>JAODXP020000035.1:3709340-4070167 GCA_027497455.2 Sardinella longiceps | reverse complement strand
TGGAATAGTTGGATGTTTCAATTTATAAGCCCTTGTAATAATCTTTTACCCACAGATATAAAGGAAATCAATTCACAAGACTCTTTCTATACTTTAATCATACAGTACATGATTTCTGTAATGGTAACAGATAGATTGAAAAAGCCCACTATTAATTCAGGCTTTGAGAGTTCTTCATACTGGATGATGAGATGTAGCTCCAGGAGGGCCAAGGAGTTATGTAAAAAAAAAAAAAAAAAGCTCTTTATTGTTCATTTGGATGAACTTTGCATGTCACTCATTTCCACTTCTGTAGTCTGGTTCCCGGAGGCACATGTGTGTCTGAATGGGGTTATAAAGATACAGAGAGTAAGGAGCAGGAAAGAGCACTGAATACTGTACAAGACTACCAAAAATACAGATGATGAAGCGTTTAGCCTACTCTATAACTTTATTTACCCACATTATCATAGTGCTGTTGATAGGTGTGATAGTTGCCGACATCACACCAAGATCTAATATTATAATGGATTCTTCTTATCAATGTACTGTGACAGTATCAGGATTACACACAATTCATTAGCTTACATACCAACTATTTAGCATCTAACCTATCTATGATGCAAAATACATCATTAAAAATAAAACACTTAAAAATCTTACCTTCCCTCCTCTACATCCAGTATGTTCTCAGGTAAGCGCTGGTTGCGGGTCTCGGGCAGTAGGAAGACCACACAGCCACTGAGGACCGCAGTGAGAGAGAAGACCAGCGGTGGTGCCATCAGCCAGTAGTCCTCCAGCAGCATCACCAGTGGAGCCAGGGAGCCCCCAATGCGCCCAATGAAGGAGGTGTAGCCCAGGCCACACTGCCTAATGACAGGGGAGGGATGTCCGTGAGGAAGGGAGGACTGGCCAGTAGGGATTAAGATTGGCTACCAATCCAGTGCTCCAATTATCAGTAATCCATGTTACAATGTAAGTTTGTTTACATGCCAAGACCTCAGTGTTTCAAAAAAAAAAAGAGTAATGATAATGTTGACTAATTACATTATTTACTTGTTCATCAGGTACAGAAGGAAATACAACAAGAAATCAAAGAAAAGTATCACTTCACATCAAATCAAAAGGTATCAACTTCCATGCACTTTTTGCCTACTTTTTGGCCCACTCGAGGAATTTTTCCACCACATTGCAACAACTACGGGCTAATTTCAAAGGCTGAGACAAAAGTATTTAGAAAATGTGCTTTGTTTCTGTTTGCATTTTGTAGGCCCACAAGTTTGCAGGTTAAACATATTAGGCATCCACTCCATGTTCCATGTTAGGCCTATACAATTAGAAAATAGCTTTTTGAAGTTGTTAAAAGTAGAATAAAAATAGCCAAATGCAAAATTAGGCCTACCGGTATGTGAACATGATCAATGTACATTACTGGTGACAGTGTTCAAGGTCTTCTCAAGTGCAAAGGAAAAAGATAATAAGAAAGAAACGGACATTGCAAGCCAATGACGTGAATGAATCTTACATCAGACTGTTTATCTTCTTACCTGACAAGTGTAGGGTATAGTTCAGAAGTATACAGAAATGCTGTTGTGAATGCAGCTTCTGAGAAGCCCTTGCCAGTCACAGCTATGCATGTACGCACAACTGTATACTCTGAAACAAGACAAATGACATGTAAAACAATGTTGGCCTCTTGAACCTGCATTATTGGCCCTCTTTCATGAAAACAGTGCTTTATTGTGAATACACATGCAGTTTAAAATCTATCAGTATTTGAAAGGTGATAGACCTATGCATTATGAATTATGAAATATGAATTGTATTAGATGAATTATGAATTACAATTATTAAATGAAATTCTTTCATTATTGAAATGATACCATACCTTTTGGTATAAGTGCATTGATTCCTAAAAGTCCCCCAACAATAATGAGGGAGTAGGCCTCTGCATTTCTACGACCAATCCGATCCAGGGCAAAGTAGGTGCCCACTTTAGCGGGGACCTCAATGGCAGCATAGACAAAATGGGTGAGGTAGATATTCAGACCGAAGCCAGTGATGTTCAGGCTGATGCCATAGTAGGTAAAGGCCACAGCAAACCTGGCAGATCCAGTGAAAAATGAAATAGATGTTTATGAGGGAAGAGTTAGAACAACTATAAGTGTTTATATAGGTGTATTATTTGAGGCCTTACAACGAAGAATCATATAAGTCCATGTTTCAATAACAATATTTTGACACATATAAAATGGTAGTAAACCAGTCTGAAACCAGAATTGTTTAATTAGATATTCTAAAGGCAGTTTTCAATAATATCAGGTTTCAGTCTGGTTCTGATTTCAGAGTGGTTTACTCACATTTTATATGTGTTAAAGTATTTTTAATCGAAATTTTAAAATATGGACTTCTTCTACGGTTCTTCGTTGCGGTTCTTCGTTTATTTACTACTCCTCAGCAGAGTGCATGAATATCTACCAAAATATTCCTGAGCAAATGGTTATTTTTCTCATCTTCTGTGTCTTCAAAAGATCCAAATATGTGTAGTCCTTATTGGCAGCCTCAGAAACAGTCACCTTGCTGAGAGTCTATATACCATGAAGAGACATTATAATAGAAAGATTCAAAACAAACAACACAAGAATAAGAATGAATAATGTAATGCTTATATTTTTACTATTGTGGGTTAAGGTTAGAGTTAACCTATTGACCTCTGAATCTAGTTTGGCTGAATGCTTGCCGTTCATCCTGGCACACTGCACCAAATATGCCTTGGCTTCTTCTACCTTCCCATTGGCCAGAAGCCATCGGGCTGACTCTGGGATCCACCTGCAGGTGTGAGAAGAATTTCAGGAATGCGTAATTAAGTCAATATTTATTTTTGTGTTATGAAGGCTGTAAGGTGCCATGGTGTCATGCTTGCTCATTTTGTGGAATTATTTCTTATTTTTAAGTTGAGAATTACTGTTGGCACACTAGGCTAAATGTTGTGTTACATCTACAGTACGCTAATGTACTGTAAGATTAAAGGAAACACAAAATAAAAAAGTAGAATGCACCCATAAAGTAGGCCTACTGTGTCACATTCATCTCATCATCATCGGATTAATTTCAAATTTACAGTGAGATTAATCTACTGTAGATTAAAAAGAATAATCTATCCCCACCACTAGTAATTAACCAGTCGTGACTATAATGGTCATTCCATACTTCTGAATATTTGTATAAACATCTATTTGTTTCCGTGCCTTGTGTTGAACCAGATACTCTTCTTATCGCATGGGCACCCCCAGCCATGCATCAGCGCATGACATGAGAACGTTGTGTCTGTGCCCCAAAAGGTCACCAGGAAAAAACTTGACCTAACACTTAACTTAACGCATCCAGTGTAGCCCTAGGGTAAGTCAAAAGTGGCTACACCAGACACAGCAGCACAGCCAACATTCTAAATTCTATTCACCATTCATTACAATCAGTGTTTCTCAAAGTCGAGAATGCTTCCTAGGTAGCACACTCGCCTTGGAAGTCATACACTTCGAAAACGTGGTTCCATCAGTGCATCCTTGAAAAATCTATGAACAAAGGCCTCTGTCCTCGCGAGAGAAGGATGCTTGACTTTGGAACAGTACTTGGCGACAGATAATGACGTGGAAATTTTGAATTAGCAGCCTTCCAAGCATGCTTCCTCGACTAATTTTTGACAGAACTCGAGTTAACACTTGACTTGCCCTGTGATCAAGCAAGAGAATCTTACCACCAAGAGATGATGGCGACGAGGCATGGTGAGGTGACCACCAGTATGAGATGCCTCCAGTCTCTGATAAAGTAAGCCAGGAGAGCCAGGAACATGTTCCCCACACTCCAGGCCAGGCTAATGATGGTGCCTGTGAATGTGCGGTGCTCTGTGTCGATCCACTCAATGCCTGGGTGAAGAAGACCAATCCATGATGAAACACTGTTTCACTGAAATACAAGTTACATGTAAAACATACAGTACAGTGCATATTTGAAATATCAACATCTAATCAAAATAAAGTAAAGTTAAAGTGAAATCCTTTCTCACTCCATGTGGAACATTGGGTAATATCTGTAACCCTGGGCCTCAAGGTACTTTGAGGGCCCCAAGCACACAGGGCATGGGGGCCCTTCACTTCCCATATATAGGCTAAATGAATCACATTGTTATAATCTTCAAGCATCTTTCATTACTATAATTATTTGTGTTGATGTCATAGTTGTCTAACTGCAGCCTTAAGCCACATTTTATTGGAAAACACCGTAAAAATGAATTACTACTAACTGCTAATTTCTAAAACAGCCAATCTTTGGGGCCCCTTTCCTGCCTGGTTTGCCTGTCCTGTTGCGACGGCCCTGGCCCCATGGTCCTCTGGTAGTGCCATGCACAACTCTAACCATTCCATTTAATTATTCACAATCACAATACCATGTTTATATAAAACTTGTATTCATTAACAAGCAGATTTGTAGAGGCTTTGACAGTGTGTGTCTATCATAAGCCTTTTAGGCCTATCTACTGTATTAATGTACAGTAATAAATTAATTGTTGTTTTCATCAATTTGAATGGGTATAATGAAACACACTACATGCGTGCTAAAGAATATTACTGAGGGCCAGAGTGGTGATTGACATCCCAGTGAGGGAGACTCCACAGAGAGTCCGAAGCACCGCAAACATCAAGTAGGAGGTTGATAAAGCAGACGCCACACCAAATACAGCAGTGGCTGTAAATGACACCAGGATCAGCGGCCGTCGTCCAAACCTTAAGAGAGATTAATGTTTAAAACCTTAATGAAACATTTATATACAGTATTTGTTTGGTACAATTTCTTTTATCTACGTTTAATTAATTAATCTTGAATTGTATGGAAAGTTTACAGTAGCCTACTTGTCTGAGAAGTAGCCAAATATCACTGCACCAAGGGTAACCCCAATGAAGAAGAATGTTGCTAATAGCTGGTTATATTTTTTGTTGTCACAGACCAAGTCCCACTGTCGAGAAATTAGTTTAAAATTAGTTTTAGTTTTAATTAGTTTTAGTTTTGAGAATTATTGATGACATAAAAATTTAAACTGATAAAAACTTCAATACATGGACATGAATAATCTGATTATTTTGACCAAGGGTCAGTTGGATTTTATCAATGCATCTCCTTGATACTGTTTACAGAATACACCTCGGAATCTCTATAATCGGATTATTCATTCATTCCATGTAACCACACTCTGAAATGGTCTGACCTGAGTAGCTGTGGTGGAGTAAAACTGTGTTCGGTTATAGACCCATCCATTTGAGCAAGGCACTCTCACTGTCACATTTGAACTGAGAGAACTGTTGAGAGACAGACCAGGACCACCATAAACTTGGCAGGAGCTCAGAGATCCATCGGGCTCTTGTGGGAGATTCAGGGCCAGTTCACTGTGGTCAGCGAGAGCCATCACCCCGTTACTGAGCTCATCTCCGAGGTGTGGCAGGGCACAGCGGTGAGGGGGTACCCCAGAGATGAAACTGTGCAAGAGGAAGTTTAGCGGCAGGATGACTCGTGGTAAACACAGCAAGTGCAGCACCAGGAACTGGAACTTAGAAAAGCTGCCAGCCTCCTCAAGGACTTCTTCAAACCTCATGATACAGTATGGATGATGGAGTCAAAAGTAATAATCAACAAAATAATTTTTAAAAATCAAAAATTTGTCTAAATAATCCACAGACGTGGCCTTTAGGATTGTCCTGTCCCCTCTTTTGTCCTTTTTGTCCTGTAAGTCCACAAAAATCAGTAGCAAAAGAAGAGGAAAAAGTAATAGAATTCTCTGTGAAGTCCCAGTCAAGTGAGTGATCTTGCTGAGCATCAGAGCTGTGAGTGTGTCTCCCCCACCAGTGTTTAGGCATCTCATTCCAATCCTCATGCATGTATCACACTGCTGTACACATAGAGGACACTCACAAATAGCTCTTTGTTTGATAAAAATGCTCAGTTAGTCACAACTATGCACCTGACCACAGACAAAAATCATCCAAGAGATATAGGTCTGTTTCTGTACTGCTATGGTTTGGTATAGAAAAATAACAAAAAAAGAAAACTACACTGTAAAAAATAATTTGTAATGGTTACTTGAAAAATGTGTGGAAACTCGTTGCCTCAAATGAGTTAAGTAAACATGACATGTTTTTAGATGTAAAATACTTTTAACTTGAAAAAGAAAAGTTATATTTACTTAACTCATTTGAGGCAATGAGTTTCCACACATCTTTCAAGTAGCCATTACAAAAAAGAAGAATTTCATGTGGATAGCATACTGTCAATATAAAAGTATTTATTGGCCTGCGATATTTCCTTTGAAGGAACTTTATGCAAATGCATTAACAGGTATATTTATTATTGTTCTGGAAAAATTTTAGCCTTGACATGGTACTGTTATTTGCAGGTTTAACAGAGACAACACTTTTCAAGTTTTTTGTCTTAACATGATTACTTGAAACAAGTTTCAGAACAGTGAAAAAAACAGAATGTAAAGAGAATAAACATTTTAACTATTTAAATGTGGTGAATATAAAATGTGTGATGAATAGGCCAGATAATGGTCGTAGACAAGTAATGGGAAAAGATCAGCTTTTAATGATCAGCGTTGAAAAACACCAGCAATTCTTGAGTGTGTATGCGTGAAATCATAGAATGAATTTGGTTAGGTCCACAAGTATACATTAATCATTCTAAATGTTAGCCTAAACCTTCTATGAAATCCCATCTTACTCTTAAAAGGTTTGGCTGGCTGTTTTACTACCCATAATTCCTGAATGCCTCCTTTGAGGGCATAATTATCACAGTCTTTGGTTTCAGTAGGCCTACCATGAAACTTGGACCACCTGACTTTGCATGTTTTAGTTCTACTATGTAAATGTAGGGGAATGTTATGCCGAACGCGTCTGAATAGATTATGTACAAAAGGGGTGTAAAAAATACGCCCCCTTGGATAATATAATTTGCTCAAGTGAGGCCTGAACACATTGTGTTGAACATGGTTGAAATGTGTGAGGATGGCTTTGAGCATGCTTACTTCAACTCAGACCTGAACAGACTTGAATACATCAGCTTTTAACTTTTGGAGTATGTTATTCTATTAATTCATGGCAAGTTTCATTTTCTCCAAATCATGTCCTTATCATTCTCAGCATAAAAGGTAGGCAGAAAGACCAAAAAATGGAAATATAATCCAAGGAAGATTAGCCAGTGCAAGATAATAGGGCAATATTCCCAATCCCAAACCATGGAAATACTGTATGTCATCAACAACTCATTAGGCTTATTTACTGTACATAACGTTGAAAAAATACAAACATCTCTTCACAAAATGATTGTAATTGTATTCAGAGAAAACATAATTTATATAAATTCATACACACTGAACCAGGAGTGCAAGAAGGGCAGGATTATATTATTGATTTCCAATGAGCATGTAAATACTGTATTTTTGCTAAGTGAAGATGTCTTATGGATTGAACCACCATTGAGAGTGTGGCTGTAAAACCTAGAAACTAGGACTTAGGGGGGGTGACAGGATCCAACTTTTGGTATAGAGGTAAAAAGGTGCAAATTTGGCTCTGCACAGTTTGCAGGCATTTTAACACATTAGACCTGAACAAAATAAGATAAATACCAATAAATCTTTAGCATGTAGTATCTACATAATTAAGGGGACACTTTACAGATAGCACCATATCAATATATAACACATAATTTCTAGTACGATATAATTCTGGAAGCTCTTGTTGAGAAAAATATAACAAATAGCATAGCAATAAATAGCAACAAATAATGATAGTTACACACAGCCAAGGCCGCAATCAAAACTAAAAGACTAAAGAATTATTCAAAAGGGTTTGCCTGTCCTTTATACTTTTAGGCAATTTCTGGTCAACATGGTAAACACTTTACAGATTGTTAAAAAGAGGATAGTTGTGGTAAAGTAAGGTAAGTTGGTAAAATCATGGTAACAACTCATATATATACTCACTTTACTGGATAATAACTGAATAATTTCCACGTTATTTGTAAATAAGAAACTGAGATTTGTTGGGGGCAATAAGTCAATAACAAAACAGCAATCATAACAATTTGTTGTTATGGTGAATAATGTGTTACCAGCTTGTTTACTTCATATCTTTAGTCCATTAAATGAGATGCTGTTTATCATCTATCAGCTGTTCCATTGTTTTCTTTTCGGACTTTCTTGACTACGGGAGCTTTGGGTGTTTTTCTGGAAGGCATGGTTGCCGATGGCTGTGCCGACCCCCCTTCTTTAGATCTACCGCAAGAACTCGTTCTCTGCCGGGAGACTGTGGTAGCACTAGCTGGATTTGAGGATTTCTGTCTCTCCACCTTTGAGGCTGAGGGATGAGGAGCTGATCTACATGATGAGGGATCAAGTGTCCTCTGGGTGCTCCTAGTGCTGTCTGCTTTACGCTGGACAGGGGTGTGGGTGCTCCCATCTGGTTTGGATGGGTGTGCTTTTGTGGATCCCAGCTTTTTCTGGTCAGAGGTGCAGATAGCTGCCATTTTGTTCATTGGAGGCCTGGAATCAGAAACAAATTGTACATAAAATGTCTGTAAATAAAAATAACATGCATGTTATTACAAAAACTCATAGAAAAAGCAGGCTAGCAGCAGTGATCTACTGAGATTCTGGGGTTACATTACGTTGTATAAAAAAGTAAGAATTGAATCATCCTGTATTGCTGTATTGATGTAAAAAATGTCAAAAAGCACTTCAAACAAACATAATATAGTGAGTACATTGTAAGATTTTAATCAAGTTAAAAGTTTATCAACTTACTGGCTGCAACTGGTTGCTTTCTTGGAGGAGTTGGATTTTGCTGAGATCACAACCACAGAGGCAGCTGCCACCTTTGGGAGAACAGGACTGTGGATGGTGGTGGTTACTGGCTGAGGGATCCTAGTGCGCAATGGCCTCTCTTCCGTCCCCTCTATGGGCTGTGGTGTGTCCTCTGAGCCCATGGTGGTGGACTGGGTCAGGGACGCAGAAGAGGAAGTAGTTCTGCAGGCTTGCTTTCTCCACTGATCTTTCCTCTTCAGCACATTACTAACAAACACGTCTGTTCTCTTCCCCTTATCAAGCAATGCATCTCTGCTCACGTCTGAACCCTCCCGATCTTTCGGCGACATCAAGACGGGTATGCGACTTGTGCTCTTTGATCGAGTTTTTGATACTACTTTGTGCACTTGCTGATCCTGAAGAGTGTCTTCTTTGAGGCTCCTCAGATCCACCACCTCCAGAGACCCTGATGCTTCCAACTTCAACTTCACTGAGATTAGAGGTGGAGGTTCATCAAGCTCCACAGTCTGGTCATCAGTTAAAGTGCCACTGGGTGCTGGCGCTGGGAGAGGAGTTGGCTTCTCAGCAGCGTCCTCCTCTTCAGCAAGACGCTCAGTCTGGTGTCCCCTGCCGCTAGGGCTCTCCTCTTGGCAGAGCTCTTTTGTGTGGGGAGCGCAGGAGGAGGACATGACGTTCATGTGGGTCGTTTCTGCTATATGGACAAAAGTTTGCTCTACTTTGGTGAAAGTAGGTGAAGAAACAGAAGCATGAGCAATGTGAGTGTGTGGAGAAGCACTGGAAGAGGTGAGCACAAGCTTGGGAGTCTGAAGCGGGGTCACACAGGGTGAAACTTCTGACTCGGAATGCCCTCCCTCCCCTGCTATCTGGGCATGCTCAGTCGGAGGAGTGATGATGTCAAACGGTCGGCGGTCTGCCTCTGGAACTGCCTCCTGATTGGTTCGAGACTTCCGTCTGTCTCCTGGAGAGATCAGAACAAGAGTTTGGGAGACATCTTCTCCGTCAGGATCAGGATCGGGATCGGGGTCAGGGTCAGGCTCAGGGTCATCCACATCCACCTCAGCCACAGATGGGGGTTCCCTAAAGCCCTCCTGGTGCTGGTCGTCAGCCATTAGGGTGGAGGGGGCACCATCTTGGCTCTGCTCCGTGCTCACATCGCTGCCTCTGCTGCTGGACTCGCTCTTGGTGACGTCATCGTCGCGAGGCCCGCTGTGCTGGGTGTCAGGGGGTGTGGCGGTGTAGGTGCGCCGCTGGTGCAGAGCGCCGGTCAGCATGACGGACAGGAAGTCGGCCCTCTTGGCCTGCAGTTGAGGCAGGATGTAGGGAAGGTCTTTCTCTAAGGACTGAGCCTTAGTGCGATACTCGGTTGGAGACAGCTGACAGGCGTCATTGGACTCCGTCGCTTTAGGGGATAAAACCTACGAGGAAAGAAAGATGACCTTACATACGCTTGATATTTACTGTCTTCCTCAACACAAAGACAAGTCAAGGTAAAGCTAGATATCTTGCTGGCTAACACACAAGACACATTTTTATAACACAATGAAAAAAGATGTATATTTTTTGATTTTGGTGAGAAATACTGTACAGCACAAAAGCAAGCTAAGAGAAAACAAGCATAAAGAACACAAAGCAAACAATTTATTCCCCATACCAAATTATTTTATTGGAGTTTGGTTGTATACAAGCTTTTCAAGATTGTCTACAATACATACATGAATACAAAAAGGCACAAAAATGCTTTGTGGTCTTCCCTTTCTTTTTTTCTTTTTTTGAAAGCACGCAATCCATGTGGTTCCCCGTTTGATTAACCACACTGTCCGTATGGACTCAACCGACATATCGACATGCTTCATTGATAAATAACTATATTTCATTTTTCAGATCTATCTATTTACAGACCATATTTATCAAAATCTTTAAAATACATGCGTTACCTGTAAATATTACAAGCATCCTGTACAGTGATATGTGATACAAAAGAAATTGGCTTTAATGCTTACAGTAGTATTATGTATGTATCATACAGTATATTGACATCTCACAGGTGATGGAGCTAGTCATTCATCTGCCAATAGAGTTTTCTGGAGGTTTCAAAAGAGGTTAACTTTACAAGCCAACAGTACTTTTTAAGGATAGTTGTTTATAAATAAATAAATAAATAAAAAATAAAATAAAACATTGGTTTATGATGTAGGGCTCAAGTATAACTGTTGTGGTTTTGTTTTTGTAATTGACACAATGATGATAGAGAAATGGACATCGCTCTTCTGCATCTCAAGTACAGCATTAGATATGTAATCTTTGGTCGGTGACCCAATTCACAAATAGAGAATTACCTTCATCATGCACAGTGGAAAATATTAATATGCCAAATGTAAATTCACTACAATTTGCAATTATATCAATATTTTAAAGGCTGCAAATTAAACCATACAAGTTAGAATACACGTATGGAACAATATGATATTATATATGTCAATATTCCATCCTTTTCAACCAATTCTACTTTAATTTCCTTTTCCAGTGTAAATGAGTATAATAATACTTAGTATTTTATCAATGATCACATAAAATTGTTTAAATTGTAAATAAAAAGAATACTGGTGGTTCAGCCATGACAGGCAAGAATGTGACTTGCACTCGAATAGTTTAAATCGACTGATAGTTTGGAATGAAATTAATAGTGCAGCAAACTGTAATGGCTGTAAAGAAACATATTTCTCCACAATCTCTTTAACATAAAAACGTTAATACATACAGTAGACTGTCTTGAGAGCTTATCATGTCTGCTGACTATAACATGCAAATAAACTTGCTTGCAAGAAAGCATCATTTGTTTTTTTCTTCCAACTATTGGCTTTTTGGCTATTGTCTTTTTGATGAAATGCTAAACAGTACTATTTACAAGAGGAAACAATATATTCAACTATAACATTGCTTTTTTTTCTGTGAGCAGTTATTGAGTTTTACACAGATGTGCAAAAGAAGTGCAAAGATTTAGCAGCTTGACCTTGCCCATTACAAAGTACATTCACTTAGTAAAAACCAAGGCAATGGCTTGATCAAATCAAAACAGTAGCTTTTAGCAGATTTCACAACAGTGGCATGGTATGATAAACAGTCATTCCTGATAACATGTCATTATCCTATTGGACATACTCAAGCGCCTATACAATCAAAATGAAAGTTTGTGTAACTGTAAACCAATAAATACTGTAGAAAGCGTTAGTCTAGACAATGAAAGATGCAAAAAAATTGCACGTGGTGACATTTTTTTCATTTTGTACTCAGCAATATCTTATGTGTTAAATTCCTTCTAAAGCAAAAAAAAGGACACTTTGGAAGCAGTGATCAAGTGAAACACTCCCTTTTGACATTTCATACATTATTGTCATGCAGAAATCTATTACATCTGTTAGAGATAGCCTACTGTAAACAAACCCATGTTTGCTTTTTAATAAATCATAAAAACTCCATTGTAGTGTTAAAGATCGTGTGCAAAAAGGAAGCTACTATGTGGAGCAAATGTGAAAAAGGCCAAATGTCCCTTAATGAAAGTGGTGGTGGTGGTGGTGGTGCATGCCTGTCCCACGCTAGCCCTTGACACGCGGCGCAAATGCAGCTTTACTTGCCTCGCATTGGGCTTCCCCTGTGTCACAAATCAGTGGCGTGAAGACTACACAACCAACACCATCTACACTTGAAGGATCTTGGATTAACTAGAAGCCTAATGACTCCCATACACCACATGCTTTTGGAGACCTCTCACACAGTAGCCTACAGTAAGTGCCTTCAGTAGGCCCATCTCATGCATACTGGTGTTGCCCTGATTCTATATTACCTACACCTATAATCATCACTGTGTACAGACAAACTCCCCCCTGGCCAATGGTAATGGAGAAGTCTTCATTATTATTGCCTTACTAGATCCATTGCATCACTGTCATTGTTAAGTCATCATGGCTCTGACAAGAACTCCCCTCACTCCTTTTGGTAAAGTGCAACAGTGAGGTACAGTACATTACAGTACTCAAAACGACTGAGGACAACACACCAAGCCAAAAAACATTTGAGCCAGAACTCAAATCCTTTGCTAAAGACACCATATTCAATCACCTACTGCTGCTACAAGACATTTTATCTGGTTATGGTCACACATAGAAGCGACAATGAAGCACGTTTCTTAGTCTAACACTCTACAGCCACATTCTATAGCCTTAGTTTAGGTCAAATACTGCCCGTCTACAGCCACGTTCTATAGCCCTAGTCTAGGTCAAATACTGCCCGTCTGAACATGTCAAGAAATAAACGGCAACACAAAACTGCTTCAGCAGCAATCAGAAGACAGAGGGACAACAGAAAACAGACACAAATCTAATACAGGTGCAAATCTAATGCAGTTTTATGCATATCAAATGGTATGACTACCCACTGACAACAAAACCCATCAGCTCTTGTGGAAAGACTGACATGGAGTAGGCGAGAGGAGCCCATTGAGAGTGTAGTGTGTTTGTGTGCATTCAAGAACAGCTGGTCAATTCCAGCTCTGTGTGCACTAGATTCACACAGAAACAGAACGCTAATAATAATGACTTCAGTCATTAGCTATGACATGTGGCACAGACATGTTGTTTGAATCAGTGATGTCAGTAGTATTGGGAAGACAATGTTCATGAGTATAAAATGCAGCACAAGTGACGAACTGACATAAATATGTTGCCTGCCTTTCATGTTCAACACATTGATAACAGTTTTTTTAACTATTGGCTCAGATTAGGAGTAGGTAACGTCATTCCATTCCAAATTTGCACTAATAGTTTATATTTTAAAAAAAAACAAAGTATACTATTTGCAAAGTATCCTTACATATTTCCATGGCTTAGCCAGCCCTCTTACACGAGAGGCAACTTGGATGGCTTCCTAAACGATTTTATTCAGAACATTAATTAATTTATTTAAGTTGATCTCAGAGGCAACACATTCTCCAGGCAGCCCTACAGTAAGCACAAATGTGAGCCCTGACTACCCCACTCACTGGTTCACTCACATCCACACGTCTGGGGAAGAATAAGAATCCAACATGCAGCTATAGCCAATGAAGGTGGAGGAAGTGTACTATAGGCAGTATTCTCCAATGTGCTTAATTCCAAAAAAAAAAGCGCTTAGCTCCATGCATTTCAGCTTGCACTAAGCACTTTTTTGGGCTCAAGCACCTGGGAGAATACCACCCTATGTGCAGAACTTCATACACATCATCTCTCATTTATTATTTGGCCATAGCTACTGGACATTTAGTTTGCATTTTTTACTTTCATAAGTTAGGGTACTATTTGTGTGGTATAGGAATTTGTCCCGTTATTCTTGTCATCATAATTCCTTAAATTCTTCAACCACTTAATGCCTGATATTAAGTTAGCTAAGAAAATGGAGGTACACAGGTTCTCTCAGTTAGAAGCAAACTTTGGCTATACTGTACATTTTTGTTTCTGTATGTGCAAGTGAGTAAACTCCCTGCTTAAGCGTAAGCCAGTAAAGCGAACAGCCTCTGAAATTTGACCCCTTCGACGAGCCTTGCAAAAGAGAATTACAGTTTATTGCATTACAACATATTTCTTCTCCCTTTTTTGTCCTACATCTCAGTGGAATTGACAGTCTATTGTCAGTTTATTTAACTTGAAGTGATTCGTTGAAGTGTTTGCATGTGTGTACATGTACGTCTCTCTGCGTGCACTTTGCCTATGTACGCCGGGCGCATTTGCATTTCGTGTTTTGGCCGTATGTGCAAGTATAAGGGAAGTAATAGGGGGAGTTTTTCAACAAGTACGAGGAGTAGAGCTGACGGAAAACAAGCGGAAAGGTGCTTTTCTTCAACTAGCGTTCTTGTTCATGAGTTTGGCCAGCATCTGCTGGATCTGTGTGCGTGACACGTTGAGCATGTGGCGGCCGCTGCGGGGACTTCCGGGGGTCTGGAGCGGAGCGTGGCGGGAGCGGGAGTTCCAGCGGCCCTGGGCGTGGGCGGGGCTGCTCTCGGCCGAGCGACTGCGCTGGATGAAGGAGGCGTTGGAGGCGTGGGGGTACTGCTCCGTCTCCAGCGTGGAAGACGAGAAGACGTAGGACGCTAGCCGACGCAGCTGATTAGGCCGAGGGCCGTGCAGCCTTTCTTCATCCAGCTGTGACAGGCAGACAGAGAGAGAGAGAGAGAGAGAGAGAGAGAGAAAGAGAGAGAGAGAGAGAGAGAGAAGAGAGAGAGAGAGAGAGAAAGAGAAGAGAGAGAGAGAGAGAGAGAGAGAGAGAGAGAAGAGAGAGAGAGAGAGAGAGAGAGAGAGAGAGAGAGAGAGAGAGAGAGAGAGAGAGAGAGAGAGAGAGAGAGAGAGAGAGAGAGAGAGAGAGAGAGAGAGAGAGAGAGAGAGAGAAATATGTGTATAAATATTAGTTTTGTGGAGGACTTCAAAAAATCTTGTATAACCTCTACCATTCTATAACATGACATGCAGTACAAAGGGAGGAGAAACACTTTGAGAGATAGGAAGGCATCACCTCTTTGTTTTAACAGACCACCCAGACTCAACAGACCCTTCACGGACACTAGGATATATTTGCTAGAGACAAAGGGAGGGTGTTTTTTTTACGGTTGCTTCATACTGGATGGAGGAGGAACAGTTGAAAAATGGGGAGGTTTTTTCTTTTGCCTAAAAGGAAACCCTAAAAATACACAGTCTACACAGGCCTTTTCAAGACTGACATTGTGTCGCCATTTTGGAAAGACAATGTGTTTTTTGGCTGCTCCATATACAGTATGCAAGAGATGGCTGCACTGACGTTTCACTCTGATGCTGTTTGGAAACCAGTGCAAAATGCAAAACAGTCCGGAGGGGAACAGAAAAAAGCAGTAGCATCAGGCACACAGACAACAAACACACAACTCAATAGATGGGTTTATGACGGAAAAAAACAAAACAAAAACAAAAACAAAAATCATGAAGTACTGAAGAAAAAAAAAAGAACAAAAAAGAAAGTTTCATCTTTCAAAAACAGACAGAGGAGGGTACTGTCCTAGACTGTGCTTACCGCAAATACATCTCTCTCTCTTCTTTTGCCGCTCCTTTTCTCCTTGGGTGAAATCAACTTGTCATACTTTTGAGCGACATAGTAGGTCAGACAAAGGCAGCAGTTATGTGAGTACAGAGAGACTGGTGGGGAAAAAAAAAAAACAGGCGGTCCTCGGCTCTCTCTCTGATAGGGCTGGCAATGACTAGAACGAGTGCATGACTAGAAAATGCTGTGAAATGGTACGTTTGCTATGCATGTGGTGTGTGCATTGCGGTGTCCGGGCATATTTTATAACTAGTGTGCAAATAACAATTACAAGTGCTAGAAGAATTGGGAACTTGGGTGATATCCCACAATATACAACATCAAGTATATCTCAATATTTTGCAAAATACTTAAATATTTTACATTTTTAAATGTATCCTACAATGCAGTAATGCAATATATTATGTCCATACAGCCCATTTTTCTCCAAAACATGTAATTCACGGTGCAGAGCGCAGAGCGCACTACACACTCCTATGCAGTCTGGGTAAAAATAGGGCTGGGTGATGGGGTTGGATAATATCTTTAAATATCAATAAATACTTTTAATGAATATTTTATCATATTACACCAATATACAATATACATGTAGAGAAATTTGAAACAGGACTTCACAATCTCTTGCAATCCTTTCCTCCTAGGTCACCTGAATGACCCGTCACCTTGACAGGCATGCAGCACACAGTGTAAGTCTAAGGTGTGAAGGATCAGAATCCAAATATAAGCTAAAGCAAAAGTTCACTCTAGCAAGAGTGAGTCAGAACTTGTCAGTTATGGAGGCTAAGTGGTAAGCAGCTGATGCATGAACCAAAAAGAATGATGTCAATACCATGGCCTGGTTTTAACCATTTTGAGGGCTGCAACTACAGCTGAGTATTTTGATTTGTTTTGTTTGATGGTTTTCCCAAAAGCTTTAGACAGAGCTCCCCTTACTGTCAGTAATTATTTAACCAAATTGACAAGGTCATAAACTCTCTCTATATGTGGATTATTTGCTTCCAAACCAAAGAGTATGAACCAGTGATGACCATTTGTGTAGTTATGTTGAGTGACAAGGTCAGGAAGATGATTTCAGCTACATTCACTTTTAGTTTCGTATGACATGCTGTTTGCTCTCCGTCAAAATGTTTGTAATTGTGCGAATATGTGCTAAAGTAGATTGAGAGAACCTTCGTTCACCGCACACGGAAACACTTAACCATCAGTGACCACAAAGCTGATAAATTCATCTAAATAAATAAATGTTGGTGGGTGTGTCTTTTCAATTCATGTCCTTGAGTGCCATCATTACAGTCTTATGTCAGAAAATGACAGAAATCAACATGCTGATTTCTATGGTGTAGCATCCTCACTGTACTGCAACTGCTGTGTCAATCAATCACAGAATAGTTTGGAGAATATGAGAAGAGCTGGAAAGAGGAAATGCCAAAGCAACTCTTGCCAGATCCTTAGAAAGTAAGTAAGTGACAATTAATTATGTGGTAATTTAATACACCCACCATACAAAGGTAATGTACGTTCCGCTCCGGCACGTTTAAAACAGTGTCTACCCCTTGATTTTGAATCTGTAAATGTACTGGATCTAAGAGTTATACTGTATCTACGCTTCATGTATTTTTTGCCCTCAATGACACTTTCCAGGCACTACCTCAAGCCTGACTCTAACCCCCTTTAACCCTCATCCTAACCCTAGATTTGGGGGGTAGTAGTCCCAGGCAGCACTGCCTGGAGGGCCTTGTTGAGGGCAAAAAGACCTACAGTATATCTACTGGGAGTTCAGCTACACAATATAACAAATACATTTTTTGTTTCTATTAACCAACAACCATGAAATTTGCATGTCAACAATACTGTATATCATCACAAAGAAAATGCAGTGAAAATACATTATTCCTCAGTAATGGCTGTCAAATTACAAATTTGCTTACAGTATTTATGAGCTTATCTACATCTATTATTCAAAATTAATAGGAGCATTCAAATTGCATAAAAACAAATATTGATGATTTCTTTTTTTAGAGAGTGTACTCAGAGCTCCACAGAAATGAGAACACTTTCATGCCATGTATTAAAAAAAATGGAAAATTGTTGGTTGAATCCAAACCCAAAACAGACCTTAAACAACTGTAGGCACTGGTCATGATGAATGAAAAATATCAATCAGTATCCACTTATCATTTAAAAATACTGCATTTCTTAACCAGCTCATGTGGATACGATATAACTGTGTAGTTGAGGCCATCTTAAACTAGGGCTACAGTATAATACTGTAGAGTCGACTGAGGAAAACAGATTCTCTTACCGGTCTGTGAGGTCCTGTTGGGTCGGACTCCCTTCTCCGTGGCAACGAGTGGCATGGCGACTGAGCCGGACTGTCCGAGGTTGACTGACCAGGTCGTGCTCCGCCACCGCGTCTCGACACCTCCTCCTCAGCCACGGGCAGCATGCTCCGGGTTTTGGGCCGCACCGCCTGCTCTCCTAAGGCTCCCCGTAGCCGGCCTCTCCGCTCCTCGTGCTCCTCCAGCGGCCGAAGCTCCTCGGGGTCCTCGTCCGTGGTTCCAGACGTGGTGGGCTGGAAGTCCCTAAGCTCCGTCTCCTTGTCGATGATGACCCACTCCTTGCTGTCAAAGTCCTCCTCTTCGGCTAGAGGCACTGAGCCAATGAAGGCGTTACTGTGGGCTTCCTGGTCCACGGAGGCGGAGGCCTCCTGCCGCCCGCTGGCCAAGTTACCACGGCAACCGTCCACTGAGAGCATCTGTGCTGGCTGGGAGGAGTAGACGTGGCGTGAAGGCGATCCGAGGATGTCCATGCGGGACCTGGAGATACAGGTACAAAACACTTATCAAACACAAACACACTTGCTCCAGCTCTGATTCATCATTCCAGGTGGTGGAAGAGGCACAAGGACATGCCCTTTGTGGAATATACAATATAACTCAGCTTTTGGAATAATATGGAATAATATCTCAAACACATCAGTTCAAACCAAAATTCAATGTCCACTCTTCCAGGCTCACAGACACTCTGAGTTTGAGAGGGATTAAGGGGGCCCTCCTGTCAAAAAATTTTGAAAATTAAAAATTAAAAATGTGAGTGAGGGTTTGGTTGCACCCATTGGGAATGCATGCAGTCCAGTAGTGATGTGAGAGAGGAAACATGAGGAAGGCATGGAATTGAAATGTAATTATTAAATCAGAATACAAAAATTTGAGGGCAAAAAATGGAAAAAATTGAGAATTTTGAGAAATTTGAGAACAAAAATTCGAGAAATTGCTACTTATAGATGAGAATCTATAGCATGTCATTGACTGTTCCAGTGAGATACCTTACCTCGGTCCATAGCCGTCTCTGCCTTCAGCGGTAGAGAGGCGGTCCGACTCTGGGCTGTTGATACGGCGGTAGCGGAGTGAGCGCACCTGGCCGCTGGGCGACTCAGGACATCCCCCACGAGTCCCCTCCTCATCCTGCACACCGGGAGGGGAAACAACACTTACAACATAGTTCAAGGATCAAGGATCAAGGATTTTATTTATCATATTACATTGAAATACTTGCGTAAGACATGTAGTGAAATTGCATTATGAAAAGACAGAGAAAGACTAAAAAAAGAGATAAAATAAGAGATAAAAATCTAAAATGGCTAGGCTAGGTCTAAATAAAGGCATAAAGTCCATGTTGTGATTAGGATCTTCAATAATGGACACCCAGATGGGCAAGGGGGAAGAGACATCACAGCAGCTTAACAGGAGGGAGAAGATGACATGACGTGCACAGAGAAATCTTATCGGCCCAGGCAGTTGTTCACTCAGGTGGCAACACAGCCATGTCCAATGCAACATTAGAAACAAATTTTTGAATTCCTTTAAATTATTTCCCTTCAGAATGTGATTCTCTTCTCTCATTGCCTGATGGGGTGGCCATTACTTTCCTATAACTGGCCACAGAACTATATAGGATGTAGGAGGTAAAAGTATAGAACGAGTCTATTACCAGGCTACCAATATGACTGAATGCAATTAGTCACTGGACAAAGAGAATCTTTTATTTTTAATCTAGAGAATCTAAACATGCAGATTCTCTGTTTGATTCCCAACATGGCTGAACTGCTCCCACGTCTCATCTACTCTCTTCCTCACCTTGAGGTTTATCCTGAGTTTATTGCGGTTGAAGTCTGTGTCTTCCCAGCCTTCTCCTTCTGTGCCAGTGTGGCGTGAGGGTGGAACAGGAGGGGCGTTCTCCTGATCACTCAGGTGCTCATCCTGCAGCACGTCGTCTGTGTTCTCACGCTGCAGATCACCACCAACCTGGGTTAGGTTCACCACCCTACAACAGGGACAATGGAGGTTAGGTTCACTATCCTACAACAGGGACAATTGACATGATAGCAGGGTTAGCAACAAAATTATTTTTCAATCGCTCCGTTCTGAACAGTACTGGTACAGTATATTTAACATTTTCGTTCTTGCGTTTTGCCACCAACATATCGTTCCTGAACCAGTTCTGAACATAAAATATTGTTCGTTTTCAACATTCCGGCAGTGTTATTGGGCCTATCAAGTCTATTTTTATGGTTGATACCTTACAATAGAGTAGACCCACTTTTTGGTAGGCTATTTCCCCTTAATTTACACAGTAGTCTAAATGCGAAAAAATCATAAATCACAGGTTTGGTTTAGGATCTAGTATCGATCAAACTGCTGTCACCCCGCCCCCCCCACCCAAAGGCTGAAGGACATCACCTGAACACCATCACAGAACAATAGGCTATTTGTATTAGTCCAGAGGCCAATTAAGTGGCTGAACTGCGGGAAGGCACAGCTGGGCAGATTGAGTAGATGCATTTCCAGTCTTACCCCATCATGGCTGCCGTCTGCCGCGTGTTGTGCTGTGGTGCTGTGGATGTGCTGTTTGTGGAGACCACGGTTTCGCTCCCACTTTTCTCCCAGTCGTACGGCTCATTCTCCGCTATAATCCTATCTTTCATGCTGTTGTCAAACACTGACATCAGGAGCTGCCAAAACATTAAAGAGAAGAAATTAGAGGGAAATAATCTTGCTTATTGTGCTATAACTGTGATAACTGAAAAATTTGTGGCATAATGTTATAATGACATAATGTGATGGGAAATGTCACATTAAAGTTCTATGGAGGAGGCATGTGAAGTTCTCTTGCCTGATAGTCTGGCTTGGTGTAGTAGTCAAGGCCTAAGACATGCTCCAAGAAAACGTGGAATTCAGAAGGCATGTGTTTCAGCAGCATCCGGTGATCATAACGCTCCTTAATCTGCCCAACTTGTTCCTATAACCAGCAGCAGAAGAAAGATTAATAAATTGGAAATTCAGAAACGAGTGAATAATGATCTTAAGGATCGAGTTATTTACAGCTGTGGTTAGAGACTGTTGTATCGTACCTTGTCCTTGATTTTTCTCCATGGTAACTGTCCAACAGCAAACTCGACCAGCATGTAAAATAACGACCAAAGATCGTCATGGCGGCCCATTTCCTGAAAGAAAAAGATTAAAAAACACACACACATTCAGTAATTTTTGTGCTAAAGATTTATTTCTATTTCTTCTTTTGTTCAATCAGATCTAATGTGCTAAGATTGCTGCCTGCAAACTGTGCAGGATCAAAAAACTAAAGTTTCTAGGTTTTACAGCCACTGTCAATGGTGGTTCAATCCATAAGACATCTTCACTTCTTAGCAAAAATGTTTCCATGTTCATTAGAAATCAATTATAATACTATACTATAATCCTGCCCTCCTTGCACTCTTGATTCAGTGTGTATGAATTCATATGAACTGTGTTTTCTCTTAATACTATTGCAATTTAATTCATAGAACATATCGCAAAACTTTAGTTTATATAGTCAAGTCTATTCTGGTTTAGTTTATATAGTCTAGTCTATTCTGGAGTTGAAGTAAGCATGCTAAAAAGGCATCCTCCCATATTTCAACCACACAATTTCTAGAACATTTTCATGCATCACTTGGGGGTGGGGGTTTCTTCCATGTATACAATCTATTCAGACCCCATTCCTCCACATTTTCTTACTATAGTAGAACTAAAACATGCAAAGTCAGGTGGTCCAAGTTTCATGGTAGGCCTGTTGAAACCAAAGACTGTGATAATTATGCCCTGAAAGGAGGCATTCAGGAAGTTGACTAGACGGGTCATTTTTTTTTTTTTTTTTTAGCAAAATGGAATTCAGGTTCTATCTCCTTCTGTTTTATCTTGAGAGTAGTTGCCCAGTTAGGAGAGTAGGCCAATAAAACCAAAGGATGAGGCCTACCTCCTAATTCTATTGGATTGGTATTGGGTAGCAACCGATATGCAAAACCCATGGATTGGAATCGGCATCAGAGCTAAAAAAAAGTCAGTTTGGATTGGCAGTTAGCAAACTTACTTTGTTTTTATGTGCATTGACTGATGCATATCGTACAGTTCCTCTGAAACCTGCGACAGTTCTTGGCTATATAGAGGGAGGAAAAATAAAAATCAATTGAAGCTTTTGGCACCACTACTGAGAAATTACATTTACATACAGTACTGTGTTCAATTTATGGAAAATAATGAAGAAAAAAAACAAAACAACATAGCACATGGTGTACGATGGGGTAGAAAACAACTGTAAATCAAACTGAAAAGCAGGGGTCTCACTGTTAATGTCACGTTTAATGTGATTAATATTGATCATGGACAGACTGCAGTAAAATCTAGTATTATTACTTATCTAGTTATCAGTATTATTTGTTACTGTATAACACTGTAAAGATATGTCCTTGCATGTGTATGCAGGAGGCATGCTTTATTGCTAGCTCGAAGGCTAGTGTCCTATAGCAATCAATACAGGTCTATTAGCCTTATGTTAATGCAGCAGAGCCTATGCCAGGAAGAATACTCTAATGGTCCCATAGATGGGTTTCACTCAGCCTCCGCCCACACTTAGTGGCCACTTCTGCCAAAGATGGACAAACATGGTCATGCTTTTTCATTAAACAACTCCCTTAAAAGTAGAGATTTGTAGTTATGAATTTATTATGATTATGATTATGATTATTATTAGTAGTAGTAGTAGTAGTAGTAGTAGTAGTAGTAGTAGTCTTAGTAGGCTAGTAGTAATAGTCGTAGTAGTAGTAATAATAGTGGTAGTAGTAGTACAGTAGTAGTAGCAGTAGCAGTAGTAGTAGCAGTAGGCTAGTAGTAGTAGTAGTAGTAGTAGTAGTAGTAGTAGTAGTACTGGCAGCAATAGTAGATGTGTTGTCGCAGTATTATGCTATGCTAAATAGTAACATTTTTGGTCATTTTAAAACAAATGAGTCTTGTTTGACGTAAAATATCCTAAAAATTATTTTGGTTGTGTACTATACAGTATATGTACTCAATATCAGACGAGAGACCCCCGGTGAGTGGAACACAAGTGAAGGGTCGGTGAGGGCACTCACAAACAACAGAAGTGTGTGGGGGGATCAGAGATCAGAGATCTGATGGAGAAACGGGTTCATACATGCACGTCAAATCAAAATCCAAAAGGAACTGCAACACAACACAAAACAGTGTCAAACTGAAAACGTTAATAAATCATGAAGATGAACAAAACAGATCAATATTGATTGCATGCAGATTTCAACATTTATGTCATCATCAGCTGGTACCAAATAAAGAAAAATATTCTTCTGGTGGTAACTTCTGTTGGATTATGCAAATTGTTTCAATACTCTCTATATAAATTCACCCCAATTCTATACCAATATTCAATTTGAGAGCTATTTTTTGATTTAGCTCTAACTGCAACTGAAATTTACAATGTTCGTCACAGTCATACTTGGACTTGGATCCCTTTGCAGAGAAATAGAAAATCAAATGTGCTGCCTTGTTTAATTGATGTTAGTAGGATACATTATGACAACCTCCAGACCACAGGCTTGGAAACACCAAACCTTGATTAATTGCCAGGAAGAGGATTTGAAATGAGCAGACAGAAAATCTGCTCTGTGACAATACAGCTACAGAGCTACATTAACTATGTTTACCTGTAGTCAGAATAAAGTCAATATTGTGGTGAAGGCAATATTTTTGAGTAAACAGTTCGTTGATAAACAAGGTGAATTTTTTGTTTCAAGTACATGCTATAATCAATATTCTGAATAAACAAGCAGAATTCTGAAATAAAACCATGGGACTCCATACTGTCAGTTGAGCGGCAAAATCACTGCCCCGCCACACCCCAATAACACTCAACGACTATTCCAGAGAAACTGAACATGCATGCATTGCTACAAAAAGAAGGGAGTTTCTCTTGCCCCTGTTACTCATGGGTGCTCCTCGTACTGTCTGTATAGCGCTATGAGGCATAAGTATTGCATTTGGCACATTTGAATTGAATTGAAATGCATAAAACAAGACCCAGTTAAGGCATATACCTTAACTATTTCATATCAATTTACATGTCTGAATTAAGTTCAGTTGGTTCTTCTAACGATATTTTATCTTCATTAAGCCAGCCTGCAACATATACAAGGGGTACTGTGAAAAAATGTTGATGGAGATGCCTTGAGCTCAAATCGTTTGAGAACCACTGGAGTAAACCAGAAGCTTACATTTAATCAATTACAGTATACAAAAGACAATTTCTGAAACAGACCTGTAAACAAATAAACCGACTACTTACTGGTCGAACCTCTCCATTTGTGTTTGTGTACTGCCTTGCAAGTCCAAAGTCCAGCATATAACATTTTCGGTATGTTGAAGGCAATCTACCCATGGCAAAATTAGACTGAAACATAAGATTAGTGAGTGAGTAAGCATGTAGTCTTGTGATAAACATTTCATTGTTGATTACTAGTATTTATCCTGATGCTTTTTGCTAACTTCTACCTAAACGATAACAATAAAACTGAATAGGAAAAGGTAGCTATAACAAAGTGGAACATACAGGTTTGATATCACGATGGAGGAAGCCGACAGAATGGATAGCCTCTATAGACTCAAGGATCTGTTTTCCTAAGCGAAGGGTTGTGCTCATGGTGAAAGTGCCGCGTGGTTGGCTTCTCCGGAGATCTGCCAGGTTGCGTCCCTGAAAGACGGAGACTTCGTATTAGAAGTGGAATGTGCTGATAATGAATTATATCATGCAATATTTTTCATTTACAGATACAAACTGAATTCCAAAATAGTTGGGACACTTTACAAATTGTGAATAAAAATGGAATCCAATAATTTACAAATCTCATGAAACTATATTTTATTCACAATAGAATAGAGATAGAAAACGTGCTGAAAATGAATCATATCATGCAATATTTTTCATTTACAGATCAATTGCTGACTTAATTGCATTTCTCACATTGCATTTCTTAATTAAATGTTCCAGTTGTGTAATGCATTTTACACATTTCAAAATTTCTTACCTGAAGTTGCATAACAACGTAGTTGAACTTATCATTTCTTCCACAGCCAATGAATTTACATACATGATTTTTTCCTAATAAAAACATACAAACATGATTTGTCACTTGTCACTACCTCACCTTTATCATCACTATATCACTACATGATCATAGCCACAAGACTAGGACCAGACTAAGTATCTCTGTATCCATGCGCAAAACAATATTCAGGCCCTCAGAAAAAAAAGAAAAATTAGATTATCAGATTGAAACCAGACACAATTCTGCAAACAGAATCACTGTTGTGGGCTCAGGAGCGCTTTGACATGATAATGCTCTTTAACTCTGCAATGCAAACAAGAAACTATAAATAAGCCCCTGAAATGTCACCATCTTATTTATGATTGTTAAAGCGGACTGATGCAAAGTGCAGTGCCTATATTATGCAGTATTTTACATAGCAATCCCAACCATTTACGGAATGGGATGACAGCACATGACTACTCCCAAATTATAGAGGTCTGCACTCATTAACTTTTTCTTACATTAAAATTGATTTCCACCACATTAGAACAAGGGATGAATATTGAATATCAGGAATCAAGTAAAATCACTGATAAATTCTTTGAAATACATGGTATTGGAACAGATTAGAAATAATAATGTATTTACAAATTCAGAAATACAAATTCAAATTAAGAAAATGTTGAATTTAGTTTTGCCAATCAGATACTGTAACCCATCTCTGTGGATCAAAGAACTTCAGTTATCAGCTAAGGACATAGACTGCAGTGGGATAAAGTACTTTCTCAGATGACTGAAAAGCTCCACTTCCTGTGTGGCTCCTCCATTAGTGCTGAACATATTATAGATTCATGAGGACAGGTCACCCTCCAGCAGTGGGTCAGCAGAGAATGTGAAGAAACACTACACTACTGTATTAAAAGAAGTCGGTTCCGAGGCACTCAGAATGCAGTATAAAAAAGTTTCATTGGGCTAAAAAAATTGCCACCGCGTTTCGGCCTCAAAGGCCTTCGTCAGGACAATCGTCCTCGGAACCGACTTCTTTTAAAACTATTTCTGAAATCCCTTCACCGAAGAGCACCAGGTGTCAGTTATATCCTGCAGCACTCCAGAGATACCTTTTCCTACACTACACTACTGTATGATTTGTTCAAGACAAGAATACAAACAAGATCAATGCGATGCTAACCTTGAAGTTTCTTTAAAACGGCCACCTCCATCTTCAAGACTTGCTTGGGCTGTTGGGCTGATTCTACCTTCAGAGCCACATTCTCTTTGGTCAGCAGGTCCAGAGCCTCGTAGATCTCCCCAAACCCCCCTCCACCAATCTTCTTCAGCTGTGGACAATGGGGGAAAAATCATGAGTAGCCCAGGTGGGTTTGACCTTACCTCACTCACGTCAGATGATGCGCTATGTAGCTTTAAGCCTAGCCTGGCGTTGCCTGCCTACGTACTTCCGCTAAAAAGTCTTAAGCTAAAGCGTAGACCAAGGGGATGGCAAATTTGCCAGGCTACTTTAAGCCACACCTGCGCAACGATCTGATGTTGAAGCCATTTGGAGGGATTTCAAGCCCAATATTCTATAACCAGACCAATCAGGACCGCTGGCTGTGTAGCGGCTGCTGTAGATGATGTGACGTAGCGGAGAAGCAACTGTTTTGAATCCAACAAACATAACAAGCGTCATCGGTTGGTTTCGATGTGACTGGCTGAAGTGGCACGTCAATTAAATTGATGGACAAGCCGTTTGTCCAGTTAGATTCAAGGATTTCTGGCTCCTGAAATAACTCTGCTATGGTTCGACCTCAGATGTTCGCGCCTTAGCGCTGCATCTGACATGAGTGAGGTAAGGTTTGATGGGAGATGGATGCTCTTCTTATCACTGAGCTAACAACCCAGGCTTCCAACTCGGCAGTTGGAACTGGTGTTAAGGCTAGGGGTGATGATGAGCAACACCTTTTAATAAACCTGTCATGTTGTCAAATGACTAGGAGGATGTTTTTGTTTATTTATACTGGTGCATGCCTGGTGCACTGATTGAACTACTGACTCAAATTAGATTTTGTTGAAGCTAACTGACTTGGCATTCACTTACTATGCAGCATTATGAAGGTTTGATGAATGAGTGATACATTTTCTTATTCAAGCACAATGAAATTGCACGTTATCGGTGAAAAATGATTCTGTTTGTTCATACTAAATAAGATCACATTCTTATACGAAAGAGGGCAGAACCATGCCTCATGTTCATGATAGCTCTTTGACCATACACAACCTGTCTTAATTCATCAAAGCCAATGTAAAAGTGGTTTTCCATTCTATGTCTCCCTTAAGACAGCAACATGTGTGGTATTCCTTACCACTTTCCATCGGTCCTTCACCATACAATTGGGAGGCAAGATGTCCACCTGCTCACTGGTGCCGTTCATATTGGCCTGGTCCTGGAGCGCCGGCGCTAAACACTGCTGCCAGCCCGACAGAACCCGTGCAGCTCCCAACTTAAATGAGCCATTTATCTACACAAAGGAACAAATGAAATACACACACACACAGACCGGGCTTAGCGCTGTTAACACTGGTTACACATCATCATTAGCTCAATCACATTGACCACAATTAACTGCAGGGAATATTCTGGTTTTAAACGAAAATAATGGCAACACTCGGTTGTGTGGGCAAGCTATGTGAACTCCTCATTCTGATCGACATCAATCGATTTGGGTGTATTCCGGTTTCTGAGGCAAACCGAAAGCTATCAGTATTCTGTTTAAAGCCGGAACATTCCATGCACATGACTGTGATCGTTGGCCTCCCTAACCCTAAACCCTGACCCCGCCCCAAAACACTTAAGCGGCTCGAATCAGCCAATCAGGAAGTTGCTTGAGGCCAGTTAAGTTTCAGGCTCAGAGGGGACGCAGGGGTTTAGCCAATCACTGACATGTTATTATGATGGAGAGACACAAAAGTGAAAACACCCTAGTGCCACTCAACACAAGCGCCGGAGAAGTTACGTCATGAATACCTGTTCACACACTCGCAAAAGTTTTGTATCATATGTTTCTATACACAAGCAAACCTCAGATGAAAAATAATGATTATTTGATTGATTATATGATGTTATTTATTGAAATTTAATGTAGTGTTATATAATTTAATATGACCTTCAGACCTACCCATCTTTATAATCTATGTGAACTCATAGGTCTATAGAGCATTTGAGGAAAGTCTTCAGAGTTCACCTTTAATTTGTATTTATTAAAGCACCTCTTAAAGAGGTGAGAAGTTCATCATGAAGGGCAAGGAGACGTGAAGCAAGTCAGGACCCAAAGTAAAACTCATGCTAATTAGCATGCAGTCCCATCAGGTTCTGTTAGTTATAAACATGCGCGGCTAAAAGCTTGGCCATTCGATCCATCCATAGACATGCTAGGGTAGCGTTCAGTGCACAACATCCCTGTGGCTGTTCTCTCATACATCTCAACTGAGAGTACAGGCCGATAATGTGCTTGTGTCCACAGAGCAAGTCTTTAAACTGGCAGACGTATTGGAGCACCATTGCCAACTCTGTGGTTTACAGCAAGAGAGTGACAGATGAGATTAAGAAGTGTAGATATGCCCAATTGTGATCAAATTGTGATCATTTTACAAAAAAATGTCAATCTTGCTCAATCCATGAGTTGGCAATACTGTGGTGGAGAACAACCAAGCACTGCAGACCATCCCTGTTTTGTTAAAGCTCTGGGATGGTTATATGTGCACAAAATGCAAGCATTTACATTATCTGCAGAGCATGTACAGTGGATTCAACCATAGTATAGTATCAGCAATTAGCCTACCATTTACCATTTACCATAGAATGTTATTTTATGTACACTGTCTATGGCATGGACAGTGGTCACTGGTCATTAATATGTTATGCTAATAAAACAAGTGGTGAAGGCCTTGTGTGCATAGTGATGACATCATTTCCTGTCAAACCCACGGGGTGAAGTCTTGTCCTTTTTACACAGGCTATCATAGAGGAGCATTTAGTCAATGCCTCCCTTGTCATGCTATCTAATCGCTTTTTTTAAAAACATTTACTTAGCATTACAAAATTATGTCTCGATAGAACCGCAAAATGCAGTGTATCAGCCAGACTGAATGAGAAAACATTCTGTGTAAGGCACTGTGAAACAACAAGCCTCGTAAATCATGATTCATCTTGTCTGTGATTTTTTTTTTTTGAATGAAATGTGGGGTATATCAGCAGGAAGCACGGGGGGAAGGGGGAAGGGGTGGTTGCATACAGTTTTCCTGGTTTGATTAAGCAGAAGTTATGAAAATCAGTTCAATTCCAGGAAAGGAGAGAAAAGCTTGTGGCAGCCATTTGGTGATCAGACTTGTATAGAGGTGAATGTGCAGCCACATCTCCAAAAAAGAGGGGAGGCTAAGGAAAACTCCTCTCACCATATTCAAAAACCTCTTCAAAAACCTTACGTCACTGAAAATTTTCCTGAACTTGGCCAATTTAGTCGATGCCAAAACCTTCTTTTGATAGCCTACAATCCAAGAAAATACATAAATACACAAAATAGAGACATTTTGATGTTACTGTGCAGACACTTTTTTTTTTGTTATCCACAAACATTCAAGTAAGACATTCCTGCAAGGATTTGACAAGGCTGAAGGGTTCAGTATAACACAAACACACTCACTGCATCCATAGGTTTAGGACTATTCAGACTAATCATCATGTATCTGAAGTCAGACCTGGGGTTTACAGCAGTTCAAGTTTGAAATTTGTCTATTTGCAACACTCCCATCCACTTGCAATTGAGAGCCTGACTTTTAACCTATAGGCTCTTGACATTGAGGTCACAACAAGCCCCCTTGAATTCTAGGGATAACGGGTGCTGACTCAGATCCATGATGAGTGTCAGATTATGCTTCTGTAACTGAATTTAGATGTATGCTGTGCAGAGAAAAAACAAGATGTCAGGCATGACATCACAAACCACAAGTAATAATGAAGACACTGACCGGATTCATTTTAAATGGCAAGCAAAAACACCTATGGCTACCTATCTAATCTGGTACTACGGAGAGAAATAATAACCAAAACAAAAATCACTGACATAAAGGCAAACACGTGAGAAATATCAAGGAAAGAGCGGTGTCATCGATCACAGCATTAAATTACATTTTATTAATAGCTACCAATTCAAAGGAACAGCATAGATATTCCATTCCAACAATCCACCTTACGGATGCAATAGCATTTTAAGATACATTTTCTGTGATAAATGTCTGTCGTTTGTTTAGCCTATTTTCAATCTCATATTAAACTAAATAAAAAACAATATAAATTGTGCTTAAGCAGTGTGAAGATAATAAGCCTAATTATTAAAAAGACTATTTAGTAGCCTGGGCCTAGCCTCTCCGGGCTATCCTATATTTGCATGGCATTGGTCTCCACCCGAAATCTAGGCCCAAATCCCAAGGTTCTCTTAGAACAGCAGATCTCTTTAAAATACCCAGTTTTAACCCCTTGACATTACCTGGCAAATAAATTACAAGTCATCCGTTTCCGTCTCTTTGCAATCTTCATTTGGATCTTGGTTGCACGAAACGCCGAGGAGGAGCGTCCTCGAGACCATCGCCTGCCGTCCGATGGCAGAGAGGCGATGGATGCGCCCTTCAAACGCGCCACTATTCTCACGTAGGCTATGGTTTCACCGACAGCACCCCTTCTGTGGTCCACACACTGTCAATATGGTAGCATGTTTTGCAAGATGTGCCATAAAATTACCAAGATTCTTTACAGTATAGCGTTCAGGAGTACGGTAAAATCATAAACTCGCCAATACTCTACTCAGTAGTGGCAATAACGGAACATATGTCAGCCACTGCATAACGACTCAAGAAAAATGATCAAATTGCTCACAAATCCAACTGGCAACACTTCATCAATAGGCAGCCTACCTACGCAGGATAATGTATCCACAGAGGAATTGCCACAGCTAAGCTTCCACGCGCTACCACGAACTAAACATGTCCAAATTACGCGAACAGTAAAACAGCGATCTAATTACTTCCTCTCCAACACATAGTCTACTATCGCATTCGTCTCTAGGCAGGAAAATGTCCATTACACAATAAAATGCAACATAGCCTACTGTTATCGTAGCCTATCGTGTTTGATATTGCCCATCTCAAAAATTCTTACTGCACTATTTTGTCCGCACTGCAGTGCAAGCTGCCTCTAATCACAAGCGCCGACCGCAAATCTATAGGCTACATTGGACGACAGGTGGCGCCCATTGAAAACAAAACCATGTTATTAACCAGCCCACAGTGATACAGAGTAGGCCAAAAACCAGTCAACACATTAATATGAGTAATAACATGCCTACTCAAATAGACCTACCTTTCATCTGGTTTCGCTCCGGTGACTGTCCGGGTTTCTAGCAAATGAGGAAATGTCCATTTGACAATTCACTCAGAGATAGCCTAGTCTATTCCTCAAGGGATATGCATGGTTCTGATCACAGCTGGGTTGGTGGGTCATGCAGCTTGACAGATTGACTACAATTCCCATGCAGCTATGAGGTAAAAAAAAAATAAGGCGGACTTCAGGCACACCCTGTCGCCTTCTGACAGAAAACATTACAAACAAACATTACATCGTTTCATTGTCACTTTACTCTGAAGTCCACTTCTCTTCATGGTCAACACAATACAGTAGGCTAACAGACACGGTTTTCTTAACTTACTATTCAGAGATATTGATGGTAAGCATGTATGTTGTTACACCAGAGCTGAATCTACAGTATGATATGCACTAAAATATTAGATGAATTAATACAGGGATGCAAACAGAAGTATGGTATTATTCTTCATTTATTTATTCTACATTATTTTTTTCATTTAATATCACATGTTACTGGAGGAAAATGAAACACTATTCAAAGATTGAGTCTGATTCAGTTCAGACAAGCCCCTTTTTAATAAATGTTCACTGTTTTGATTACACCAAATACAGTAAAATCCTTTTTAGAAGAGGCTTCACTTTGTACTTTACATCTGTCATACTGACAACCAATACATAAAACATTTACACAGACTATTGAAATATGTTAGTATAGTGGTTGACATTTGGTTTACATGCTGTACATTCAACATATATGGTCTCTTCAAAAAATATACGGTGCAAAAATATGCATTCTCTTGGAAAAATAGCTAAAGCTTAACTGATGTATTTGCTTGTTCCCATTCCCTTTCAGTGCTGGCTATACAGAGCCAAAAACTGGATTTGTAAAGTTTGGATTTTCATTTTCATTCTCATCTTCCTCTTCATCAATGTCATCTAGACTAAGGTCTGCTTCAAACATCCTCTGGAGCAGACCATCCACAGTTTTATATCCTGTGTAGGAGGAAGAAAGAAGCAACTTTGAAGCGCAAATAAAAGCAACATAATGTAGAACATACTTGTCATGGAAAAAAAAACTGCCATCCCGCTCATACCAGCCACATTCATTAGGCCTATTCTAATGCTGCAGGCTTCAAACAGTGTGCTTGGATGTGTTTCTCAAGCAAACATACACTGGCAAAAATATGAATCAATCTTCCATTTCAAATTGATTTTTAAATTAAACTTATTTTAATGTCTGAAAAACATAACAGGCCTATCCATTTTTGTAAACCAGAAGAATAAAATGAAACTATTACTTTTGTGTAGCCTATAAAATATTCAAATACTCCTATGCTGAGTTGACCATAGAGGATTATACAGTTTTGTGTGCTCTATCTGTATGGACTGTTGCAAGAATTCACTTCATAGTGTTAAATTTCACTACTTCGTTAAATAAGTGTTTATTGTTCCACCTTGAATAGGTGGGGATATGTTGAAGGTGGGTGGGGTGGGTCCCACAAATATCCCAATCTGTGACATACGTAATTTAGGAAAATTCAGCGGTCACTTTCTGACAGCGGTAAATTGGCTATTTTCAGTGAGTTCCATAGGGATTTGGCAGAGATTTTCAGTGACAAAGTGATGAACGAGTAGCATGTGTGAAGTATGGCTCATGGCCTTCGTGCCCATCTCTGCCCAGACTCTCAACCACTAGACTTGAGCTTACTTTGCTTATTTCATAAAACATGAATGTCTTTAGGTTACTTGCAGGCACGACCCGTATATCATACTGGGGACTTGCTAGAGAATAAAATAATGTGTCGGCTACACAGAGTGTGCAAACTGGAGCAAGGATGAAGGCACAAGACTGATAGTCTTTGGAGGACTCACGTTTCGAACCGATTTTGAACATGAGTGAAGGTTTTTCCGTCACCGTGTGGGATGGGCCCTGAGGATTCTCATGTGTTTCCATGGCATCCACCAAGCTACCATCTCCTTCATTCCTTGTCATCGTAAACAGACACAGAAAATACCATGCATGCAAACATTAAGCCATTTTTTCTGTATATTTTCTGTTAGATGATTTATTAAAATAAAGAGTGTTACTATTGTCCACATTAGACTAACAGTAAAGATATTATTGTTTTGGTGTGGTTAGCAGTACTTACGAGGGAATGTTTAGGTTAAGTTCTTCAATTTTCTTCTCTATAGAAGTCTGTAAGCTGCTTTTGTCCACTGTGTACTCAACAAAAAAGGCTTCAAGAATGAAGGCCACAAAAATGCTAAATAACAATTGTAAAAAAAAAAAAAAAAAAAAAAAAAAGATTAGACACGATAACATGATCACCTCCTAACATTTTAATATGACTGTACAAATAGATTTATCATTTTCCTTACTTGATAATGATGATGACAACCACAATGTGGAAAACCACAAAGAAGATGCGTGCTGCAATATGGGTTACTGTGGTGAATCCACTTGCCAACAGTGACTTTTTGTTAAAGAGAGCAAATTTCACACATCATCTGTACTGTAATTGTAGTTATTGCATTATCAATATGGTACAGGTCTTTCAGGACCTATTCACAAAGCCCGGTATTCTCCCAGGTGCTTAAGTCCAAAAAAGTGCTTAGCTCCATGCATTTCAGCCTGTACTAAGCACTTTTTTGGACTTAAGCACATTGGAGAATACTGCTCAAAGTTTCCACTAGAAGCATTCAGAAAGGATATCGTGCCACTGGTTGACTACAGTGAGCTCAAGTAGAAGAATGAAAGAGGACACAACGTCGTTGAAATTATTCTTGCAGTAGTTGTTCTTAGCAAATGCTGTCCCTTTCAGCAGAGGATTTCCACAATACTCCTTCGCTTCGTCTGTGGAGTCGGGTGAATAAAAACGGACTTTGCCCTTGAACAGCTCCATGCCAACCATGGCAAATATGTAGTAAACCACCTGAGGGAAGTAGAAAATTAATGTGTTTTCTCCTTGAATGCAGGGAGATGTTTTAAGGGTTGTGTTGTTTTTTTAAGTTGGCTGTCCACTTGCACACAGTACAGTACATGGGAGAGCACTGCTGTGAAAAGTTTTTGTGAGGATGCTTATTTCTACCGACAGCACTAGGCAACCTCTAACAACAGGGCTGATAGACCCTAGACTTTTGCCGTCATATGGACGACTCCGTCTGGCATTCCGGCCATTGGTATCGTTTGCAGAGATCAATTCCATACCACCCTAAAAAGCAAGCAGGATCGGGAGTTGTGAGAGATAACGTCAGGTTTCTGTTGTTATAGCTCACTTGCCGATTAAGCTTGTGTATAACGTTAGCAATTGGGTGAAATTAGATTTCATCCTAAAACTTCTACAGTTTACATCTCCAGATTCCAATCGTTCCTCAATGGTGAAATGCCAGACCCTTGTACGAAGTTAAAGGGGATGGCCAAAGCCAGGCTAGAAAACAGTGTAGCTCATCACAATGCAGATTTAGGAATGCTCTGATTGATTAGCAAGCTAAATCTTGCATTGTCATGATTTGAACTTTGACCATAGACTCTACAGATGAGCGCAGAGCTTGAAATAATTTCTCAATTATCATTTTCAGTACATGCATATTATTTTTGATTCTATGGGTTTTGCAGTCAAAAGTCGACTAGAAAGTACCCCTGGATAAGAGTTAAAGGTGTAGTCACTCACCAGTATGAGCTGGCCAAATGTGAGAATCGTTGGGCCAATTTTGATGAGAGTGTTTATGATCGTTCGAAATCTAGAGTAAAATTCAAGTCAAGTTAAAAGACATGTGCTGTACAACATGTGCTGTAGTCATCTCTACTCACTTGTTAACATTGCACTGCATTTGAGTTACACACAGTATAGATAATATGACACTGTATATCAGCAATTGACTTTTTTATAATGCAGGGTAGGCAGGAGTTACACTTTTCATTATGATGGAGGGGAATAAGGTCCCAGGGGCCTTCTCAAAAACTGGATCAGTTTTGTCTGGGATCTCAGTTCCAGTCTTCACAAAATAATCATGACTCAAAATTGATAATAGCACTGACAAACTTTTCTCTTAATTACTTGTGGCTAACCCAGTTAACGGAAGGTTTTTTTTAATGCTGTCATTAGGGAATAGTGTTTATGTACCACATAGGCTTTCATAGCAGGTAAATGACAGACTCTAACCTCAAACGTAGTTACAGTAGCTATTGAGTGCATAGAGTGCACTTTTTAAACTAGTGTGCTGGGGAGAGCAGAGGCAGCCATTTGTAATGGTATATCTGTGTACTTCAAACAAAACTCCTCCCTGATGCCTGAGAGGTACAATACAAACTTTGGCACAAACAGGATCACACAAACAGGATCTTTAATCTTAAATCCTACTTAAAGACTGTAGGGGGAGCTGTACAAGTAAAGGCCTGGTTATTAATAAGGCTGTGTTAGTAAGTGAAATGAGTATTCTAGATTCAGGTCACTAAATGTGGTCACATTCCACCTCACTGAAAACTGTGAGGTTGTGGTTGCGTGTGTGATTCACAGATTATATTGGTACCAAGACCCACATGGGTGTGAGGTCTACTGCAAGTGGTGGATGTTTACCTGCACCAAAATTGTACAGAAGCCTAACGACACAAAGTACCAGTTCTGAGCTCCATAGGCCTTGATTAAACAGTACAATCTCTTTGGGAGGATTTAACAAATATCTTTTATAGTCTTGAAGTGATAGTACTGCTAGTAACGGAATTAGCCATTAGGAAATTGCTTTAAAAGGTGCCCTGCCACACAACACCATTTTTACCTTTTGTACTTGAAATATGATAGGTCTATATGAGTTTGACAATGGAGCAGGTGAAATTGTGATCACTATCTGCAATAGCCAATATGATAGGCCTACGACGTATATGAGTTTGAGTAATATGCTGCATGTGAAATTGTATGACCATCGCTGTCTGCAATAGCCAATGAAAAGAAATAAATTGAAAAATCAGGCCAATTGAAAAAGATGGTAAATTTTAAGTAGCATTGCCCACACACCCGGAGTTCAATTCACACTCATTTGACAGCTGCTCTATGATCAAATGATTCGTGTGAACACTGGGCTTAATGGTGTTTTTGTCCCCAACCGCACCTTCCAGGCAGCACAGCCTAAAAGGCACTACCCTTACCCCATTCCTAACCCTAACCCCCTCAACCCTCATCCTAACCCTAAACTGAGTGGAGTAGTGCCTTGAAGGCAGCGCTGCCTAGAAGGCACCGTCGAGGGCAAAAATACCGAAGACCGAACACTGGAGCAGAGATTACAGATAAGATCGTGTCATTCTTGCTAGTGCTGATCCTAACAGCGTTGCTCTCAGATGATAATGATGAATACTTATATTCCAGCATGTCATTGGGAGAAATGCACATTCACACACATGCTGTAGACATGAGCATTTTAGGGTGCATCCATATGGAATGAAGGCACATTTGTCTGGGTAAATGGTACTGGTCACAGTCACACCTGTTCTAGGTGACTATTACGGTATGACATTATGACTAATGTCCTCATCATCACTTTTGTGAAGAGTGACAAAATCCCCACTGACCTTTTAATGCTGTCAACTACACGCACAAGCCTGAGAACACGCAGGATAAAAACTATATCCAGGACCTGCCGGCTGGTGTAGCCTCCAGCTGCAATAGAAAAAGAAGTAAATACAGATTAATGCCATGCTAAAAGACAAAAAATGTCACTAAATATAATCTGACATGCAGATACTGTAGGTTGTGGGTAGACAACTCACATGACTTGAGAGCCCAGTTAACAACAGTGGCGATTAGAGCTGCTACAACAATGATTGTGTCAAACCTGTGAGATGGAAGTAGATTATAAACAGATTATCTTCCCAGGGTCTCTCTTCTATACTTAAAAACATTTTTGTCCACAAGAAGGAAGGGGACTAAAATCTTGCATGGCTAGTGTATTTGTAGAGCTCTCACCAGTTCCAAAACTGGTGCCTGGAGAAGAAGGCTCGTGGTTCCCACGTGTAGAGCTTCAGTAGGATCTCGAGCACGTAGAGGGCCAGGAAGAACCATTCTGCATTGGCTATGAATGGGTTCTCCTCATCCAGCCCAATGAACACTGCATTCACCAGGATGATGAAGTCATAGATGTACACAAATGCCCTACAAGAAACATTCCATTGATGCGTCATTTTCAAGTCTCAGGTTTAAGTATTTTTGGAGGCTGCATTTTGCTGCTCTATCCAGGTACTTTTTGCATGGTTAATAACTCAAACTACAAATGTAGTCCTAGCTGACTACAAATGATTAGTTGCCTGTGCTTACATAACTAAGTACAATCCCACAATCTGATGTACCACCAAACTATAGGATAGCCAATTTATGAAGGCATACTGTAAATGCAGATATGAAGACTGTAGAAGATACTGTATGAAGTGATACTGTACTGTAAATAAAATTATGGCTGACTTACAATAGCATACATTAATACAATGCAGCATTAGTTTGAAAAGGTTAAACTGCTGTTAAATTGTCACTGTTTGTTTGGGAGTTTTTTAGTAAGTAAATGCAAATATCCTGACTTTCAACCAGGTTTTTTCTGGATCAATAACACCACCACCACACAATCATCCCAATGAACCAGAACCATATAGCTGTGGTACTCTCTTGTCCACCTTATTTCAACTTGTGCAATGCTACTTAAATAATCATTCATTCTAAAGACTATTCTATGCATGCAATCAGAAGGTTTATATATAAGTAATGTACAGTGGTAGAACACAACAACAAGTGCAATGTTCAATAGAAACGGTCTCACTTGTGCTGCACCATGCGGTGCACAAAGCAGCTAGCGGCAGAGCAGTAGACACGAGGAAACCATCTTTTAAGTGGGTGGGGCCGGGTCTTCATTGTGATAACCTGGATATTCAGGATATCTGGAAGCTGTACAAAGGCCAACTTTCCTAGGAAAGAGAAAGCAAGCAACACAATGGTTGAATCTAAACAATCATTTTGTTGAAAATGCTGCACTGCATGCAGCAAATGAAGGAACATACTAGCATGTGGTTCATCTGACAATTTGAGTAGGCGACAATTGACAATTTTTCGACTCTTTATGATGATGAAATTTTATTTTTAATATCCAGCTATTTCATGGATCCAGTATACTTAGCATCCTAATAAAGTTCCCTTGGCGTTTGGAATTAAAATAACCACGTCTTCACACACCCTTCACCATATCTGGCGAATGTCATGGGGTAATACTAAGATCATCCAATGTTTTTTAATGGCGGAAATGGGCTTCCATAGTCTGTCATGTGTATACCATTTAACCGAATTACGATCAAATAGCCATCTCCATGCCAGACTGGAATTGACGACAGACTTGGATTATAGTAGAGAACATATTGATGTAATATAAATAAAAACACAGCGGTTTATGGAAGACATATTGAAGTGAAAATGTGTGTGCCCTGACCTATGTAACCTTTGTTGTTGTCATCAGAGACACTCCACAGAAGCTCTCTATGACCACTGCTGATTCTGGGCTGAACCAAACACACCAACTTGTTCCAGCAGGACTTGGTCACCACGGGTTCTTCCGCCAGACCAGACTGCTGAAGCAAAGAGAAGGCCCGCAACATCTTTTTCCTTTTGGATTTTACAAGTTGCCGCACTTCCTCCTGAAAAACCCAATCACGCATGTAGACAGTTACATATGGAAAAGGTCACTGCCAACTTGGCCTGTTTACTTGTCTGAAGTCAAAATTAACATTCAGAGCATCTACTTTATAATCTACTTCAACAGTCCACCTAATTTGTACACTTTGCCGAGTGCTACGAGTAGAAAAGATAGGCCGAATAACAAACTCACAGCTAATGCTAACTGATAAGCACTCATTTCACATCTCAGAGTATTGTACCATTTATGTAGCGTTAGCTGTGGGTTCGCTATTTGGTCTATTGTTCCAAATTCTTTAATTCTCTTTCCTACCAACAGTTTTCAGCAAGCTCATACTATGGGTCTATGACTAAAATTTCTCTAGGTCCATCATGTAACTATTGTGCTTTCTTTTTCTTCATCCACCAAAAATGTAAGATATTTTCTACTCCTTTGTCATTCTCTAAATGTACTTTACCTTCAGGTATTTTTTGTAGCTGTTGTACACAACGGCAAGGAAGACCGACATGAAAATATAGGTGTTTATCAGGATATACACAATGAAGAAAACTGCAAAGTAACTACTGTAGTTGTAAGCCGGCATCCTGTGAAGAGAGATACAAAATGTATGTTAGAATTCCTGAGAGGACGACATTTGTTTGGTTTTAATCAAGCCATTATCTGGTTATCAAAGATTTAGAGCTGACTCTTGTGTGGTGTGAGTGATGTTCTTGGATAACTTTGGCCCAGGTTAGAGAACTCGGAATGAGTTTTGGAACTTCTACAAAAATGTTCGGATGATATTGGCTATGTTGAGTATGTTACAAGATGCGTATGATGTTATATTCATCACCCCAAAAAATAAAATACTGTTTTCTGACTAGCTGGCATGGTGGGTGTTAATTTCGTATGATGACAGACCAATGAAGCAAATCTGGTGAAAAAGTTCCTTTTCACTGTTCCATATCAGTGCAATTTTCAGAGGTTACTATAAAAACTATACTAAATGGCACATGAATTTGCGAGCTGCAATGGAATCATCTGTTACTAGTACTAACCCTCATTGTGAGTGAGAAAAGAAAGTAGTATAGCAGCTGTAAGGTTTCTTCACACATAAGATGCAAACAGGTGATAAGCGGGATATCAGCCTTCAAGGTGTGCGGCTATACAGAATTAATGAACTCCACTTCCACATCATGGAATCCTATGCATCCGCCTTGTTCATTAATTCCATCTGACAGCATACCTCAGACGCTTACATGTATATCCTTTACATAACCCTTCTATGTTACAATTTCAATAGCTTAAATTCAGCTCTTACATGACATCTGGACTGTTGGCAGTGGTAACTAAAACATAAAGGTCAAAGATGATCTCCAAGTAGTTGGTAAAATAGTCAACTCCTTCCACAGTTTTAAGACCCCTAGAAAAGGAATAAGCATAGCAATTATGTAAAAACTGAAAACACAAGCTGACATTAGATTTACATTTATGCATTTAGCAGACGATTTTATCCAAAGCGACTTACAAAAGAGGGATAACAGTCAAGTAAGTCAGGTAAATGCCTATTGGGAATGTCATTTGCTAATACGAGAGCAAGTGCAAGAGTTGGGAAGTGCTAGATCAGTGCATTCCAGGTAGTTGAAGGAACTGGTACAATACAAACACTATGGAGACAGTACATGTGTAGAAGGGTGGTCCTATGAACAACTTGCCTTTTCCCAAAAAGCTTCAAGCCCATGAGGGAGAACATCAGTACACTGAACATGAACAGGAGGAAGACATAGAAGATCTGTGGCAGGGCATTACGAATACTCCGGAAAGCCCGACGCAGCTGAACAGAATAAAAAAAAAACATAATTTAAATAAGAGCAGCGATATTATACTTTATTTGATGGCAATGTGTCGTTAAAGGAAAAGTTCACTTCTTTATGAAAGCTGGTTATTCACCCCCCTTACCTAGAGTTACATATGTAGGTAAGAGCATTTTGGTCTAAGTGCATGCCTTGTCCTAGTCTGGCAACCCCAATTTTACCTTTAGCTTAGCATAGGCACTGGAAAGTAAAGTTGCCAAAGAGTTGCTATCAGGCAACATTACATTCCAGCGCCTATGCTAAGCTAAAGCTACAAAATGGGGAAAGCTGGGGATACCATACAAGGAAAACGCAAACACTGAGACCAAAATGCTTTTACCCACATATGTAACTCAAGGTAAGGGGGTGAAAAACCAATTTTCATAAAGAGGTGAACTCTTCCTTTAACATGAAGCATCTCCTCCAAGATAGTGCATAAAGCCCAACTACATGTACAACAATGCAGTATACTATAAGTCATGCATACTGTCAACTACATGTACAACAATGCAGTATAAGTCATGCATACTGTCAACTACATGTACAACAATGCAGTATAAGTCATGCATACTGTCAACTACATATACAACAATGCAGTATAAGTCATGCATACTGTCAACTACATGTACAACAATGCAGTATAAGTCATGCATACTGTCAACTACATATACAACAATGCAGTATAAGTCATGCATACTGTCAACTACATGTACAACAATGCAGTATAAGTCATGCATACTGTCAACTACATGTACAACAATGCAGTATAAGTCATGCATACTGTCAACTACATGTACAACAATGCAGTATAAGTCATGCATACTGTCAACTACATGTACAACAATGCAGTATAAGTCATGCATACTGTCAACTACATGTACAACAATGCAGTATACTATAAGTCATGCATACTGTCATCAGACTCAAGTCTGACAGTGCAGAGTAGGGTGTGGTTTAGACCTGTCGACCCTCTGTGATGTTCACAAGCAGAAGAGGTCTCAGCACTCTGGACCACCGCACTCCAAAATGTCCAGCACTTTTCAAACCTGCATATGTGATCATGTCAATCAGAGAGAGCTGAGAGAGAGAGAGAGAGAGAGAGAGAGAGAGAGAGAGAGAGAGAGAGAGAGAGAGAGAGAGAGAGAGAGAGAGAGAGAAGAAATAAATGTCATGATCAGCATGATTGACTGAAAATCATTTTTCAGAGGAAGACCTAAATATGTGCAATTGAGCCACACCTTGGGTGAATAATACCACACATTCTAGTAGTAAACTATGGAGAAAAGTGCTGAATAGGTTTAAAGCCAAAGGCCAAAGTTCCTTTTGCAACAATGAACAGTGCACTCCTCAGCATGTTTCATGTGTCTGCAATTAAATTTCCTGTGGTGTGCTAACAACCAGCATGACTCAAAGCATAGTCTAAGTCTAAAAGCACACAACTATTTGGATAGAATGAAATAATGCTATGGCATATTGATTCTGCTCCATAAGCTAAATATACCAATTAAATTGATACTTCAAAACAGGGGCATTCAATCGTAAATACATCCAACAATTACATGCATGTTCCCAAATCTGACTACTCGATTACCAACCGAGGTTCATCTGAGATGAGACTCTAAACTTGAACATAGTGTCATCCTGTTTTGTCACTGTGGAATTAACATGGTATTAAAGGGAAATACAGTGGATAAGGTCCTTACTGAAATGATGACAATGATAAAAATGTTCTTTGGGTCCAGCCAGAACTTTTGACGAGGAATGACTTTAGCGTAGTGAATGAGTCTGGCTGTGAAAGCCATTAGGCATATGAGTTCTACTACGGAGGAGGCCTGGAAGACAAAAAAAAAAGTGGGGGTGGGTCTTTGGTCAATAGAAGGTGGATTCTCTGATAAATATTTCTGTCAAATATTGATGATGCAATTGAACTTTTTTCCATCCATGCATGTGTGATTATATACCCATATTGGCATATCAGGGATCAGTGCAGGTTCTTCAAAAACTGCTAACCCTAGGTCCACAATAATGAAGAGATAAATAAGGATTTTCATTCCCCTGTGGTTGTAAAGCTGATACAGCCTGACCAAACAAAGAAATAAAATGTCACCCAAACAAACGAAATGACCTTTGATCATCAAATTACACATATAAAAACTCTGTTAGTTGGCCTATAACATACCTGACTGCTTGAGGAGAGGTGTCAAAGAAGATGTTCCTGTTGTATTGTGCATCTGAGACATATACTGCGGCAAGATCAAAGTTCTGTCATAGGCAACATAACAGGCTATATATTAATATAAATTCATTCTGCATAATGGTGACTCAAGAAGCATGCTCATAACCAACCAACAAAAATAATAAGACTCTTTTATTTATTAAGACGTGTTAAATTTCAGTCCATCTCCGAATCAACGTCATCACTTTCAATGTACATCAGATCATTTAACATTAGGAGAAAAACTGAGGGAGTGCAATGATCTACTGCCAAGATAGATGAATCCTTTTAAGTTATAGGCTACTCTGAGAATGTGTGGGACAAGAGCCTTACAGCACCGGACATCAAGAGGTGGCAGGCAGGATGGGCTGGCTCCAAACGTTTTAGTAAGCTTAACGTTTTTTAAGACAACTAAGCAAATTACGCACAGGCCCGAACACCCCACTTTCTGTAGGAACGCAGGATGTGTAAACAAAACTAACTTTACAAACAGCTGAAAGTCATTTAGCCAACGGGGAAATGATAGGTCTAACGTCCCATGCTGGACCGAACATTTAAATCAAGGCACAGCAGTCTTCTTTCTTATCCAAAACTTGGATACTACAAGCCAATCTGACGTTACTTACCTCTTTTGTCTTGGACTCGACATCAACAGAGTTACCGTTAGCGCCTTGGTCCTCTATATTATTGTCTGTAGCCTCGGAGTCTACTTTTTCGGTCTTCTCTTCCGTAGACATTCTCCAGGCTGCAAAATAACTGTTCCAGGATTCAACACTTTTCCAAATTGTCTCAGCAGCCACGAAGTGACGCCTCAAACGCTCACAGCTGGAAAGAAATTCGCCAGGACGAGCGCAGTTCCCTAAGCAGACTTTTTAAAACCAACTGCTGCATACAATCTTTGCGTCTTTGGGTAGGCTAAAGTCTTTCTCTTTTATTTGCCGCAATCGGGAGAGTAGTCAAACATCCTTCATTGAGACTAAAAACGGCAGAAGTGTTTTGCTCTGTGAGTTCCGTCATGTGACGGAAACAGCGGATAAAGACAGAAGAAGGATATTTGGATGGTCAGCATTCCACTCCTCCATATGTGCTAGGCGAAGTGATAAAACTCAACTCAGTGAAGCTTGTTAAAATGAAGTTAAACCGCACATTTGATATAAACTATGCTACTTCTCCATTGCTTGACCTACATCCCTAATTACCTGGTGTTGTAACATCTGAGGTTGCCACACTATGCGGGAACTATTACAAACCTCGCATTTTGTCACATACTAATCTGCTAGCGTTAGAATATTGGAATTTAGAACTAGTCCATTTTTCTAGCTTTGTGCCGCACACTTGGTCTGTGAGTTTTGGTTGCATTATGTCAGTATGCTTCCCACTGGTGTTCAGAACTCTACTGTTATTTCCACATTTTAATCGTTACCTATGGGAAAGTGACCAAACGCAAGATCACCCGTGTCATCACTTTGTCATTTCCTTTCTCACAACTTCAGGATGCCTTTCTCAAGGCTGCAGCCCTTTACCCAGAAAGCTACTCCGTGCCAGATTATTGGTAAGTTAGTACTTACATGGACCAGTAAAACACATAATTTCCTAATCATGTGTTTAGTAAGGGAATTGCATATGCATACCCCTTATGCATATCCCTTATCCCATTGCCCATCAATTTAATACAAAAATGCCTATCCCATTAGGCCTCATTACATTATCCCAAAAGTGTCATCACCATTTACAATCAGGGGCCAGAAATTCTGGCCGTGGTCCCCCCTCACCGTCTGGAATAAAATTCCAGACTCCTCAAAGGCCCTCTCCCCTCTTGGGGCCCTGGTAGCTCAGTCCCCCTTTCCCCCCCACTAGTACACCCCTGTTTACAATCACCATATTTAACATTCTTGGGAGGAGGTAAGTTATTGTAAGCTGAGTAATTTGTTATTGTGAGAAATAACAAATTCTTATGGGCATTAACACCAACATTCACAGTTTGTATTGTTTTCCTGAACTGTGCAGACTGTCTGTATGGTGGTTTTGCAGGCGTTTCCCCAGATCTACACACAGTAAATGAAATAAGGTCAAATAAACTAGAAAAAGCATTCAGAGAGCACAGACCTCCAACTACTAACGTTACCCCCAGCTGCGGCATCATTGATGGCTTCTCCAGACCCCCTGCCAAGGCAATGTGGTCACAGACACAATATAAATTCCAGGTGGTGTTCTGATCTCCACCGTAATTTAATCAGTCATTACTTGTCTCAATAAACACACTGCCCGTAAAATTTCATCCAAATCTGTGCAGTTGTTTTGTACTCAGACACACACACACACACACACAGGCAAACAGACAGACGCAGGTGAAAACATAAACTCCTTGGCGGAGGTGATTAAGCAGGCTATTGCAATGGTGGTACAATAGCTTTTTGTTGTCACCCTTTGTGAGGGTATGATTAGGATGATTCTAAGGGCCTAGCACTGACAGAGAAAATTTTAATATTAAAATCCATATAATAGGGGCCCAAAATAATTTTTGTCAATGGGCCCCATAATTTCTAGCAGCGCCCCTGGGTGTCACATTTGTGGTGACAAACCCCTTTAATTGTCAACAGTGTGTCTCAAAGACATCCTTTTTTTTCTCAGGTGAGAACAATGAATCCGAATGAGTCAGAATGACTGAACGTCATCTGCATTGACAATTCTATACAGTTGCTGCAGATGACAATGTTCATTCAGAAATGTTATTTCTGCTTATAATGCCTTTGTCTGCTATTACAATAACATATAAACTGCCATCAATATAAACTACACTAAACTATCTAAACTAAACCAACTAAACTATCTCAAATTCTGAGCCATGCTCAAAATACATGGCTGCACATGTAGGTTTTGAGTGACTATTCTTTGTCCTGTGCCTTTCATTTAAAACTTTAAATAACAAAAATGAGCATGTTTATGTGATTTATGTGTCCCGCACAGGCACCGTTTTGTCCCTTTTTTGTATGTGTGTAAATGTGCTCATTGTTTCACTTGGCAGGTTTATTCATTAGACATGAGTCTATGAAATTATTATTATTATTATTATTATTATTATTATTATTATTATTATTATGTTCAAAAATAAACTGTTGATGTATTGCAAAAAATAAACACACTTTATAGATAATTCCATCTGTTTATTTGCCCCATCATTCAATATGAATCAGCATTACCATTGAATTACCATTCAAGAAGTGAAAAGTGGATTGTTACCATTAAGATTGAATTGCAGAATCAAAAAATAGATTGCATGAATCAAATGAATCAAAACAATAAAAAAAACACACACAACCAATATGATGCACACACACCTCATATGTCATGCTATTAAAAATCAACTATAGTCTCACACATTACATTTGATCCCAAGGTAGAATAATGAACCCTCAAACAGATATGATATGTTAAAATAAGACACGCAGGCTCTCAAAGCATCAGGCCAAGGCATGGAGTAGCCTAACTCTAAGGCAGCAGCTTGGGGCGCAAAGGATTGGTCCTGACCGAAGAGTACGCCCCGATGTGAGTGATCAGATTGGGCTCGACACTGTGTGCCCTTTCGCCCGGAGTACTGCGGGCAATTCTATAGAGCACTGTGTCTTTAGCGTTTCCTTTGGAGCAGGTCACTTGGTCCAGGTAGTCAGCCACACGCACAGAGGCATTACCAGGGTAAAGCATGGCAGGGGTACAGCACTCGGTGGCAGGCGAAACAGCATAGAGTTGTGGAGAGAGTCGACGCACCTCCAAAAGGTAATGCCTGCCGAACAGTTCCACCACAACCATGACGTACAGCGTCAGAAAGAGGAAGTGGGGGAGTGACGAGGACAGCACTAGACGGGAGCAGCACATTGACAACATGAGGAGGATAGAGGATGCCCCAACAAACCCAAGCCCCACCCACTCCATGATGCGATAGGGCTCTGGGTTCCAGTATCTCTGTAGGCGTTCCGGGTGGTACAGCTTCACATAGAGAGTGTTTTGAGTAAAAGACCGTGAGAGCAGGTCGTGGATTACCGCAAAGAAATCGGGCCTTGGCAGGGCGTCGTCCTCCAAGATCAACACATTTTTTGGTCTCCTCAGCTCCCAGCCTTTGCGTAGACAGTACACATAGTCCTGTTTCTCCCTCTCGAAAGTATTTAGTCTGCCCCTTGGTTTTGGGTGCATTTCTTCCGAACGCCTCACCACCAGGAACTGTTTTTCTAACAGTCTAGCATCTACATTCAGCAACGGTCCAGTCTCCACATCACAGACTAAGACCTCAGCACAGGGCGTTTCCCCACAGTCCCCAAGCAGAGACAACAGCCGATGCATCACTTGCAGGAGATAGTGATAGTCATGGCCCTCTCGGCGACTTGCTGTGACCACCGTAATTAAAAGTTTGGGAAACTTTGGAGCAGTGGTTGGGGTAAGAGAGGAAGCTTTTGTCGAGGTCATGCCGTGCCAGAAATGCAGCGCTTCTTGGCCTTTTTCATAGCTGACCTTTAGAGCTTCCTCGCTCATGGACTCCAAGTGCATGAATTTCAAGAAGTAGTAGGAGTACATTAATCGATGACAGCATAAAGGTAGAACTACACCGAATGTCAGAATGCATAGCAAAATTCCTTGCAAAACTGGGTTCGACCATTTCACATGTCGGACAATGGCAGCTATCCATCGCAGCATTTGTGACAAGGACACAATTCCATTCCAGGGAATGGAATTTCCTTCTCACAAGGCACCAGTTAGGTTACTGATTGAAATAATAGCTTATTGTGTTACTGAGGTTTTGCCCAAAAAGTTTTTTTCCCCCAGCTTTTCAGCACCTAAAAAAAAGAATGCAATGCCATTATTATAAAATCATGCTCAAAATGTAGTCTCCTAGAATAACGTTACCCTTCTTTCACTTTTAGACAGACAATTGTTTGCACATCAAACCTATGCCCATAGCCTCTGCTGTTTACAGTTCCCATAACGATAACGTTGACGTTAGCAACTTAGCTATCATAACTGAATTCAGTGCCTGCCAGTTAATGCCAGGTGGTATGTAATGTTTGCTTTCTTTATATCTAAAACTGATATATCTATGCAAAGTTTCTAAAGAGTGGTTTTGATCTTACCAATATCAGACCGTAGAAAAAACAACTTTGGAAAGAACTGTGTCCTGTGGTTCCGTCTTGTACGTTAGCGCGGTTAGCCTATGTTGCACTTGGTAGAACAGACGACTCTTGACATTTGATACCATGCCTTCCGTCAACAACCAGTTTCACTAAACTATAATCCTTGAAACTATGCCCTAAAGCGATAGAATGCGTTGCTGTTGCGATTGCAATTTGCTGTTGTTACTTTGAAACGTGAATAAATAGAGGTCTCTCTTTTCAACTAGAGACATTTCATGCCCATGTTCTCAACTTCTGGTGTGGTTTGCGGATACGTCGGAGACTGTCCGTGCATACGTGGTGACGTCAAAGACGTAGTAGGGTACGTGGATATTTTGCAAAAATCGATGTAGGCCCCTACTATCGGCTAAATTACATTTTCAGCGCAATTTCAAAGAGAAAGTGAACGGTCAGATATCGGAGCAGAAAACAAGATGAGGTATCGGAGCAGAAAACATATCACTCATATCACTTAGGCTAACATGGATTGCGCATTGGAAGTATGAAGATATTCACATTTCACTATGGTTCTGAATTAATTCCTTAGCCTAATTTCTTTCGTAATAAAAATAAAGTAGCCTATCTATATCTCTAACTATTTTAGCAATCCCTACATTAGAAATGGAAAATATTTTGGTATATGCAATTCAGAAATTGCACCACTAGAGGCAGTGAAGCTTTACAGAAATGGAAGTGTTATGGTCGGCAAAGAGGGCTGGCCTTCAAGAGGAATGGAGTAGCCCATGCCACCGTGACAGTAGGCCTACTCATTCTCCCTAAAGTCAACAAAGTAGTAGTAAGTAAGTACAAGTAATGGTTTAATGTTTTATATTGGTTTTATATTGATTATAGTCTTGTCATAGACTTGTGACAACTCCTGGGCATTAACTTTTTTAATGGTAGCCTAGTCACCAGGCCAGGCCAGGACAGTATGTGTAGCCAGGAAGTTTATCCCCTACTTTCCTGTCTTTCTTTGATGCTCTGTCAATTAATTACATATAGAAAATTCCAGATACAAACACTACATCCTTGTTGTAAATTGTAGGGGTGAGTTCACCAAACTTGGGAATGATATTTTAAATTGTTTTTCAGCCGCCACATTTTCCAAATCCCCTCACTGTTTTATACCTCTAGAAAGTCCCTTTAGCCAATTAGTAGAAAAAGTGATATGTCACCTGGTTGGGTTGGAGACGGTGGTGAAATTAACACTTCTTCTGTTCAGCCTTTGCACAGTGTTAATCCACGCTGATCACCAGAAATCATGTGATGGAAACCAGTACTGAATTTTTTTTTTTATGAAAAGGAAGGTGAACTGCTGTGAGGAAATGGGAGTGGAATCATATCAAAGGTTTAGGCTTATGTCAACAGCTCGGACCTAGACCGGCTCAACAAGGTGATGTCACTTTTTACTCAGAGAGCATGAAACATAAACAGCAATGGCTTGCTGGAAATATTTCATGTTCACTATGTAGATGATATCAACGTCTATCCCTAACTCTTCCCAAGGCCAACATGCCTTAGTTGGGGATATTTTATATTTTATATTTTATAATATATTTTATTTTTATTTTTCATTTATTATTATTATTAAAAAGAAAAAAAACAGGTGTTACAGCTCATCCCCTCTACTTCCTGGTTCCACCATCAATTCCCAGAAGGCCTTTTGGATAAGAGGTTCAATCTCAAAAGAGGTCCAGCTGCCTTACAAGTTTAGCAACATGAAACACATGTTTGTTGAACTTTGGAAGGTTGGCTAAGCACTGCACCATACAAAGTGACATACAAAAACATCATCATACAAAAATGTTTGGCACATTCAAAAAGTGAAACTAACATTCAGAAGCATGATTCATTTTAGAGATGATTTTTAAATTATTTTAGACCAGGAGTTACACAGTCTAATATTTTTATTTATTGAGATATAAAATAACCTATTCCTGTGATATGATATCTTGGTCCTCAATCAGCCATGATGCAGTCAATTTGACCTACGTCAAGTTTAGCACAACTAGACAACTACAAGGAATTGGCTAAAAGATAAACAAGTTCCTAAAATACTTGAGACATTCTTTGAGTTACACAGTCTAATATTTTTAATTATTGAGATATAAAATAATATTCTGTAATTTGATATCTTGGTCCTCAATCAGCCATGATGCAGTCAATTTGACCTACGTCAAGTTTAGCACAACTAGACAACTACAAGGAATTGGCTAAAAGATAAACAAAGTTCCTGAAATACTTGAGACATTCTCAGGGCAAGGTATGCTTCACACCCCTAAAGAAGCTAACGTCTTGGGTGGATCCTAAAAAAGATGGCAGAGCTTGGCTAGCTTGTTTTTCAAGTTGTTACTCTTTTTAAAGAACATTGGCTTCAGTGCCTAACTTACTTTTGAGATTGTCTTTGCCTACCATGGACATGGATACTGGCTACCGACCACGTCTGCCCAGCGGGGCTAACATTTTCACTGAATTACCAGACATGTTTTATCTACTAGAGATTGTAAGTTATTGTAATTCTTTAAAAAAAAAAAAAAAAAAATTTGAGTGTATTATGTAGGCCTATGTTTTAGCATGGTGCTAGTTAGATTTTTTAAGGGATTTATGTCTATGCCTAAAATGTACAGTATGTGAACACTGGAGGAACGGAATGGCGATTTCTTTAATTGAACACAGCAAAATAAATGGAATATATTAAAGACATTTAGTTATTCCATATATTGCTAGTGGAATAATTAGCTTTTTGTTATCATTTAGACATTTGAGAAATATGTACTTTTTCGGTTGTTGGAGCAAATTATTGTAAATTGTAAAGTTTAGCTTTTTAAAATGGACTCTTTTCATTCGGGGTGTGTAAAAGAAACTCCCATTGGCTCATTCTGGATGAGTTATCAGCCTAACAATCTAGCCCTGTTTGACCTTGATGATATCAAGCCCAAGGGACAATACAGAGGAATAACTTGTATTGGCCGGTTATTCACAGTAACATGTCAATGTAAAAGTTGCAATTACATTTTCATTGAATGTTTTTAATATCAGAATAATAATAACATAACAGTAATAACAAACAACGCTGTGCATTCCTTACTGTCTACCTGTCTCAGGTGTTTGGAGGTCTGGTCTGGACTTTGGTGGCGTCCACGTTGATTGAACCCCATAACCCTCAAGCGTGGGTGATGACCGTGTCGGTCTTCTGTTTCTGTATGACTCTCATCTGGATGTTTGTCTTTGGCTGCGGAGCACATCACAACACCCGTAAATGGGCAACAGCTGTGAGATTGCATTTTAAAAATTTTACATTTCAGTGTTTGCATTTACAATTTTATAATATGACCTATTACAGTATGTGATCTGTAAATCAAGATCACGTATATAGCAGTTTTAATTTAACAGAATTGGTTGAGTTGGACATCTTGCTTGTATTTGTAAGGCAAGTCTAAACTAAACCTAAAGTAAACTTTTTCACCTTTGTTTCTCTGTGTAGGATGTGTTCTACCACTTCCTGGCCACGGTCCTTTACCTCAGCGCTGCTGTCCCTCTGGCTAAAGTGACTATTGACATGGGAGATATAGATTCTAGAAATGACACCCAGGAAATGTACTACAAAATGAACATCTCATCTTCAGTAAGGCTTATTGATTAACCCACTTGAATAGAAGAATAGATGTCTATATACAGAGATGTAGTCTTTGGGTAACACTTTATTTTAAGGTTCACATATTAGCCACTAATACATACCTAATTAATGCCTGTATTAGTGACTTGTAAGGCATGTGTTAGGCAACATGAATCATTCATTAGGCATGTATTCACAAATTTCTTGTTCATGACTAATTAGGCCTTTATTCTTGATATAATCTTAATAATGCCCTAATAAGCCTTGATCTCTGCTTACTAAGTAGTAGTACTTACCAAAGTAGAATATGTACAACCCACTAGTATACTGTCTGAATAAATCCAGAACACTTGTAGAATAAGCAAGTATATACAATAGCCCAGTGTCTGTAAATTTCATTGTTCAAGAGTGAGTTCAAAAATCTGTCTTTCTTCTATCAAGGTCTTTGCCTACATTGCTACCCTCCTGTATTTCTTCCACACCATTTTCTCAGCCCTTCGGTGGAAGAACTTCTAGACAGTAAGTGGATTACAGTGATTCCATTATTAAAAAAGAGGCTACAGGCCAAAGATAAAAGATAAAGTGTGTGTAAGTGTGTGTGTGTGTGTGTGTGAGAGAGAGAGAGAGAGAGAGAGAGAGAGAGAGAGAGAGAGAGTGTGTGTTTGCGTGTGTGTGTGTGTGTGAGAGAGAGAGAGAGAGAGAGAGAGAGAGAGAGAGAGAGAGAGAGAGAGAGAGAGATAGCAACCTTATTTCAGTTACATACATTTTCACATTTCCTCTCCTGTCTTTATTCTAGGGTGTGGTGGCTGATCATCTGATCCATGGGAATCACAACATTGAGTTGAGCACTGGATTTTCCTAACATTGTCTCACTTTAAAGCACTGTCATGTAGAATTAATTGTTCATCCAGATCACTAATATCCCCAGCATTCAATATTGTGTGCAGTGACAGATTTAATGCTGTGTGTAACTTTATTTATAACAGACAATCACAGACATCTAAATCACAATTAAATAACATGTAGCTAACAAAACATTGTTATCTAACATATCCTTGTCATGTTTTTTTATTAAATAAAATTGAAATGTGTTCGTAATCCACTGTGGCTCTTCAATCGACAAAATGTGTTGTCATGCTGAAGTGTGGTTGGCTGCACGTGTGCACTGAGAGGAAATTGAAAGGAATGCATGAGGCTATAGCCTACTGAATGGGGAGATCACTGGCTAAACCGTTTGTGTGAGCATACCGAGCAAACTGGCCAAACTAGCTTTTTAAATCCTAGTCTTTTGAGTCTGTCACTTCATAGCCTGGCATTAATCAATTCACACTACAAAACACACCAGTGCAGTAGGCCTACTATTGGTAGCACCTGCAGTAAAGTAAACCTTTGCCTATTTTCCATTCTGTAACCTCAAACAGTTTACTTGTTTACTCACTTGTTATTTCACATTCTCACCTAATCTCTTAATTGCCCAATTAGTTTGAAAAGGTTGCTTTTAAACAAACATCACATTGTAAGATACTGTGAAGAGAAATAGAGTAGGCTATTCATATTATATTCAAAATTTATAATATGGAGGTAACTTTTTAACAATTTAATTAGTCTTTTCATAGGTTTTGTACAAAAGATTTCATAGCCTGGGATTAAAGGAATGGTTCACCTCTTTATGAAAATTGGTTATTCACCCCCTTTCCTGGAGTTACATATGTGGGTAAGAGCATTTTGGTCTCAGTGCATGTGTTTTCCTAGTCTGGCAACCCCAATTTTACCTTTAGCTTAGCATAGGCACTGAAGTAAAGTTGCCAAAGAGTTGCTATCTGGACACTTTACATTCCAGCGCCTATGCTAAGCTATAGCTAAAAAATGGGGGAAATTTGGGATGCCAGACAAGGAAAACGCAAGCACTGGGACCAAAATGCGTTTACACACATATTTAACTGCGGGTAAGGAGGTGAATAACCAATTTCCATGAAGAGGTGGACTATTCCTTTAATCAATTCACACTACAAAACACACCAGTGCAGTAGACCTAGGCCTTCTATTGGTAGCACCTGCAGTAAAGTAAACCTTTGCCTATTTTCCATTCTGTAACCCAAAACAGTTTAAGGCTTGGCCCTTTCATCACCACCCACCAGAGGACACTATAAGACACGTCTTTTGGAATTCATGAAAGTGCGGTCCTCCCACCCCCCCACCCCCCCTCCTCCAGTTTCCCTCCCCCCACTCAGCACTAACACACCCACATTTTTTTTCAGTGTTACACAATTGCAGGCACAGTGTAGGCTTTGGAGCAAGACAACTTTAAGAAAGGATCTATTTTAGGAGGTCCTGCTTGGTTTCAAGTAAAGAGTCTGTGATCGTGTCGATAGGCATAACTGATAACTAGGCCAAGATGTACAGGACTGATAACAAAATACTCCAGCTGTTCCAGTGCAGGCCAGAGTTGTATATCACTAGAGGACATGTTTTTTGGAGAAGGGCATAAAGGAACATGTTCTTCACTTGGGGACGGACATGTTCTTCCCTGAGGCACAGTCATGTACTTTGAAGCAGACAGATTAAAGTTTTGATTCTAGCACCTCCTCCTCAACCTGTCACTAAAACTGCCACTGATATGCAACTACAGTAGGTTGGCACCTTGTATGGTCTATAACTGTGTGTGTGTGTGTGTGTGTGTGTGTGTGTGTGTGTGTGTGTGTGTGTGTGTGAATGGCTGAATGACAATGTAGGATGTGCAGAAGAGTGCGAAAATAAATGCCATCCACTTATCACTATTAAAAACAGGGCCGTCGCAACAGGACAGGCAAACCAGGCAATTGCCTGGGGTCCCAGGCTGAAAGGGGCCCCTGAGATTGACTGTTCAATAATTTTAGTAGTTTAATTGGTGGTGTTTTACAGTAAAATATGACTTTAGGCTGGAGATCAACATAAATATTATTGATACTGTAGATGCTTGAAGATAAAAATGTGGTTCATGTAGGTGTTTGTGGGGGGTGAAGGGCCCCCATGACCTGTTTGCTTGGGGCCCCCTAAGTATCTTGAAACGGCCCTGATTAAAACAAATATGTGAATCCACTGTCCTACTGACCTGATGGATTGTATCATACATCAACCAAAAGCTGAATGATTTACAGTGTTAAAAGAGGTCAATGTTTTTAGTTTAGCCTATTCATAGCTTGTAAGTCCAACTGCATCGGTGGCTAAGCTGAGATGTGCCCCTACTACTAAAGAAGAGCTCTATCATGTACTCTGTTCAAACAGGGATAATCTATTCTTTTATTGACGATGATTACCCACTTTTAGTATCCCCCACTCCATAGGCCCTATCCACACGAATGACTTGGCTGCCCATTTAGTGACAGCTCATTTCTTGCTCTTGTATCTTCTTTCTAGTAAGGCTGATATAAAGTGTTGTAAATGTCCAGCTAAGAGTGTTTATGATGGGTTCTGATGTGTTCCACTTTCATCTTATATTTATTGTTGAATTGAAATATTTGCAGCTTTCAGCTCTCCCTCCTCACGTCATTCCAGGAGCTCAGGACATTATAGTGTTCCACACTGTACTTGTCACAGACACCCTCTCCAATCATGACAGCTCCAGATAACACAAGTGGTCTCTGCATTATCCCCTGCCACAATCACTGCCATTCCCACCAATAGCAGTTGGAGAACTAACTTCAGCTTCTGTCCCCAACGCTATGGAAACCATGCTCAGCAATGTCCCCACGTCAGTCACTGGAATTCTTTGGCACTAAGAACATTTTCACAGTGTTGAATTGTACACTTGTTATTTCACATTCTCACCTAATCTCTTAATTGCACACTTAGTTTGAAAAGGTTGCTTTAAACAAACATTACATTGTAAGGTACTGTATTCATATTATATTCAGAATATATAATATGGAAATTACTTTTTAACAATTAGTCTTTTCATAGGTTTTGTACAGAAGATTTATCATCAATATTTTTACAATATCCAGTGGTTAAAGTGGGATTTGGCAGGAGGGGGAACTCTCATGTTTTATGTCTGCACAAACAAAGAAAAATGTATAGGAGAAGAATAGGATGATATTGTTCATTTATCTGAGGTGCCGGTACTGCGTACCCCCTCGTTTCCCCCCACTTTAATCCCTGACTATATCACAATATTACTACATCAATATATGATATATGGCCGAACCACAGCTGTGGCGAAATCCTGCCAACACCACTCCCACTCGTGTGATATTGCTTAAATATCCTTGTGATACATAATAAACATTGTGTAAAAGGTGAGTATATCTTCAGCTTCATCTAACAGCTGTGTGTATGCATTATGAAGTTCTGTGGCTCAGGTCAGAACTGTGACAATGTTAAAGAAAAAAAACTCATTGCATCAGCCTAACAATACTAACAAAATATGAAATTTGAAAGGGTGTATTTGAAATATATTTACAGGTAAATTGACTGTGTGTTTTAGAAGTCACTGAGGGAAGACAAACTGTCCAATTGCCTTGAGCCACAACAAACTGGTGGGGGGGCTTTGTAGTGCAAAAGTCAGTGATGCTATTTCATTAATACTGAATAAGCCCAATTTCATCAATTCAATTCAATTCAATTTATATTGTAGAGCGCTCAAATATAACACATTGTCTCACGGCACTTTACAGACAGTAGCCTACGGGGAGAACCCATGACTAACAGGGAGAAAGGAAAAACTCCCTTTGCTTACTAATAATTCATTTTTAAATGAATCAGAGCCTGCCTGCCTGACTACCTGCCTCATCAGTGAAGAAGGCAGGCCAGCCAGCTCTGTGTAAAATCCTCTCTAGAGAAGTTGGAGTTGGGGCTGCATTGGGGCAGCACTTGTGCTCCTCTTGAGAGAACGCAGACAAGAGCGGGGAGAGGCAAAGGCCAAAGGAGTATCGCTGCTTCTTTATCTTTCACGTGTCCATGGTGACAGGAGAGGGGGCTACCAGATTGGGAGGGCTGGCCGCTAGCGCTAGGTGGCTGGCCGCTAGCGCTAGGTGTAAGGCAGCAAGTGACAGGCAGCCTCCTCCAGCACACACCATGTAAGGAAGCAGAGGCAGGAGAAATGCGGGACGATAAGCAGGAGCCCAACTATGCTGTCCATGTTTAGATACACTCACCAAGGCCTTGCACTTCAGAAACAATGTGTGTTTCTGTTAAATTTAGAGAGGTTATCGTGGACTCTTCTCTTCCCAGCAGCTAGGCACTGAGTCTCTGCTGCTCCACAGGGACTAACAGAGGTGAGTTGGGTTTTTTCCCTTTGCACTTTTTTTTAAATAATCTTTTTCACTAAATTGGAACAAAGTAGGCATATGGGAAGATTCATACTTTTTGGCATGCTTGTAAAAAGATGGCCTGTAGACAGTACTGTAGAAGAGAATCTGCAGTCATTTGTTTTCAGCTGACAGGCAGTGGAAGTGCTTAAGTTCATGTCAAATCAGTAGGATATGGTTGGAGTATGTCAGAAATGTCATTTGTGCATCAGTTTCAGTCTCTATCATGTTCCCCGAAAAAAGGACTAAATTACAGCTTAATGGATGATTTAACTGACTTTAATAGTAATTCATTGATAATCAAGTAGTTAATGAATATATTCATTTAAATATAAATGGCAAGAGGCAGTTGAACCCCGCCTACTAAACTACTAAACTAATCAATGACCAATCTGTGTGCGATGAATGTGCAATATTATTATAGTCATGACAATATTTGTGTACATGGGTACACTGGATATAAGGCCATCCGTGTTCTTTCAAGAAGAAAAACTTTGAACATTGGACAAAAAAAGTATACCTGAAAAATTTGTCATTTTATAAAACAATGTTTATTTTGTCAGTTTATTCCCTTAAATAGCCTATTCTCAGTGATTGCTGAAATAGCCAGGTGCTCTTGGGCCACCTAGTCCTGGATGACTATGTGCAGTCCGTGTGTATGTGTGAGAAAGAGAGCATGGAACCCGTCTTTCACTGCATGCAGTTTGACCATCGTGTAGTTTAGGCCTACCTCTATGAAAACTCTCATTTTACCAACACTTTAGCTTTATGTTATTCCTGTTATTCCTGTGAGAATGAGCTGTTTTGCCACAGTTGGGCCATATCTGTTCCCTGGCAACCAAATTCATATCAATGAAGGATTGGTCTACTCTAGTTATTGGGGAATTTACCTTTTTTCAAGGGCAAAACTTGCATGAAATCTTTATGTCTCGTCCATTTTTTATCAAAACGTTTTTGCAGCAAATGTAAACAACAGTCTTTAATTGGATATTGCATGTTGTTTGCACATCATAACACAATAATGTAAACTGATTGTTTGGCAAGTACCAATCCCAGGTTAGAACATGAAGAAGCTACCCGCCATGTCCTGAATAAGCGGTTGTGATTGGTTCTCGGGAGTTTGGCAGGATTTATTATGAGCTCCTGTGGGTTGTGCAAATTTGCTCTACATGTATATTTGGATTCCCAGGATACTATTGTTGCTATTTGAACTTGAAACTTTAGAAGGTAAATTCTCTCTCTAAACCTAGGGTGTGGTGACTTCGTACTCTGTATTCTTTTATATTTATCATTTTTATTTTACATTTGTGTCAGAATGTGAATGTTACCAATATTACCAATAGTATAGTATACCAAATGTTACCAATATTACCAATATACCAAAACTATCTGAAAGTATTGTATGAGGTGAATGTATGAAAATAATATTGAGATAAACCACCGCCAATTATAGTTCATCAGCATGTATAAGATATACAGCACTTGCCTTTTTTACATAATAATCTCAGTTCTGTAATGGCATTTGTTATTGTTATTTTTTATTTGGAAGGGCTGGATGCCACATTTTGTCCCTGAAGCATCTTTAGTCAAGAGCACGTATTAGGCCTAGATTGAATGATGGTTTCAGATACTACTTTTGTTCCTGTTCCTTTGGAAGTTTGTCTGGCAATGTTCAGTGACTTGTGCGAATGATTCTATGAGACAACAAAATGTTTTGGAGATGAGGCCCAAGAAATCACACATTATTTGTGTATATTTGTCTCCTTTTTAACAAAGAAATAATCTGTTTTCCAAAATATGTGGCATAAATATTCAATGTTGTATTTTCAGTTCAATTGATTTATGAGGCAAACTTTAGATGATATGTTGAAATCTAAGAATAACAATAATCATTTAGACAATAGATTATTGGTTAGTAATTAAAATATATGATAAATACATGCCCAATTATAGATATTCTGAAGGATTCCGATGTATAGATTTTACAATGAGGAAAGAGGGAGCTTACTGTATACTCTGTCCAAATTGTTCTCTGTTAAACGTACGATTAACCAAGTTTTGTGTATTTTGTTCATGCAGGGCCCTCTCAGCGCTGTTCTCACTGACAGAACACATCTGGTCAGCACTATGGATAAACCCTTCTCCCTCCTAATCGCTCTGCACATCTGGGTGACTTTTTCTTTTTTGGTGCAGCAGACACACTCCTCACCTGTAAATGACAGAAACTCTTCAGTGAAGGTGGGCAATGCAACCGGCGGCTGCGGTGGAAGTTTTGAATGTAAGCCTGGTGTGATTTTTGCTGTATGGGAACCAAAAGATCCACCTTTTGGAGAAATGTTGGCCCGTGCCATAATTTATTTTGTGGGTCTTTTCTACATGTTCCTGGGTGTCTCTATAATTGCTGACCGCTTCATGGCATCTATTGAAGTCATTACTTCTCAAGAGAAGGAGATCACCATTAAGAAACCCAACGGTGAGGTCACAACCACCACTGTGCGCATATGGAATGAAACTGTCTCCAACTTGACTCTTATGGCACTGGGATCTTCTGCCCCTGAGATTCTCCTGTCTGTGGTAGAGGTGTGTGGACATGGCTTTGACGCTGGAGAGCTGGGTCCCAATACTATCGTGGGCAGTGCTGCATTCAACATGTTTGTCATCATCGGACTGTGTGTGTCCGTCATCCCAGACGGCGACCACCGCAAGGTCAAGCACCTGCGGGTGTTTTTCGTCACTGCTTTCTGGAGTATTTTTGCCTACACCTGGCTCTACCTTATCCTTGCTGTCTTCTCCCCAGGCGTGGTGCAGATTTGGGAAGGTTTACTCACTCTGTTTTTCTTCCCTATATGTGTATTATTTGCATGGGTGGCTGACCGGAGACTGCTGTTTTATAAATACGTGCATAAACGCTATCGGCTTGGCAAACGGAAGGGCGTGATCATTGAGACTGAAGGTGAGGCAGAAGTTAATCCAAAAGCAGACATAGAGATGGATGGACAGATGTTAAACTCCCATGGAGAAGAGTTCTTAGATGGGTTGAATGATGAGAGAGAGATGGATGAAGAAGAGATGCGGATGGAGATGGCTCGGATCCTGAAAGAGCTCAAACAGAAACATCCGGAAAAGGAAATGGAGCAACTCATCGAGCTTGCAAACTACCAGGTCCTCAATCAGCAGCAAAAGAGTCGCGCTTTCTATCGCTGCCAAGCAACCAGACTTATGACTGGTGCTGGGAACATCCTTAAGAAACACGCTGCTGACCAGGCCAGGAAAGCTCTTGGCCATCATGAGATGCGATCTATCGTGTCAGACAGCGATCTTTCAACAAAAGTTTTTTTCGATCCCTGCACGTATCAGTGTTTGGAGAACTGTGGTAAAGTGGCGCTTAATATAGTTCGCCGAGGCGGTGACTTAACGAGTACCATCTCTGTGGATTACCGCACGGAAGATGGCACAGCAAATGCAGGGTCTGACTACAAGTGCACTGAAGGCACAGTGGTCTTCAGGCCTGGCGAGACTGAGAAGGACATCCGCATTGATATTATTGATGATGATATTTTTGAAGAAGATGAGCATTTCTTTGTTCATCTTAGTAACGTGCGAGTGATTGCAGCCAACTCAGAGCCAATTTCCCATTCAGGAGCCAATCATACAGAGACTCTGGCCGGTCTAGGTCTACCCTCAACAGCTACTGTTACAATCTTTGACGATGACCATGCTGGGATCTTTTCGTTTGAGGAGCCACAGACCAATGTCAGTGAAAGCATTGGTCAGATGGAGGTCAAAGTGGTGCGTTCGTCTGGTGCCCGTGGGGTAGTGGTAGTACCCTACAAAACCATAGCGGGAACCGCCAAAGGGGGCGGAGAGGATTTTGAAGATACACATGGAGTGCTAGAGTTCCAGAATGATGAGATTGTGTAAGTATCTTTTATTAGCTCTATTTCTATTCAGTATTTCACTCCTGTTTTTAATTCACGTATATGATGCATTGCATATTAATGATCAATGCATGTACAGTACATTCATTGGTGACATATGGATTTAACTATGTGGTAGCAGATTAACTCTGTTTTATTTCTTGAAACATATGTTTTTAATAGATGGGTTAAATAATCTCCAGAATTATATTTTTTAAGTATTGTTGAAATGTAAAAATAATTGAGATGAGATGATAACTCAGAATTCACAGGTTGTGGAGCTTGTTGAGAATGGGAACAGGATCTGGGTAGTTTCAGCAGATGACAATTAAGAACACTTGCTCTCTAAACTCACATACTGTATGTTTTGCCAAGTTGGAAAAGATGCAGCCAGCCACAATAGAACCTAAAATTAGTTCCTTGCCAGGATAGATGTTTTCCAAATGATTTAAGCTCAATGACGTAGACATATACAGTATATAGACATGCTAAGACATAGTGCAGGGATAGTGAGCCACTGAAATAGGCCAGGCTAGTTGGCTCATAGCAGCACCTCCATATATAGCCAAGGCACTGATGTTTCAATGACAAGTTTATATTTCCTGCTCACAATTGACTGGGGGTGATATTTTGAAATGCTACAGTGTTGTTGAAGTGCCACTGTGTTGTAATTCCAAGGTGATACAAAGAGGTATTTGTTAAGTGTAAATACATTAGATTTACTCTATTCATCAAATATTGTAGATAAACATCTGGCAGAGTGCTTTGTAAGCAGAATAAATCTTTCTAAAAGATACACTTGAGCATAGCTATGTATGGAGTTGGATTATGACCAGGACAACTGAGATGTGTATTTCCACAATTTACTGTAGCCTACAGTATAGTAGCCTATACAGTAGAAAATAAATGGAATAATATTAATTCATTTTTAATTCAAAACCCTATCATTTTGTAAAAAAAAAAAAAAAAGAAAAAAAAAAACAGTCATTTTTTATTGACAATTTAAAATAGCTTACTCATTTACCCCTGCAGTATACAACTTTGCCAAGGCTGGCCTATACAGTAATTTCCCGCATATAAGCCGCATTGTGTATAAGCCGCAGGACAGTGTTTTATGCAGGTTAAAAAAAAACAGAACCATATTAACACCATATTACCTGCCCCCTTGTTTTAACCTCATAGTGGAAGAAATTTTGCAAAATCAATGTATAAACTGCGGCTAATAGTCGGGAAATTACGGTAGGTCCTCTGGTCAGTTTTGAGGAGAAAAGATAGACAGCATGGAAAAAGAGAATTCCAGAATGAATGGCCCATGGCTCCTTGGGACAGGGGCGTTCTACTCTCCTTTATAGTTCTGTGGTAGTGGGGGGAAAAGGGGGGCGGAATTACCAGGGCCCCAAGAGGAGGGAGGGCCCTTCAAGAGTCTAGAATTGTATACCATGTGGTGGGGGTGGGGGTGCCACACCCGGCCTTGGGGCCTTCCTCCTAAGGTAGAGTGTCTTGTACACGGGGCAGCAAGAATGAGTGTGGGAGGGAATTATGAGGCCAGTAGCCACAGACGTAGGAGGAAGCACAGTTACAGTTATGGGAGTGTTTTGAATGAGAAATGCAGACAGGGGCGTGGCTAGATATTTTGAGCCCTACTGTATGACATAAAATGATTTTGGGGACCCCCAAACATTGATTTTTAATATTCTGATTTTCAAATTTGGGGGCCACTGTCAGTGCCAGGCCCTTGGAGTCATCTCCACCGGAGGAAGAAGCCCTCACATCGCTCTGATATGCAAAAAAGAAATCCTTATCTCTTACCTATCTCTCAACCCATCTTCTGCACTATTTTTTCACTTGAAAGAAGCCACTCAAACACGCTTCCTATCTTGACAAACTGGCCTGACATGGCAAGTTTGCACCTGTCTTGAGTGGTACCTGCATGCCAAGGGATTTTTTTTTTTTTAACTATGGAGCTCCACCTACAGTCACTATTCGTAATGTAGATATCAAAATTTTGTCAATACATTTGCAGTTGTTTACAAACCAGGGAATCAAGGAATCATTTTGCAAGCCAGGGAATCAATTTGTAAGAGTTACAAATAATTGACTGAAGAAAATAAACACAATTTCATAAGGGTCATTAATTTAAATTCAATTTGTAGAGTGGCAAACAGGCCCACAGACAGTAGCCCACAGACAGACAGAGGAGCACCTATGAGTAACATGAGCAAGGAAAAACTCCCTTCTAGTTCTTTTCTATTTTTTATTTGGGAAGAAACCCTGGGCAGACCCATTACTCATGTTGGGCTCAACCCAAACTGCTAAAGACCAAGTGAAGTACAAGCAGTCAGTAATTTAGTGATAGTGAAATTTTAACACTTTTCAAAAATGTTTACTTTATCAAAATCTCACATGAATCTTGCATGACAGACAATTAGATGTAAAATCCTTAATAAAATATGAAACTTATATATTAGGGACGGCAGATAATATTACAGTATCTTCATACAATATCCTTACAAAAATAAATACAGGTAGGCCTATGTAAGAGTTTGACAAGTGTTAGTTACACTAAAATATTGTACTAGGAAACATACAACAAGTAAAATATGTCTAAACCATCACAATAAAACTACAAAAACACTCAGAGAATGTAGACCCACTAACATGATGTAAATTCCAGACGGTGTTCAGGAAGCTTGTGCAGTAGTTTGAGTTATCTTGTACACAGAGTGACAAACAGATAAAGAGGGTGTCAAAGAGACAAGGTGTAGAAGGTGTAAATTTGTCTGTTATGCTAACTTAAGGATTTGGAGAGTAACAATATGGTAGCATATCAACAATGGCATTACTAATGCTAGGTAAAAAAAAAAAAAAAACACTGTCTGTATTTTCTATATGACAGAAAAACCAAGACCATAATTTCCTATTGTCTTTATTGTATTAATGTGTGTTATAATAATGTGTTACTGGTAAAAGAAAATATGAGGTCTGACATGCTACCGGTTCAGCAGATGTCTGTATGCTAACCTGCTTTACTTACTTCTGCTCCTGCCTCCTGTTGCTGGCACACCTCCAGAGAATGCAGGGTAATATAAACTCAAACATATTTTCCATTACCAAATGAATGGACCTTCAAGCAGCTCTCAACTCTATGAGGCAGTCAATGCTGTGGAACAACTGGAGTCAGAATGCTAATAAAGGATGCAGGATACTAATGAAGTATACTAATAAAGAAATTCTCCTTAATGATTTTAGGGTGTCAATGTTTGCTCCCAAGTATATTTGAGAAACAGTTAGAACTAGAAAAGCGCTCAGAGAGCGCAGACCTCCATCAAGACAATGTGGTCACAGATGGTGTTGTGGATCACCGATCGCCAAAATCGAATAATTTCTTACTCGTCCCAATACACACGTTGTCTGAAAATTTCATCCAAATTCGTTCTTAACTTTTTGAGTTATCCTGCTGACAAACAAACAAACAAATAAACAGACAGACAGACAGACAGACAAACCAACATGACCGAAAACATAACCTCCTTGGCATAGGCTTTTTTATTTATTTATTTATTTACTTTTTAAAAGCCACTTTTGAGCCATTTCACTTTGGTTCATACTCAAGCTGTATGCTGTGATGTAATGCAATGCAATGCACTCAGTAAGCACGTTCTAGTTACTTTCATTTTCTGCTTGATTTTTATCTCTACCTGTCTGACCTGAATATCATTCTGTTTCCTCTTTGGGCACATCTTTAGTGTGTGTGTGTGTGTGTGTGTGTGTGTGTGTGTGTGTGTGTGTGTGTGTGTGTGTGTGTGTGTGTGTGTGTAGCATCATAGATGGTTGTGTGTGTAGCGTCATAGTTAGTAGTGGTTTTACTTTCAAGCTGATGGGAATCATACAATTTTTTTTTATTTTATTTAGGCCTTTTTATTTTTCAGGATTTTCACATGCTCTCACCAACTATGACGCCTCACACTAGCCGGGTTTACATGGACAATTCTTATCAGAATAGAAACTGAATAACTGCTTAATCAGAATAGTTTATTCAGAATAGAACAATCTGATTAGAAATGTCCATGTAAACCCGGCTACTGTTCATCACCCTCTCACAATTTAGTTGTTGATGTTGCATGCATGCCACTTTCATGCCCACACATCTGTGACTTTTTCATGCATCTCTTTCTCTCTGCTTCCTCCCCTCCACCCTTGTTCTGTCTCTTTCTCTCTCTCTCTCTTTCTCCCTCCTAGCAAAACTATTCAGATCAATATAATCGACGATGAGGAGTACGAAAAGAACAAGAACCTTTTCATCGAACTCGGAGAACCCCAGATAGTGGAGATGAGTGAGAAGAAAGGTGGGGGATGTTTTATCAGACACTCCCATGTGCAGACTAAGTGCCCAGACTGGAGATTGGGCTGGACCAATACAGGGTCAGACTGCTGAGACAGCATGATGGCAGGTCCATTCTGCCTGGCTTGAAGTGCCTGTATTGGCGTATCTTCAATATGGTGCTTTACGTTAGGTGCAGAGTAGGTAGACATTAGATTTGGTTTGGAGGCTGTTTTTGAACTTCATTGGTTTCTGTGGACCAGGATAATGTACGTAGGTGGCTCACTGGCTAAAATCAGGATACAGGCGTGTGTGTGTGTGTGTGTGTGTGTGTGTGTGTGTGTGTGTGTGTGTGTGTGTGTGTGTGTGTGTGTGTGTGTGTGTGTGTGAGAGAGAGAGAGAGAGAGAGAGAGAGAGAGAGAGTTCTTCGTGGGTCTCCTAAACCACAGCTAGTCACTTCCGATACCCAGTTGTCATACTTGTGATTTTTTGTTCCAACAGGAAAACCATAGAGGTAAAAATACTTGACCATGAAGAGTATAACAAACAGGCCAACTTCTACATAGAACTTCAGGAGCCCAGGTGGAAAAATCTGCGCTGGACAGCAGGTGTGGGGGAGCAGACAAGTAGAACCTTTTTTCAAACGGCCTGCTCTTCTTCCACTGTGCTTTTTTCGTCTCTTTTGCGTGAGCTTTTTCAAATGGCCTGCTATACGCTTTTTCGTCTCTATTGCTCAGGCTTTTTCAAACGGCCTGCTGTACACTTTTTCGTCTCTTTTGCTCTAGCTTTTTCAAACGGCCTGCTGTTCTTCCACTACGCTTAGTTTTTTGTCTCTTTTGCTCATGGCTTTTTCAAACGGCCTGCTGTTCTTCCACTACACTTTTTCGTCTCTTTTGCTCGGGCTCCTTTCTCTTATTAGCTGCTCTTTTGTTTCTCTGCAGTATAAAGTATGTAGTCAAGCAGGTCCTCTGTGTACCTGAGTGTCTGTTTAGAAAGGATCAGACAGTGGCTATTGCCAGTCCACAGTATGAGCAAGTAAACATTCTCTAGAGGTTATTATATGGTTTCACCTTATGATTAGGTGAGTCAGTCGCTCCATAGTACCATGGCTAGGTGGTAGAAGTATTGCAAAAATTTTGCAGGGTGTCTTGAAAATTACAATTATTTAGTGTACTGTGTGTCTTTGTATTGCTGACTTGTTTGGTTGAAATGATGTCCATGCGTAGGCGGTTGCTGTCCTGCTAAGTGAAAGATGCTGGTGTAACATGCTGTGCCCCACAGAAGCACAGCGCAGTTGATCATATTCATACATTCCATCTTAGAACTAGCACTCTAGCACTAACAACTTTCTGAACTAGAACATGATTTTACATTTAACAAAACATAAATATTACATATCATCATATTGAATTGTATTACAAAATTACATAATTAATAATCAATGTATAACCAAATGACTTGTAATTCAGACAATGTCACTGTTGGTAGGCTGAACATTTAGAGCGAAAATACATACAGTACTATTGCAAATAAATAATTATCTGGTGTCATTTTCTCTGCTTTCTGTATCCTTGTGCTGTCCTATATCTGGTGTTTCCTTCCTGTCGTTCAGCTGTGCTTCTACATGAGCATGGTAAGACACCTGCTGTTTTTCCTCCTCTGTGTTTTTTCACTGACACATTCTATATTTCCTCTTCAGTCTTTTTTTCTCTGTCTAACTGTGGAGCTCCACTCTGCATAGCCAAAGCCATTAACTTTTCTTTAAACTTCAATCATGATGTATTCACCTAGCCTGACATAGCCCGCCCATAATACTTCTGTTCATCCGTATTCGTGGTCTGGAGACGGTCTTCTGGGGAGGGTTTAGTCTGTTAACAGGCTGATTAGACGAGCTGTCCAATCATTTCAAACCAGAACTGAGTGTACTCCTCCCGCCCTATAATCGCTTCAGGTTAAAGAACATGAAGCATGAATAGACCATGAATACGGATGAACAAAAGTATTATGGGCGGACTATGTCAGGCTAGTATTCACCACAATTGCAGGACATTTTTAAAGCTAACAAAATCCTACACTTGAATAGCAGATGGCAAATTTCATCAAAATATAATAAACCTGATAACCATATTGATGAAATTGGATTTAGATATGAATAGTAGGCTAGGTCTGATGGTATGCTAACATTTCAAATCCAACAAAATCCTACACTTACATAGCAGGTGGCAAATTTAATCAAAAAATATATTGACACATTATATACACATTAAATATATTAATGTGATAACCATATTGAAGAAATTGGATTCAGATATGAATAATAGGCTAGGTCTGATGGTATGCTAATGTCATTATGCTTTGTGGTTATAGGTGGATTTGTGAAGACAGGTAGGCCTATGCTACGCAACATCATTGTAACCTATTAAAACTTATCTAACTTGCTTAATTAACAATTTGTCTGTCAGTCACAGTTTTAATATATTTCATCTTGCCTTTTAATAGATAAACAGCTTTATGGTAAGAGAATTTAGACTTTTACTGAGGTGAAAACTAAATTTGTAGTGGAAAGGGTGTCCTTAACTCTTCATTCATTTTAAACCACCTGTGAAAGTTCTGTTGTCTGAATGTTCACGTTAACAGCATTCTCTCATGGTTATTTCTAATGTTACATTCTTCGGGGGAATGATGATATATAATCACTACATAAACTCACTATCGACAAATGTCTTGCATGCATCTTGAAAGATGTTGTGGTTTAATGAACATTCACTGGCATCAATGCATAATAGCAGTTAATGGACAGAATCACAGGCAAGGTGTCACAATTTATTTGGAAATATGCTTGTAGAAAATTTTTTAAAGCTCATTCATTTCATTCATTCATTCATTCATGGCAACACTTTGACGTGCATGCTGCACACTGCTCACGCCATTATATTTCTCTTGCATGTGTCCAGAGCATGTTTCAAAAAATACCTGCTTCTTCCCTAATACATCAGGCACACCTTGTTTATTACCTTGTTTATATAAGGACATCATAATGTTTTGTCGTTGTGTTATTTTACCAAATTGTCATGATTAATTATATTGTAAATGGATGCAGTGAGATGCCTCTAAAATATTCTACTGGCCATTAATAGCCCAGTAGTCTGACAAAGTTTTTCTCAATAAAAAAAGTGAATAACGAAGATGGAGAGAGCGAGAGAGAGAGAGAGAGAGAGAGAGAGAGAGAGAGAGTATTCCTGTCTGAAAGTAGTAAGCATGTAAGAAATTCTAGTGCAGCCTTATCATCACCTAATCTGAAGTGCCCAAGCAAGATTCAGATAGATAATACTGTTTCAACCCACATAAGGAGGGAATGTCAGACAGACTTTAGAGATGCTAGTTAAATATTCCCTCAAAACTCAATCATGTCAGCTCTATGTGGACAAGTAACTTATTTTGTATGACTTCAATGATATCTATGCCAATAAATCATGAAAAAGTCATGATCTAATGACTTGACCCTGGAGGCATCTTTGAGTTAGTTAGACATAGCCAACTGTCCATCCACTTCTTACTGAGTGTCTCTAACATTATCAGGCAGAGACGTCTACCGGAAAGTTCAGGGTCGAGATAACCACGTCCCCTCCTCCATTATCAGCATTGCAGGTATACATCTATCTTCTTCCTCCTCCTGTTGACAAATCACTATTACTGTCACTGTCACTTAGACTTTTGCATGTTTGCCAGCATTTCTGCAGGTCGTAATACGTTTGGCAAGTGTTAATATTATGATCAATTTCAATATTCCTATAGAATTCGTATAGTCCTAAGAATACCTTCGCCTTTTGCATGTTTGCCAGCATTTCTGCAAGTCATAATACGTTTGGCAAGTGTTAATATTATGATCAATTTCAATATTCCTATAGAATTCGTATAGTCCTAAAGAATACCTTAGCCTTTTGCATGTTTGCCAGAATTTCTGCAAGTCGTAATACGTTTGGCAAGTGTTAATATTACTTAACCCACAAGTTTAAGCGTGAAATATATTAATTATCAAGTTAAAGTGAGTAAAATGGGTTTGCTTCTTGAAAAGTTTTAATTACATTCATATCCCATGTTTGCCAATACACTCCTTTATCACATTTTCTTTAAAACAAGAACAGAACTGTGGATTTAGTTTCCATGTGAACCATAGAAAGCTTTTTCTCAGCTTTTTCACTGCTTCCATGCTAATGCATGAGCTACACTGGAGTGAGCATGCAAAGCCATATATAGATTCTGAAGGTAAACTATAGGCTACCTTCTTCTTAAGCCAAGATGGTTGTTTGGCACAGGTAGAAAGGAGTAAAGGTCAGAGATTTTTTTTTCTATGACAGAATTTTTTTACCTCCCTTGAGTGCAAAATAAATGATAGCTTTGCTGTTTTGCCAGCCTTTTTACCTTTTTTACACAGACTGAGTCTATGGAGGGATGTATTACTGGTGAATAGTAGCTATACTGTATTTCCCCTACTGATTGACTTCATTAAAGCTATACTACAACTAGTATTACCGGAAAACAGGGCCTAGTTTTGTTACCTATACAGCTAAATTAACTGAAATTGTACACTAAATAGATCTATCCAATTGTAATATTATTGTAATATTATCTATTTGTGTCTTTTTTACCTGCCCCTCTGTTAGAGAAGAGAGATGAGGAGACCCATCCCCTGACTAAGAAAGAAGAGGATGAGCGCCGCATTGCAGAGCTGGGGCGGCCCATGCTGGGAGAGCATGCCAAAATGGAAGTGATCATAGAAGAGTCCTATGAATTCAAGGTGTCATTTCCCCCAGTGCTTTATTATATAGACATGTAAACATAATATTACATATACATTATCATATACATATAAACATAATATGTACTGTATTATGTTTTAGTGAGCAGTACATTCCGCACTCAAGAGTCTCCCTTTATTTCATGGCCAGTGATATAGTTAAGGAACTTCTGCAAACAATGCTGGTGTCATGTAATTCCTGACATATTATGTGGTGTCAGTTTGTGTAAAGATAATTATGTTCTGGGTCTACTCTGTGGGTGTGGGCATCTGTATGTTTCTGCAGAGCACAGTGGACAAACTGATCAAGAAGACAAACCTGGCCCTTGTAGTTGGTACTAACAGTTGGAGAGAGCAGTTTGCAGAGGCAATTACAGTCAACTCTGGTAAGTCTTTTCTTTCTTTTTTTCTTTCTTGATAAGATGGAAAAACAATGCATTCAACAATGCATTGTTACAAATGCAAAAATTTAGTTTTGTTTGTTTTGTAATTTATTCAGTCCAAGACAGTTAACAATTTTTAACTCATCATTCAACAATTTTTGAAAATAATTTTCATCGCTAACAATCAAAGCAATTGTTGAAGAGTGGGAAACATATCAACAAGACTGAATTTTGAATGTCTACTCAGGATGATTGACAAACAACGTTCTCTCTGAGTTGAGATGTGCACTACTCAAAGCCACTGTGCATTCTTGAGTAGTATATAAACCCACATCGGTAACACTTTATTTGAAGGTACCGTCATAAGACTGACATGACACTGTCATTAACTATGACATGACGTTGTCAAGAATCCGTCATAAACTTTATAAGCCTGTCATGACTTCTGACATACCCTAACCCTAACCATGACAAATACCGGGTGACACTTAATGCCAGAAGTCATGACAGGTATATGAAGTTTATGACAGATTCATGACAACATCATGTCATAATTAATGACAGTGTCATGTCAGTCTTATGACGGTACCCTCAAATAAAATGTCTTACTGTCGGTTCCCAAAATTATAGTTCTAGGAATTAATCAAAATATCTAAACCTCCATCATTCTCTTTCTCCTCATGTCTCATTTCATATTCATCATATTTCAGGGGATGACGATGATGACGACGACTGTGCAGAAGAGAAAAGCCCCTCGTGTTTTAATTACGTCATGCATTTCCTCACCATCTTCTGGAAGCTTCTGTTTGCCTTTGTGCCGCCCACTGATATCTGGAATGGCTGGGCGTGCTTCGTTGTGTCCATTGGAATGATCGGCCTGCTCACTGCTGTCATTGGTGATCTGGCTTCTCACTTTGGTTGTACCGTTGGCCTGAAAGATTCAGTGACCGCAGTGGTTTTTGTGGCCCTGGGAACGTCTGTACCAGGTAAAAAAAGGCTTTCCAGTTCTATTACTTGATTGGGAATACATTTACATATATGCATTTAGCAGACGCTGTATATCCAAAGCGACTTACAAAAAGAGGAATAGCAATCAAGCTACAACACAATACAAGTAAATACCTTAATAGGAGTGTAATTTGCTTACAGTTAAGTGCAAGAGAGATCTTTTACGTTCATAATTCCTAGTAGTTGAAAGGATTAGGACAAGAGGTGCTCTTGGAAGATTTTGAAAGTAGAGAGAGTGTCTGTTGCTCTAGTAGTCTTGGGATGGGTATTCCACCAGTTTGTTTGGCCAGCAGGACCAGCAGTTCAGTTTAGGAGAGGTTCAGTTGGAGGTGGTGGCCTTTCATTTGTGTAGATATGTCAGAGAGACAGTTAGAGATCTGTGGATACTATAGGATCACAAGGAGGGCAGGACAGATATAGGTGCCATCTGCATAACAGTGGTAGGAGAAGCCATGTGAGTGGATGACTGGGCCCAGCAACGTTTTATACAGGGAAAAGAGGAGGGGGCCCAGCACCGAGCCTTGGGGTACTCCTGTGATGAGGTGGTGTTTCGCTGATGTTTTGCCTAGCTATGACTCTATCAAATGCTATCAAACTTCTGTCATTGTTATGGGACATTGTAAGCTTGCCTCCTTCAGCCTGCTCGTCTCTCATTGGGTCTTGATTTTCTGGGCTTGAGAGTTGAGGAAATTGCCTCCTTGGCCATACTGACTTGATCGCGAAATTTCATGAAGTGACAGGAAGTATGGGCGGGCCTAGGCTAGGTTTTAGGTACTTTCTCAACGATTTGCTGCTGGTACAGATACAGTTGTAAAGGGGAGTTTGTTTTTGTTTTCAGAACAGAAAATATTTTTAGATAGTTTTATTGACAGGCACAGATTAATGCACAGGCAAGTGTTGCAGAGCTTGGTTTGACCCTTCACAGGCCAGATTCTGGATTTTGAAAGATGTACGATGAACTATGATCATCTAGATTTGGGTTGACAAGTCCTCACTTTTCTCTCCTCTGACAGATACTTTCGCCAGTAAAGTTGCTGCAGTTCAGGACCAATATGCAGATGCTTCCATTGGCAATGTGACCGGAAGCAATGCTGTTAATGTCTTTCTGGGCATTGGTGTTGCATGGTCCATAGCTGCTATTTACCATGGATGGAAAGGCAAGCCCTTCATGGTGGATCCTGGAACGCTGGCATTTTCTGTCACACTCTTCACCATCTTTGCCTTCGTTGCTATTGCTGTCCTAATGTATAGACGTCGACCTGAAATTGGGGGTGAGCTTGGAGGTCCACGACTACCAAAGATACTCACCACCACCCTCTTTTTCAGCTTGTGGCTTATGTATATTATATTCTCCTCTCTGGAGGCCTATTGCATTATCAAGGGCTTCTGAAGTTTGCTACAGAGAAAGGGGAAAGATGCAGAGTGGCAACGATGTAGAAGACTGGGGTGATAAGGACAGCCAGAAGACAATATTGCAGGACAACAATGTGACAATATTTAAAATAATAACAATAATAATAATAATAATAATAATTGATATTACATATTATGATAGAATTACTCTTGACTTTTTATTTGATCTTCACATTTGAAATATTGTTTTAAATAATACTAATGTCTTTTAAGAGATTTTTAGGAATGTACGCAATGTACACAAAAAAGTAGTTGTAAGGTCAGAACGTTTCTATTGTAGAAATATGCCAGCTACAACTATCCCATAATAATCAGGGCGAACAACCTGTAGTCTAAATCTTGAATCTCCTGATCAGAGATGCAAGAGAGGGACTGTTACTTAAAGATATTCTGGAATATTTCAGCCCCGTTGTTTTTACTGTTAAGTTGAACCAATGACGCTCGAGGAGCGACTAAACAATCTTTGGTTTAATGTGGTAGGCCACATACTCTACCCTTGGCTGTGAATGTAGGCTTTTCAGTTGTTCAAGATAATTCAATGGAGTTTGGGAACGTTCTATGAAAGTTGTGTCGTTTTGAAAAATGTTGTTCGATGTTTAACACAGTAGGAAATGCTGATTCTTGCTGTGCTAAAAACAAGTGCCTATGAAGATCAAGTAGATCACAGTTTCATTAAGTAATCAATGCATGCAAGTCACCTGTGAAAATCTGCATTAGTAGTATGCCTTACCAAGGTGAGCCCTATTCACTGTTACTGCAGGAACAGTGACATTTCCTTTTATCACCATAAAGTGCATAACACATGAATCCATAAACTTTGATAGCCCTGGTTAAAAGCAGAAGAGAAAATATTTGAAAACTAGACTGTCTGCAGTAACTCTGGGGACCCCTTGAAGAGGATTACTTGTAAAATATAATATTACTCTGTGTTCTCAATGATATTCTGTAGTGATAGTTTGTCAAATATAAGAGAACATTAAAAACAACTTTGGGATATATTTGACTGATATTTGCAGATGTATTGCGTTGTAAAATTATTTTGTGACATAGCCTGGATTGGTGGGACTGCTCATATGTATGTTTTGTATTCAATTATGTACATATTGTCATTCATTCACAGAAAGTCCCAGAAACTTTTACAAACTCACTGAGAGGTGACTAGAATAAAGAAGGTCATAAAGACATTTAAATAATAATAATAAAAAAAACAGTTGTATGTCATGAATGTCTATTGTAATTGTACTTTGTCAACATTTAGATTAATTGTACTTTGTCAAGTGAATTTTTGCCTTGGCCCAATTGATAATGAAATTATGCTTTGTATAATTTCATGGCTGTGGTTCATTGTACTTTGTGATAATGTAGGATCAGTTTTTGGTGCATTTCTCAGATCAGGACTGAAATTCCCAAAATCTGTTCAACTGTACTGCATCAGTTTTTTGGGCCTTTCATAACAACAATTACGAGTCGTTGTTTTGAACAAATAGCTATTGCTTTTGCACATTAGTTTGTTAGTTAGCTTGGGACATGCAGTGTGTTGTGTGTGTGGTAAAATGGTTGTTGTCATATACGTGATGATAGTGTGTAATGTATAATGCTAAATGTATAATTCTGACATTTCTAAGCCTATTCTTTTTTCTTCTTTCTTTTTTTTGGAAAGTACAGCTGGTACTGTGAAATAGTCTGTTTTTTGAAAATTAGTGACATGTCCTGGCTACCAACTGCAGCAGAAATTAAAGCAGAGCTAAAGGAATATGCAGCCAATACAAAGTATGCACGTAATACTGTGGTGTAGACTTGAGCCTACTTGTTGGTCCTATTCACAAATTATGTTGCAAGGAGTGTACACAATGGTACTGACATATTTTGAATAATTATTTTGAGACATCAAAGTTTAAAGCATTTGAACACATTACACACTTCTGTAATCTACAATGCAAAATGTTGGCATACGGTAGGCCTATTGCAAACTTCAATGAGCCTATATAATATATCATATGCCCACACATGTCAATCACAAAATGCATTGTGCATTTTCTGAAGAATGAGTGTCCAGATAGGCTATACTTCAAAGTGACATTTTGAGGAAGTGTACTTTTGCAAGTAATTTTTGAAAATGAAAGCAATTAAAACAAAAGCAGTAGTAAGAACAGGAACTATTGGCTCCCTCTAGTGTCCAAGCGTAATATCTGATTTCATATTGCAGCACAGTAAATACTGGATCATTTTTCACTTTAATGAGTCAACAGTCCAAAATTAACTTGATTCTCTTAACCATTATTTCCCCTTAAAGATGCTGTCAATGGACATCTTTTCCAAACAGATGGCACTGGTGGCATCCAGTCAGTAGGCTACAGCTCAACATGACTAACGTAAACACATAATATTTGGCTGTTTTCCAACATGAACCAAGCTTATAGCCCTGGACTTTAAAAAGAATTTTAAATGGAGATCTCTATTGATAAAGAAAGTCTAGGACGAGGCATAATCCATGTACGGAAAAATAGGCCATTAAATTTCATTGCAAAACATTTTAATAGTCTGGTCATGCTATCCAATTATTTTGACTGAAACCAGCTGGAGTCCTCCTTTCCGTGTATTTGACAGAAGCTCCGCTCATTAAATGAGCGGCGTCTGACTCCTAGTCTGCCTCACAAGCCTCAATTGGCAGAGTTTAAAGAAAACCATGTTCTTGGTGACTTACCATAATAATTCCACAGTATGAATTTCACTTGTTTCTTTTGCTTTTCAGTCCCTGTGCTATTTAAAGGACATAAATAACAGGTCTGTTTAGCCTCTGACATTAGCTGGAGTTAATGCAATGGAAGGAAAGTGGTGAAAACACCTGTGTGAATTTGTGTTTTGTTCAAAAGGTTATAAAGTAAAACCAGCATCTCGCATAAACAAAGAGTGTTAACATGGAGAAAACATACAGAATTATTGTCCTTACAGTTCAAACACTTTTATTTATTTAGTCTATAAGATCTCAGGAGTAATCAGAAGTGTCTTTGTGATTAGACCCACCTTTAAGTAAAGGCTGAAGTGTCCACAATGAAGATTCAAACAATCAATAAATATCATTATCCACAGTTATCCTGAGCAACAGCTGTCACACACAGTTCTCTCAGACATTTTGTTTTGTGTCCATCATGTCTCCTGCTAAAACGGCAACATCATAAACACCTCTTAACCATTTTCCACTTATATCTACCATGTGTTTATGTCACCAGTAATACAGCGGTTTAAATAATTATTGAATGTGCCAACATTTTCAGGATAGCATTTCTGATTGAACCATTGACATGAAAATTTGGCTAGATTAGATTAATTTAAGAAATCCATACATGTAAACAAATCAACACTAAAATAACTTTGTGCAGTGTTGAGCAAAATGGAGGGGAGAAGTTCACAGAAAAGCACTAAACCTGAAAAGGCATCATGTACTAATTTGAAAGTAATTCTGCCTCCTATCTGTAGTCTACATAATAATATAAGTTGAGGTTGCAAGAAAAGGTTGTTCAATATTAAATGTGTTACAAAGTCTCATGGTGGTAATGGTGAACTCTCCCGAGATATTTGCAACCTTACTGTTGCCAATGCATATCAATCCACCTGTTCACAGATATATTTCAAAACTTCAGATGCCTGTAGTCATAGCAGCACTAGCCTGGTCATAACCAGCCCTTCGTTCTACGCTTCTCTCCGTACCAGGGTCTGGGATCTCGGCTATTGAGAAACGACTGCACCAGCCCTTGACTGATTGCCTATAGTATTCTTGCGCATTCTTAAAGTACACTGATTGACTCGGGCTAGATGCAGGCGATGTGAACAAGGTCAATGACCCGGAATCCCAGACACAAGCTCTTGGCATGTTTTACTCAGGGAGTCAGAGGAACAGTCATAAATGTTGTCTAAGAGACAGTGACCAGTCAGAAAGAGCTCAATGACAAGATAAGTTGGCTACATTTCTTACAGACAAAACTATCCATATCTTTCTGTACTTTGGTTTACTGATTTAAGTAGATGTGTAAAAATCCTATTGTCTATCTATGTCAACAGTCCAATCAGAAAGACCTATATTGACAAAAAAAAATGTTGATGCGATCAGTACTTATTTTCATCGCAGTGTCTTGCAGCATTTGTTATAACAATTGATAGTCAATGCCATACATATACAGTAAACAGCTTACATACAGATTTCGCAGCTGTCACGTCAGGCCAAACCTTGACCTTGAGTGTCTGATTAATATTCAACAAGAAAAAAGGGTTTGACCTTGATCACCAGTGGAGGCACAGTCCTGAATACTAACAAATAAACAAAATCCAATACAATCAAATCCAATACAACAACTTATTATAACACTGCATATTAAACCAGTTCCACATGAGTTCCCTGTTGTTTTTCACATGACAAAATATGCAACATTTCATATTCATATTCACCCCACCACAGCTGGCTTCAGATAGTCCCATGTTATTCCCTACTCATAATGCCTGTGTGTGGTGTGTTTTTTTTTGTACATGAAAAGGATTTAGACCTGAAGTCAATGGCTGTGTCTGAAAGGGCAAGGTAGTGACTTGCTGCCTCACTGCCTACGGAGTTACCTTTGGAGGGCAGATTAATAATTTGAATGCCATCTTTTGCTGACATACTGACAACTGACTTCACAATTTGAAGGCAGTATAATGGATATATCAATGCTGCTGCCTTCAAGATTGAAAAAAACCCAAAGGTACTGTACCTTTGAAAGCAGAATTTTATGTATTTTCTTTCTTTTTTTCTTTTAATTCCAACATGCATTGACGCATCACTGCCACCAAATGCTACCTTAGAAGGCAGCATTTCTGCAGTTTCGGACACAGCCAAAGCTTGTGTATACAGTATGTGTGTGCCTGAAAAGAATTTGTGTTGGCATACATAGATTAATAGGCCTTATGACACTTTGCAACACTGACACACAGCATTATGTGTATAGCAAATACTAGCCTATATGATGGACTTGTGCCTGTCACGGCCGTGCCAAGGCTGGGATTCAGGTCTCTGAAAGGAAGCAATTTACAGTACATTTTTTTATATTAAATGTCAGGGATCTAAACAAACTTGTTGCTGTGAGTAGGCCTATTCCAAAGTTCCATCTTAACAGCTCAGTGGAAGCTGAGTTGGAGTTGGAGTGGGTTGTCAAGGGAACCCAGGAACTGTTCATACTGAAGATTCCCGAGCTGTTTTGGACTGCAGGGCCTTGGTGCGGCTCAGGAAGGGGTACGTCGTGCACAGGCACCCAGAGGCGACGCTAAGACCCAGGCTGATCCAAGCACAGAAGATCGACCAGCTGTAGCCATGGTCTACGTCACTGGGTAAACCGTAGATAAAGGGGGGGTTTCGAGAAAGTTCATAGGACACACTTGCTGCGTAGGTGCACAATGATATGGTGCAGAAAATTCCTGAAATGACAAGGAAATAACATTATAAAGACCATTGCAAAGACAGTTAGACTAATGTCTAAAATTGTTGAAAGGACTATATTGGATATCAATAACCCAAAGGAAATCATTGCTGGTAACAACAATCTTGTCTTTGCCTTCCATTAACAAATAAAATATATTATTAATAACACAGATATTTGGGGGATGCCGTGGCTCAGTAGCTAGAGTGTCAGACCATTACTCCGGGGACCCGGGTTCGATTTCGACCCGAGGTCATTTCCCGTTCCCACCCCATCCCTCCCTCCCACCTGTTTCCTGTCCATCTCTACACTGTCCTATCTGATTAAAGGCAAAAAGCCCCAAAAAATATCTTTAAAAAAACAACACCACAGATATAAGTTTTAATTCATTCAAGATTCTGGCCCCTCTTTGATACTTCTTAAAGGAAAATACCGGAGTGAATTCAAGCATAGCCCTGTTGAAAGAGCTTGCTGAATGCGCTAGTTAGCGAGTGGAACAAAATAATTTGGTACAGCACAGACCGAACGCGAACACAGAAGCACAGAATGCACAGCACACTGAATCAATGGGACCTGACTGTTGGAAACCAAGAGTAAGATCTGAGGTTACATTGACTCAATGTAAAGTGTTTCATGTTCGCGTTAGGTCTATGCTGTTCGAAATTCTTTCATTTCATGCAAAATATATTGCTGTTAGAAGTTGATTTACATTCAAATTTAAAGACAAGACTGTTATGGGCAATAATCACGGATCACGGTCAAGAGTAGCTTCACTCGAACAAACCATCCAGACATCTACCCACACACTTGCTATTCTCCAACCTTTTTTAAAGGGCTACAAAAGGTATCCCAGTAGGCTATGAAAAGGCAGGGTAACCTTTAACATTCACTCAGCAGGCTCATGTGGAGTCCAACCCAATGCAACCCATTTCAGAATCATCTCACACCAAGGACCCAATAACAAACACATGGGGGGCATGGGGCTGGCATCTGCCTGGATTTCTAATGCACAATCACTGATCAAATTTGCATGATCGGTACGGTTTAACTAAGAACATGTATTTTTCTTTGTTTTGAATAAACAACTGCATTTGAAACCTCTGTTTACACAAAGGATATGCAGTTGCAACAGTTTCAGTTAGGTTTTCATGTTGCTTCTTTCCCTGGAAATGGGAAATGAATGAATCAACTCCTGACCCACTTTCAATAGCCTGTAACACTTAGGTGCTGTGAGGTGAGATGCCACCAAGACCACACATGTAGAGGGATGGGAGTGATGAAACAGTGTATTTAGTCATCACAGTCACACCATTAGGGTGGTAAAGATGCAGTAGCCTGTTCAAGGTTTGTTAGGTAACATTTACTTTAAGTTTTCAACATAAAAGTGACCTGTCATAAACTCAACATTATACATATATCATGAACATGTAATGACACTTTTTATAATCTGACAATTTTACATTACAGAAACTGAATGCTTAATAACAACAGTCATAAACATTCTGAAGTGTCATGACATGATATATGTACTATATTCTGCGAGTTAAATCGATTATTTTGGCAATTATGCCACAGATACTGACGTGTATGCTTTATGTTTGGTTTAATTGAGGAACTAGAAATCGCGTTGCCTAATGGGATACCAGTATCTTGTCACTGTTTGGTTTTGATGTGAGTGGTTGAAGTAATTATATGGATTTTTGAAGACGTCCAGTCTTCTGAAGCAACTCTCTTATGAAGGGCTTTCAGATGTAAGTGCAGCTTGCAGCATACCGAATCATCTGACATGAGTGAGCTTACAAAACAAAACAAAAACAAAAAACAAAAAGCGAATGAGTTTGTAGAAAAAGGCGTGCTCTTATCCCGATTGTTTGTAGGCTTCTTGGGTTCGGGTGCTCTTTAGTCCAAGCTATTGTAGATCCAGGCTCAAAAAATGAGAAAAAATTCTCTGTCTAAGCCACTCCAAATTAAAATGTCTTTATTAATAGCGACAACTCCTACAAGGACATATTAAAAACAAGGCCCACGCATTTTTTGAACTTGAACAAAAAGCGAATCACAGGCTCACTGAAACCCTCCCACAGAAGAAAAATCGAGAACCAAGAATATGTTTGCTGAGTCTGCTGTCTGTCTACTAAAACCATCGGGAGGTAGAGCCCAGTCCAGCCCAGCCCAGCCCAGCCCAGCCCAAAAGGTTGTTTGCCTAGTGCAGACCATCTGTGCATCTGTTAGTTTACCTGCCATGAGAAAGAGCAGGCCAGAGACGTGCTGGGTTAGGCTCTCCTCCCAGAAGAAACCCACGGTGGCCACGATGCTCCCGCACAGCAGCACGGCAGCAGCCATCCCTAAGAATCCTGCTGTGATTCGCCGCAGATCTGCTCATGAAACACACACACACACACACACACACACACACACACACACACACACACACACACACACACACACACGCGCACACACACACACACGCACGCACGCACACACACACACACACACACACACACACACACACACACACACACACACACACACACACACGCACACACACACACACACACACAAACACACACACAGACACACACACACACACACACACACACACACAGAGACATACACACACACACACACACAGTATCCATGACAACCACCCACACAGTGACTAGGCAACAGGCGCTGAATTAAGATGTAGCGCTTCTACTCTAGGTGGCTCAGAAAGCTCCTGCTATGATGCTAAATACATCAAACATAAGCTGGAATCTATTTCAGATGACATATTTTTAAGGGATGAGCCTAAATATAATACCTATAAAGGCTTACAAATTTACATGGTCAATTATTCCTGCATATATTATTTGTTGTACTACTATTCATAACAACACAGTAAAATAAACGTATTCATTGTAAAATGGGTATTAAATTGACTAAATTGATTAAACTGCAAGTGAATTTGCTCAATTCAAGTCTAAGAAGACAGAGAGGAGAATCTATACACGTCCTACTGTACTGTAAATAGCAGGAATGCTATTTATAATGTAAACACTATCAGGAAAGCAATGTCCTTACGTAGGAGGTGCCATTCGTCCTGTTGGATGGTTCTGGTCAGGTTGAGGGGGATGTTTCTGAGCCGGATGGGCTGAGAGAAGTGATACTTCACAGTCGTGCAACGATCTGCAATCCCTATGTAGACAGAGGATAAACAGTAGGCTTACTAATGTCATCATACAGCTGGGGTTTGTTCCAGGTTACTGACTGAGTGCTGTTGATAGGAAGAGTTTGGCAGTGAAATGACAGTAAAGAACAGTAAATAATTTGTGAATGAGGCAGAAGAAAACAGAACTCAAACAATACTGTTGTTTACTCAACAGACTAATGCTGCTCTAAGAGCCTCAAATGACAAATATTCCTTAATCGCAGTTAAAAATTAAGTGAAGGAAATAGCAAATCATGAGCTCATATTTAAAACAATAAACAATGCCACGATTTGAATACGTAAAGCGTTTCAAGACAAGTTCATCTGTATGAAAGGCTTTGCACATCATTGCCTGAATGCTTTATAACTTCCAGAATGATATCATCCCACCTCCCACCAGTCTGCATGACCTTCTGTCACTAACTGCCTGAATTTAAAGAAAGAAAAAAAAAATTGGCTTGAGCAGTGAACCTGTTCTGTGCATGAGCCAGGCCTACATGGGGGACTGCAGCAATTGGGCCAAATGAATGCAGTCTTTGCATCATCATATAAACAAACCATGACAGCATGAGTGTACTGTAGGTATTGGTCCTGTGTTTGTTGTTGTTGTTGTTGTTTTTGTAGCTATTGGTCCCGTTGTTGTTTTCCTTGTTTTTCAAGGCTTTGACAGGTATAAAACACTTGCAATCATTTACAAAACAATTTACATACTCATAGCCTAATCAGAACTACCATATTATAATAATTGAGTGTGTGATATTATAGACAGTAATTACTAGTATGAATTTGTTCATTGGGCAATAATGCAGCTTTATTGTCTACTAATACACATGCATAGTGGGCAGGGCTGAAAAGTTCAATACTAGCCTACACATCTCTAGCCCAAGGAATCAAAAGCAGTGTGGTGAAGGTCATGCTTCGCTTCCTGTGTCTCTTTCCTGCCTGAAATCCACATGACACTCTTACATGTTAAAGCAATCGCACACACATCTGCATGTTTTCATTTGTAGGCCACTATTACCTTTTTCACTTTAACATAGAACTGAATATTAAATATTTAGTGTTCAGTATGTCCAATTTCTTTACTGCACGTGCATAGGAAATACTTTGTAATGGTTTTATTTTACCATTTCATAGCTCCCAAATATGATCATAATTAGCCTGGGTAATAACAGTTGTCGGCCTTGCCAATGCAGACTCTCTTTAAGATTCTTGTCACCGTTCGCGTTACAGCGGAAGTTTGCACTAGCCGCTCTGAAGATGCTGCTACCGGGTAGAAATGTGATGATTCAGCCGATCTATAGGCCTACATGGAAGATGCGCTTTCATTGATTTTCTCAGGAAACGATTCGGTTGAAGGTGGCGAATTAAACGGTCTGTTTTGACGCAACGCACAACTTTGTCCACAGTTAAACAAACGAAATCAGTTATGAAACATTGCGCTCACCAATCCAAAAAAAGAAATGCTGTAGCTTGCCTACTTTTCTTACCTTTAGTTATGAGTTTGTCAATATCCCGGTCAATCCCTTGAAAGTAACATTTTCGCCACAGACCAGAGAAGGTGGAGAATAGCGGTCGCCCACACTCCGTCTCCAAAATTCCCATCCCCAAAATCGCCCTCCAATTTTCGAGCAATTCCTCTTCTCTGCTTCCGACGTGAATTGGCTTCATCAAAGCCATGTTGCGCCTGGGGTTGCCACTGTCCACCAATGGCAAATGGTAAATAGGCATCTCCCTGTTTTTCTGATCGTTAGAGTCAGTGCCATACTGATCGCAGTTCTCTTTGTGTCGCCTGGTGTCCGTTTCATACCAGTGGTCCGTGAAAATAGCGGTGACCAGTAGAATAAGAGAAAGAATGCTCATGGACAGACTGAGCGTTGTTACAAGCGGTTTCTCCATGTTTCAAACATCAGAACAGAGTTATGCAGGCTCTTCAGTCCACGGGATGACCTTTGGACATCGGTTATCCTTGTTTAGGCATAACAATTAAACTCTCTGTAGACATCTACAGATGTCATTTAGTTAAGTCTGTTTTTTCTTCTCCCAGAGAAAAGACAGCTCTCGTATGCAGCCGCACGGCACAGGTAAGGCGGCTAGGGTGTATTTCGCAAAAACCGAACAGCTGACTAGCGCGCTGTCGTTTGGTGCTGCGCCGAACGTGCCCGCAATAATCTAATCTAGATACAACACATTACCTGCGCACTCCTTGCGATCGTCGTTTAAAAGAAGAAAAGTTGTATTCTTGATGCAGGTCGCTTGTTATGCAGGTCATTCCCTTGTCGATAAAAGTGTGCGAGCTGGGGATGTCAAGGTTGTCGCGTCTGTGGCAACCTCAGCAATGGGTGTGTCCACGACACGGGCCAAACACTTCCATCGCGAGCTTTGTCATAGGGTAGCCGACACATGATGATGTGACTGCATACTCATGCATAAGTAAGCTTTATGAGAATAAATAAACAAAGATGATATGGTGATGTTTAAATGTTTTAGACGCCGAATGCCTGGTCCACTGACAAATAAATTGCCGTTAAATGGCAATGCAAAGTCTACACCCAGCCAACGCTGCACCCATCAGCAAAAAAACAATTATGAGGCTGCCTAACACTATTATCTGCTATAACATATTGTTTGAAGGTACATACTCTGACTGGAAGATAAAAGGCTATACCGCGCACTTTGACAGGACGCACGTTTTGTTTTGCTTTGTTGTGCTCTGCTGCCACTAGTGGCCAGTCTGTCTGTTTATCACCCAAATCTCTGGTCAGGGAATAGACTTCTTGTTTGCACATCATAGACTGCTGAGAAAACATTCACAAAATAGCACTTGTTTGGCAACTTTTCTTGCCTAACCATGCACAGACTTCTAGGCTTTTGTGATATGGATATGGATAGAAAATAGAAAATAGAAAACGCACGTGATGCACATTCTCTCAGAAACTGTTGCTCTCACTTCACACCTATTGAGGGCCCTTTGATGCAACTCTGGAGTTTTGGAGTAGCCTAAAACTATAGTGGACTGCTGGGTGACCCTTCCCACAACATCAACAATGAGGACATTACGCCGGTGCTGTAATGTGATGATCCCCTGAGGGGCTGCCGCTGTCACCTCACCACAGAGCGAGAGAGAGGATAGCCTAGGCCTAACATATAGGCGCCTATGAATAGGATAGGATGTTGTGATAGGATAGCCTCACACAAGAATTTCACTTCCTTTGAGTGGCACTGGCATGTAAACTGGGGATCTTAACAATACTGATTGATGAAGAGTAACCTGTGCCTAGCAATGAGCCACCGCAAAATGTAGAGGATTGATATAGCATGTCTGAGAAAAAAAGTATAGACTACAGTTGCATAATCACTGGACTATGCCTTTAAATGTACAGCGAAACTTGGGCAGGTTAGCAGGTATTATTTATGAATTGAATGTGAATTGGACATTACCTGACTTGATTAAGCTACCAGCAACAGCCACCTGTGCCGTTGCCGCTCCGTTGCCGTTGTGTTGCCATGTGGAGTGCATCAGTATAAGATGACCAGTCCAGTTTATTGTCAAGATGCAGGCCCAGGTATTTTAACATGCTGTGACCTCTCCACATTCACCCATTACCGGAGACAGATTACACAGAGATTACAGGTGGCTGCTGCTGGTGGTTTAATCAAGTCAGGTAATGTCCAATTCACATTCAATTCATAAATAATAGCCTAAGTGATGGTTCAAAGTTAACATTTTTAAACCCAGGGTTACAGAAGTGGCAAAGAAGTGTGTAGATGGTGATTGGGAAAGAATAGCATGTTGTTAGTACAAAAGGTACAGTAGCAGTCACTATGAAAGATCTTTGGTAAAGGCTTTTCCTTCATTCAAGGTTGCTGTTAGTTGTAACAGCTTGAACTTTGTTGATAGCCTATTATGCATAATGTTTATATGCCTTTATATTTTCTGTAGGCCTATTTAGGCTAATAAGGCCTAGGGCACCAATAAGGCTAGAACCGGCCCTGGGCTATACTGCAATATAAGCTTACTGTAACTGCCAATATTCTTGCTACCTTTTGTACTAACAACATGCTATTCTTTCCCCATCACCATCTGCACACTTCTTTGCCACTTCTTTAACCCTGGGTTTAAAAATGTTAACTTTGAACCATCACTTTGATAGGCTATTATTTATGATCAAATTATTTGATAGACTGCATAGGCTTTTTGCATCAATTGCAAAAAACTTTCATTTGTTTGTTTTGTAATTTATTTGTATTTAGCTGTAGGCCCTAGGCCTTCTTATGTCCCATCACACACATTTCTTTCATGATAAGAAAACACGCAAATCACAGCATAGGCTGATAGGCCTAATCCGGATCTGTTTTGTGTAGTCTTTTCTATGCAATAATCCAAATCCATTTTGTTTATTCTGTGGTCAAAACCTTAAAATTCATGGAAAAAGTCCTCAACGTGAAGTAAAAAAGTTTCACAAGGGTGCTTCTCCGCAAATAGTTTACGTCGAGCTTATTTATATGAACACGAAGTAACCTCGTAACCTGCATCATGATCTCATTTTTTTCAAAGAATTCCGAATGGTAATCTGCGCACGCGCATAGTACTGGGGAAGCCATGTTTTGTGTTTGTCAGATTTTTAAAAAAGACATTTTTCTCAATTCGTCATATTTAGGTTATTATTGAGGAGTTTATGTTAAAAAGGCGATTCGTATATCTCAATGCATTCCAATCCCGACATTTTGCGGAGAAATCCGCAAGAGGATTTCGAGATAATTCAGCGGATAGGAAGTGGTACCTACGGTGATGTCTATAAGGTAGGTGAAGAAATGTTTTGTTTATGAATTAGCCTACTCTTTTCACCACGTAAATAGGTTAGCTAGTAATAGCAAAAGTCATGTGTAGGACTTTTGCTATTCTGTTTAATCTGTTCACCAGACGAATAACGAGCGTATGTCACGATACAAACTTACATTACGAGATGTTATTTGGAGTAGTGGGCTATTGTTATTGTGCTACTCAGTAGAGTTTGTCTGGCTTGGCTTGTCAAACGTGAATAGTTGGTCACTTGCATTGCTGGATTTGCTAAATTCATAGAAGCTGGATGAATTTAAGATCCTTTTATAGGTTGTTACATCTTTCATTTTTTTGTAGTTTTATTGCTTCTGCTCCATCAGCATCATTCTGCTTCGGTGGTTAAAAAAAGAAGTCAATCAGCAGAACCACTTCTTTGTTTTTGTACAGTGTTTGTTCAGAATGTTTATCAGCTATTTAGACCAGAATGTTTTAGTTAGCTAGGCCTACTTCAAACACATTTTTGAAGACTTAAAGCTAAAAAAAAATAACGTTATAGCCTATGCCCACCAGTGATGCAGCTGTACAATCACATTCAATTAAATTCAAGTTACCTAGCTGTCACCAACATAAAAGCATCCAGAGGTCTTTCACAAGTAATTTCAGTAGGTTCACAAGTACACAGGCTATTGATAGTAATGCAAATATAGGCTAAGAATGACATAATTAAGTTAGTAAACACAATTCTCACTTAGACGCGATGTTTTCTTGCACAAAACACATTTCCAGGAATTATATTTCTTTCAATCAGTTCTTCAGATTGTGAAGAAATGATTTGCACGTAATAATGTTCACATATTTTCTTAATTTTCTATTTTATTTTATTATTTTATTACTTCAGGACAATGCACATTGATGAACATATAGGCTACAGTAGCCTACAGTACATGTAAATGTGCCAGATTATAGCCCAGTTGCCAATTTCCATCTGTTGTCCAAATAGAACTTAAGACGCATTATATCCCAAATCTAATGCGTCACACTAGCCTAATCCTCAATCAAATTATACATAGATTTAACATGCATAGGCCTACATGTTGGATATAGGCCTAAGTCACGTTCCATCCTTTCCAAGAGCTGAAGTAGATTGCCATTACTCTTAACTTAAATAAAATAAAAACAACCACCTTGAATCAATCCATTTCATAAGTTTCATATGATCTTTAGTAACAATTGCAAATGATATGACAACTTTCTGTCATTGGGATTGTTCACTTGACTATTTTGCCTTTTGATCCATTTCATTACCTCGGGTCACTCAGTAAAAAGTGATAAATCACAAATAAGCTAAAGATATATGAATAATATTTATGAGGAATGAATTTTTTATCACATTAGAATGATTGGTGCAACTCCCCCAAGATTGTTGCAACTGTCCCCTTATGTGCAATAATACTACTGCATTAGTTTCTTTTGTTTAGGCTACTGATGGTAATGACCGCTAAGGGAAGAAAAGTAGACTACTGTTTAAAACAAATACTATTAGCCTCTGCCTAAATGCTTGGAATTGGCAAATATGCACAAATTTGTTACAAAAGCAAGCCATCTCTATGGGCCTGACGTGCAGGTTTTAGAACAGTTCTAATTTTTTTTGGTCGCGTACGCCTCCGATGACCTTAATGTTCTTCCGTACTGCTGACTGAACTAGATACTGAGTGGAATGAAAGAATTTGGAACAACATAGACCCAACATGAATGCAAATACGAGTCAACGGCACCACTCATCTTACTTTCAATTTCGGCTTTTGGTGCCAATGACTTAACACAATGGGTTGATTCAATACAGTTGACTCAACACTGGGGTGCAGTTCAGACAACACAGCAGTGATGTGATCACACTTCTTACAGTAGTCTTAGAGAGTAATCTAGCATTCTGGACCATTAAAGGAATATACCGGAGTAAGTTTAAGCATAGCCCTGCTGCACGAACCTTCTAACAGCAATATATTTCGCATGAAATGAAAGATTTTCGAACAGCACAGACCTAACGTGAACGCGAAACACTTTACATTGAGCCTCAGATCTTACTTTTGGTTTCCAACAGTCAGGTCCCATTGATTCAGTGTAAAGTGCCTGTTCGCTTCTGCGTTCGTGTTCGGTCTGTGCTGTACCAAATTATTTTGTTCCACTTGCTAACTAGCGCATTTAGCAAGCTTTTTCAACAGGGCTATGTTTGAATTCACTCTGGTACTCTCCTTTAATCTATCTACACAGTTGGGCAAACAAAAATAGACCAAAATAAACCATAAAAAAAGTTACAATAGTCTAGTCTTGGAATAATAAATGCATGGATGAGAGTTTCCAAATTGTTACAAGAAAGTCAGATTTTAATTTTGCTATTGTTCTCAGTTGGAAAAGGCTGGTCCTCACCACACTGTTGATTTGATTATTTAAAGTAAATGAAGATTCCAGATAGATGCCAAGGTTTTTTAGTCAAGAACTATTTTGGCTGGAAATATGATCTAAATGTCATATCCAATAATACGAAGCCAACAGAAATACATGTATGATACATTTAAACAAACCTCAGGCAAGTTTTTCTTTTAAGGTTAAAACCTATTTTTGAAATGCTCATCTTGCACACCCTTATTTGTCACTGACCCCTCTAGAACCAGTCGCATTCCTCTGTGACTGCAGTATATGGTATTTTCATGAAATACTTTTGGTTTTGAGCGGTCTTGGATCACAGCTTTGGATTAACTTGCATTTAACAGTGGCCATGTGTGGAATGTGACATTGTTTGAGAGCACTTGTTTCTTTCTATGCTATTTGGACCACATGGTAATGGTGGTGATGGCAGTTTTTACATCAATATGGCTTCTTTTTCTTCACAACCTGTTGCTGTTTCAGGTTCATTTGGGATGTTTTTTTAATAGCCTAGGCCTACTCCACTCAGCTCCTTTACAGCCATCAGTTAAAAAACATACAATGTGCTTCTCACATGAAGACAGCTTCGGCACTTCTGGCCCCATACAACTAAATGTAGTGTAAATCACCACTTTATAATCTTCAAAAAATCATGGGCTCTTTGTGAGATTTGCACAAATGAGAATTCTTAGCAAGATATATTTAAAGTTGTACACTCAAAGAACTCCAAAAAGAACTTCACTGAGCACATGTATTTGAAGATTAAGGCCCATCAGCTGAATTTATCATCTCTTCATGCCTGTCCCCTTCTTGTCCATTTTGATTTCCATCTCTTTCGAGGCAATCCTTATGTGAACCTGTCTGTCCTCTGCATTGCTGCTGACATCTTTGCATTTGTTATTGTGGCTCGTCTATTTTTCATGGAGCTCCCCGTTCTGAGCACTTCATTTTGGCTGGCAGTGCTTTTCTCTCCTCTCCTCTCCTCTGCTTCACCTCCTCCCTGTGCAGCCGCTGCACCACTCCACACCTTCTCCCTTTCACCTCCTTCACCTCAGAGTGTGTGTGTGTGTGTGTGTGTGTGTGTGTGTGTGTATGTGTATGTGTGTGTGTGTGTGTGTGTGTGTGTGAGTGTGTGAGTGAGAGCGAGAGAGAGAGAGAATGTGTGTGTGTGTGTGTGTGTGTGAGTGAGTGAGTGAGTGAGTGTGTGTGTGTGTGTGTGTGAGTGAGAGAGAGAGTGTGTGTGTGTGTGAGTGAGTGAGCGTGTGCGTGTGTGGTGTGCGTGTGTGGTGTGTGTGTGTGTGTGTGTGTGTGTGTGTGTGTGTGTGTGTGTGTGTGTGCAAACAGATGGCGGCCATGATTGATCTACCATACATCCTAAATTACTGTAGCCTCCATCCCTCTAATGTATTTTCTGTTCCTCTGATGACCTTTAACATTTCTTTATGGGCTATTTTGTTCAGCATGATTAAAATGTGAGCCCAATCTGATCAGTGTGTAATGTTATATGTATGATTCCATATGATTGATGTCCATAGAGCTACAGTACGCCGTACTGATGCTGCAATAAAACATATGGTAGTTATAATCCAGATCAAGAGAGAGAACCTTAAGAGAATTTGAGAGAGAGAACCTGAAAGAAGCGCTTAGCGAAACGCGTTTGTTCGCTCCAATAAAATTGAATGCAAATGATCGGTGTGGGGTGATTTTGATAGATTAATTATCTGGATTATACTCATCTGCCTCACCAGCACCTTGTGAACATTGATACTGTAGTTATACTTTTCAGTCAGTTGTTTTGATTTAACAGCTACTTTGTGTTTTTTTCTCTCCAGGCCCGACATGTCTCCACTGATGAGTTGGCCGCCATTAAGGTCATTAAACTGGAACCTGGTGAGTTTGTTTATTTTCCCTTCTTCTTCAGAGATTAAGACAGTGGGACACTAATTTCTGTTTTTGATCAGATTTTTTCATGGCAGTCTGAGATTGAGTTATTTGATAGTTAAATAATGCTACAGTTATATTAGAATTACAATAAATATACAGTTACTTAGAATTATTGTATGTTTCAGCATTATAAAAGTCTACCCACCTGTTTCTGTAGACTTGGACAAAGTGTGTATCGACGAGTATAGTGTGATTCTGTCAGGACCACTTTAGTCAAAACAGTTCAGAATTACTTGCAAGTAATGCAAGTGATGCAGGTAATGCAGGTAATGCAAGTAATGCAAGTAATGCAAGTTACATTAGGCGGTGCGACCCTGTTCAGGGAACTCCCTGCCCTTTCATGCACAAACATGGAAAGCCTGAGGCAGGGAGAGAGCAGCAAAGACGATTCCCACCCACAAGGAATACAGAGCAGAACAAGCATTAATATAGGGAGGAGTTGGGTCCCAGATAGGCTTGCAAATACAGCAGGGAGAGCAGCCATGTTAACGCAGCTTAAAAGCAGGGCTTGGTGACCTTTTAGGCAATGATGTGGCAGAAGCTAGTTAGCTGATCAACCAAATAATGCAGCCAGATGGGTTGTCAGCAGAGAGCTTGGCTCGACCAGTCTGCCAGAACTAATACTATGCTCAATCAATATGATGTGAAATGTCATTAGTAAGAGTATAGTAAAAGCATGTCATGTAGATACAAGTGTTAGCGATGATAAGTGTTGCATACTGCAGGGCCACCGCACACCGGCTTCGACACAGTGCTGAGCACTCTGCTTCCAACATTCTATTCCATTGTTTTCAATGCAACCCCGCACACCCTTCCGCCGTCGATTGTGAATTACGTTTGAAGTCTATTTTGTCGGAGCCGTCCTTTGACATCCATTGTTATTTCTCATGCTACGGGGCTAGGTTTGTTGCGAAAATGTCAGATTCGAAAGTGCTCCGCAATGCTGTTGGAGCCGGTGTGCGGACGGCTTTAGTGGTACAGTAAGTCATTTAATGAAGCTGGCGGTGGTGGCGCAGTTGGTAGAGGTGCCTTTCGACAACCGGAGGGTTGCTGGTTCGTGCCACGCTCTACCTGACACTATCATTGTGTCCTTGAGCAAGATAACCCCAAATTGCTCCCGGTGAGCAGGTTGGCGCCTTGCATGGTAGCCTCTGCCACTGGTGTGTGAATGGGTGAATGTGAGGCATACATTGTAAAGCGCTTTGAGGGCTTGTAGGAGTGGAAAAGCGCTATATAAATACAGTCCATTTTAAAGGCAATGGCATCATCATCCGGAGTAGTTTTTTACAGCATAGATCGGTGCTGAAGGTGGGAGGGGTCAGGGTGCACGTATGCTGGCACTTTACAAAGGATGGGAAGCCTATTGATATAAGCAGAAAAAAGTAGAAAAAAAGACAAATGAGAGCATTATCTGTAATTCATGACCGTACCAATTATGTGGATTACATACAAATTACATACAGTACTGCATAAAGTAGATTAGTGCCTCTCCACTCCTGAATTCCTTTCCCTCTATTCCTCTGGCATGTATTTATAATCTAAGCTATGGAATGTTAATAATCTACAAATAATGGCAAAATAATAAGCAGTTGGTGGTATTACTTGCATACATGCTATAGCCAACTTGCAGATTGACATGGCCTATATGATGATTTGAAGAATCAATTTTAGAATAGTTTTAACCTATGTTTAAGATGACAACTATATCACTGCAGCATAAAAAAAATCATAAAGAGGTTAAAATCCTTAACTGGTATCTTTTAAGGAGTTGGTCCAAAATATGGAAATGCTGGGTGCATCTAATATGAGCACATCTGGTGATTATTATAGAATACATACACAGCATGGAGCCACCCTAGCTAATAAGATGTCCAGTGCATTCATAAGCCATGCTTAAGTACTGGGGTCTTGAATTTTAAATGTATGGAACAAGTCTGAGTGCTCAATTAACAGATTAATTAAATATTAATCCCCACAACTACTGTCTTATCAAGCTGGCATGTTATCCACATTCAATCTGTTTGTGTGCCATGACATTTAAAGGTCCTATATTATGAAAAATCACTTTTTATGGCTTTTGAATGTGTCTTGGGTCTATACTGCCTCTACACACACTTTAAGTTGGATAAAAAGCCTCAATAGTTAAAATAGACAATTTCCACTGTTAGCAACTGTTCAGCTGCTGTGTGCTTAAACCACCTGCAGGGTAAGGTGGGTTGGGTCCCACAATATTGGCAGCCACATACTGTAAGCAGCTGAGGGCAATGAGAATGAATGATCAATTGACTAATTAGGGGTGGTCTGTCATAGGGTACAGGGGAAATACTCAATGTGTTGGCTGCAGGTGTCTAGTTACCTGGTGCACGCCCCCATGAGAAACAGCCTGTTCTGAACATTAGAGCTAAAAAAGTTAGCTTGGAAAAAGCATAATAATATGGTCCTTTTAAAATTTCAGCTATTTAAAACAGGATTATATAGTGTAAATCCATTTCTATCTCTAGCTTGCTAATCTGATCTCATACAGGTCTATATTTACACACCGAGCACAACCACAGTGTTTATTCTCTAAGGAGACAAACCTCTGAGATTGGCGTTAAAAGTTAGTCACCTCTTTGAAACAGTGGAGCTTAAGAGGAAATCAATGTCACTTTCATCGTTTGTGAGAGTGGGTACCCAGGCGCTAGTGTGTGTGTGTGTGTGTGTGTGTGTGTGTGTGTGTGTGTGTGTGCGTGCAAGCGTGTGAGCGTGTTTTGCATACAGAACAGTATGTGAGATTAAAGGCTGCCAAATAGCATGAGATATTTTCTTCCACAGAAATATGGTCAATGTGTCATTTTGTCATACTCGTATATGCCCCGCATTTTCAAGCCTGCCTGCAAGTACATCCATCAGATGGCTCTGGGCCTTAGAAAAAAAAATGAACACTAGGCTACATGGAAAGAAATCACGAACAGTTAGTTGTTATGTTCAGGGCCTTTTCAAGGTATTTAGGGGGCCCCAAGCAAATAGACATGGTGGCTCTTCACCTCCCTAAAACACAGACATGAACCTCATTATTCGAATCTTCAAGCATCTTTTATTGAAATAATTATTTTTGTCTCACTAAAGTCACATTTTATTGAAAAACACTACTAGCTAAACTACTAAAATGATCACACAGTCAATCTTGGGGGCCCCTTTCAGCCTGGGGCCCCAGGCAATTGCCTGGTTTGCCTGTCCTGTTGCAATGGCCCTGGTTATGTTACTTTGTACATGGAGGAAGGAGAAAGTTGGGCCAGTGTATACAGCGTATATTTTGGGCCCCAAGGGCATTCAGAGAGCGAAGCATTTAGCCATGCATGCTAAAGCACTGCGGCGGCTGGGCATTTAAAATGAATGGGACAGGAGTGCCAGTTGGTGGGTGACTGATGAACACATTAGTCCCAAGGTGAATTTGCTTAGCCTAGATTTTGGGGGTAGAAAGAGGCATTGACTGACATATTGGGTATATTCAGGTTTTTTGATGTTGCATTAGCTTTCATATTACAATTCAGAGTTGTAGTAAGAAGGTATTCAGAAATTTAAGAAAGGTCACTAAAGAAAATTACATTCCGATAGGTGAGTAAGTGGCCTTAAGCTCTCATTGTAGAAATTGGTACATGTCTTGGAGGGTTTGATAACGGAGCTATTGATATCCAGACTGAAGTAGGCGTGTTTGGGGTGAGGAGAGGTTCTGTTTTGTTTGTGTCGTTGTTTCTGTTTTGTTTGTGTGTTTAATCTGAGGATGTTTTGGATCATGCTAGGAAAAAAGGGTTGTCATACTGTATGATGGTGCCTCAATGTGAAATAATGATGTTGAAGTTGACCATAGTTGTCACTTTTGGAGAGATAATGGTGCTGTATGGTCATCCAGGCAGAGATAATCTTCAGGTATGCAGAAGTCTCACTTGGAAATGGCAGGCTTTAGGCTTAATTAGGTGGAAAAAATGGGAAATGCGGAGTATCATTTGTAATTCATAACAACCAGGAAGTGGTGTTAATTAATAACAGAATTGAAGTTAATTAAATTAACTTCAGTTTTGTTATTAATTTACACCACTGCCTGGTTCTTGTTCTTGTACTGTAGGTGTAATATTAAGTGTTACTATTATGTCAGAAGCTTTTCAAGCAAAGGATAAGATATCGTCTGCTTAATTATTGGAAAACAAGTAGAGTAGGTTGTCATGGTTCGTCTTAAAGGGGCACATTATTGTTAATGCCAATAGGCTATCTATATTATATGGCTACTATGCAAAACAAAAAAGGAGACCTCACACTGTATCTCTGTTTTATTTTTTATTTTGTTTCCTTACTGTGGAAAACGTTGTCCCAAAGTATGACTTTCTGAAATTGGATTCCAATTAAATGTCACCGCAATAAGCAAATGTACTGATGGCAAAATTAAATAAGACAATCAAAAGCACCAAACCTATTTCTATTGACAACAGTCTTTTTTTCTTTTTTCTTCTTTTTTTTTTTTATTTGTTGCAAATTTTTGATGCAGGTTTGTCTGTGTACACCTGATTGGCACCATACCTATTTCTATTGACGGCAGTCTTTTTTTTCTCCCTCTTTTCTTTTTTCTTTTTTTTTTTTGTTGCAAATTTTTGATGCAGGTCTGTCTGTGTACACCTGATTGGCACCATACCTATTTCTATTGACGGCAGTCTTTTTTCTCTCTCTCTCTCTTCTTTTTTCTTTTTTTTTTTTTTTTTGTGCAAGTTTTTGGTGCAGGTTTGTCTGTGTACACCTGATTGGTGTCGGCCCATTTAGGAACCAAAGTGCCTGTCTGTCACCCTTGAGGTTGAGTAAATGTCACTGCATCATCTGAGAGCAAAAGGCAGCACGTTGTCCCAAAGTATGACTTTCTGACTTTGGATTCGAATTAAATGTCACTGCAATAAGCAAATGGACTGATGGCAAAAACACCATTCTTCAAATTTTTGGTGCAGGTTTGTCTGTGAACACCTGATTGGAGTATTATGTATTATGAGTGTTGGCCCATTTAGGAGCCAAAGTGCCTGTCACCCTTGAGCTTGAGCAAATGTCACTGCATCATCTGAGAGCAAAAGGCAGCACGGCGGGCGGACGGGCAGGAAGTGCAGGTCATCCATCCGACCGTGCTGCAAAGCCTCAGTAGTCCCTGGAGGGCACAGATGCAGAACCTGATATTCTGTATGCATCAGAGGGGGCAAGCAAGCAATACAATATTCCTTATCCATCAAAAGGAGGCACAGAGGAATTCAATATGCTAGAAGAGTAAAGGGGAAAGAGTATTAATAAGATATTTTCTGAACTGTGCCATTTGTCGTAAATAAATCTAGAAATGGTGAAGTACTGTAAGGTTTCAGGAAAGTGTTTGAAAAACAACAACAACAACAACAACAACAAAAAAAACAACAGTAGTTGCTTGTGACAATACAATAAATTTGTCCTATCTTATACATTTTAATAAGGGATCACATAAGATACCAACGTATCTGCAGCACTGTAGAATGCATGGAAAAGGCTGGGCACACACACACACACACACACACACACACACACACACACACACACACACACACACACACACAGGCGTTGGCTAGTTGGTTTGAGGCTTTCTAATGAGGCTCAGCTTCCATCATTAAGCAAGCAGTCACAACAAAGTGACTTTGTTCTCGCTCTCTCCTCCTCTGCTTCCCTCATGTAAAATGGCATCTGCCTTTATGGATGTGGAGACCTGAGCAGAAGATCAAGGTCAGCTCAGATCAGTGGTGTCAGGTCTAAAGCCCATAGGACCGACAGCACATGCCTCTCCACCAATCAGCTAGAGATCAGGACCTCTTAGCCGGCCAATCAAAGCCAAGAATGAGCCTCTCTCTTTTTTTTTTTTTTTCTCCTTCACCCTTTCCCTTTTTTTTCCCTCCAAGCTGTCAGACCTACAGTTATGCCTCATCCTTCCCTAAAGACTAGAGGGGTCTGTTCGATAGCCCTGGCTTGGGAAATGTGCTGACCTAGCAACAGTGTGCTAACGTGTTGGTTTTTAAAAGATGGAGGAGCGCTTGGCTGTATTGGCAGTTACTTGGGGGTAGCAGCAGCACACTGGGTTTTGAAAGCACACAAGTGCAGATCAGTAGATCGGGTGTGTGTGTTTTTATTAGGAGTGTGTGAATGCTGAGCCACAATGTTATTTCAGTATAAACTGACATAGTGCAGGTGACTGACAAAAGTAATGTGAAGATTACACTTTTCTATTGCTCATCGACGAGCCTGACATTACATGCACAGTGCACAGTGCACACTTGCATTATGTCCATTATATCCAGGAAAATGGGTTAAGGCTTTTAGTAATTTAGCGGCTTCGTTTGTTTGATTGTTTTTAAAATTCCTATGTTTGTTCTGGTTTGGTCATTCACAGATCTTGCCTTTTGATTTAACAGTCATGATGCATCTTAATGATACTGATTATTGATACTGTTAATGATGATAATGATGCCTTAATGATACTGTTATTACTGGCCTTTCAGCTTGGTATATATATAAGACTTCACTCTGTTGGTTGAGCACATTTCTCACCAATATCTGAGGTTGATATCATACATTTAGGTTTTCTGATGTAAAGTTGCAAAGTGCATTTGAATATCTTCTAATTCTGTTTCATCTGCCTGTATTTCATTGATCTGTACTATGAATCCCACTCAGTATTCTTGTTCAATTGGATGTTTTGCTACAGGGGAGGACTTTGCAGTTGTGCAGCAGGAGATCATCATGATGAAGGACTGCAAACACTCCAACATTGTGGCTTATTTTGGGAGTTACCTCAGGTAAGAGGAGCTCAAGACCTTACTAATGGCTACTTCCTCTTCCTTAAGTTCCTCTCTGAGCTGTGTGTGTGTGTGTGTGTGTGTGTGTGTGTGTGTGTGTGTGTGTGTGTGTGTGTGTGTGTGTGTGTGTGTGTGTTTGTTTTAATGGGTGCGTCACAGCTTCACAGCTCACTAGCCTTTTCCTCTTCACTAATGACTACAAAAAATCTAAAGTGAATTGTATACATACAGTATATATGAAGTGTTTGGTTCCAAAACGCTATAAAAGCCATTCTACGTCACTTTCAGAAATCATTGTATTACATTTTATTTTTTACATGTATGAGTGTCACTACTTTTGGAATACTTTTACTTGCTTTAATATCACAAAATAAAACCAACATAATTGAAGTTTAGTCAATAATTTGAATCTGAAATACGCAATTAAAAAGCAGGACTTTTGAGTATTTTAAAAAATGGATTTATAGTGCTTCATATACAGGTATACAGTACATATACAGGTAGATTATTAACCGTATATATTAATCAACCTCTATCACTCCACTGCAGCATAGCATGGCATGACCCCAGTCTCTTGCCTAATGTGTTCCTGACCTATAAAATATGGTGTCTAAACCTCCTCTGCGCCTCAGACCAAGTGAAAGTATTTTTGCTTCTTGCCTTTTCAGAAGGAATAAATTATGGATATGCATGGAGTACTGTGGCGGCGGCTCCCTCCAGGACATATATCACGGTAAGATATGGGCCAGAGAAATAACACATATATCAGGGTAAGAGATATGGGCCACAGACATCAAGCATGGAGGAAAACATTACCTTTAATCAGTTTCCTCTAACCTCCATGTCCCTCCAGTGTGCTAGCTACAGCTATCTATGTCTGCTAAAGTCAGAAGATCATTAGCTGTGTGTGGAGAGTGTGTGGGTGTGGAGCAGGAGGCTGCTGTGCTGCCTGCCTGCCTGCCTTTAGCATGGTGTGTGTGTGTGTGTGTGTGTGTGTGTGTGTGTGTGTGTTTGCGAGTGAGCAGTGTGAACGCTGCTGGTGTGAACTGCGCCACTGTACCTCCCACATGCTCGCCTCCCCTGCTGTCACAGCACTGCTGAGCTGCAGGGTTTAGAGTTTTGATTAACATCACACTTCCTCCTCCTCCTCCTCCCTTCCTTCTTCGCCCAGGGCTGCTAAGGTAACATGGCCTCTCTGCTCCTGTCTAAAGGAGGATTTTATACATGTTATGTTTACGCATCATGTACACATTTAAGACGCCATATTCCGTACTTGCTAGTAGCCACAGGGTTCAGAGTTTTGATTAACATCACACTTCCTCCTCCTCCTCCTCCCTTCTTCTCCCAGGGCTGCTAAAGTAACATGGCCTTTCTGCTCCTGTCTAAAGGGAGCATTTTATACATAATACTAAATAAAGAAATTTTAGATAATCTGAGTGCTCCTGTCATCCCTGGGTGTAGTCTGAAAGAAGTAGCCCAGCTTGCTTTACTCCTGGACTTTACTCCTGGACTGTGAGCACCTAACAGGCTTCAGTGGAAAGTGACACTCTTCTTGCAGAATTTTACACATCATGTTTACACATCATGTACACATTTAAGACGCCATTTTCTGTACTTGCTTGTAGCCACCTTGCAAAGTATTAGAGATTACACAACAAGAAGAAATGAGTGTTGTTGTTGTTTTATTCTCCCAGGGCTGCTAAGGTAACATGGCCTTTCTGCTCCTGTTTAAGGGAGGATTTTATAAATGTTTATGCATCATGTACACTTTTAAGACACTATATTCTGTGCTTGCTGGTAGCCACCTTGCAAAGTACTACAGAGTGCACAGCAAGAAGAAATGAGTGTTGTTTTATTTCATTCCACCCTGGCACAGGTGCTTGGAAAAGTGCATTGGCAAAGAAGTCAAGCACACGAACAAACAGAGTAGTCATTAAGCACTAGCAGTAACTGATTACAGCTAATATAGAGCTGCAGTGCTTATTTTAATGTGCAGACTGCAGACTATATAGCCAAAGTCCTTCTAAGGCATAAGTGTGTCTGATGTAGCCTAGATGTGCAGACTGCAGACTGCAGACTATATAGCCCTAGAAATCTAGATAGATTTGCTCAGCCAGCACGTCTAGCCAGGAGCCATATGGACTTAAACAGCTCTTGTGATTGGTTGGACACCATTGGTGTTCTAAACAGGCTATCAGGGTTTGCGGAAAAGTGAAATCATGATCAGTTTGTGATGCTGTGAGTTGGGTGGTGGAAAGATTTTCATAAATTTCCCTATTCGCTGTGACTACTGTATCTCATTGATAATGCTGCACCACAATTTCACAGATGGCATCACCTTGCACCACTAGCCTACAGGGGATGTCCCTCTGCCGCACTTTGGACTGACTAACCTCCTAACTTCTAACAAAATAGCCTTGGGCTAGGAATGGTCATGCAGAGCTCCGTACTCAAATGTTGCTTACGTGAAAGAAATTCAAACCTCGGAAAAGAGCTTCAAACAGAAAGATATCCTAAACAAAGAAGATAAGATTTGTTGGGAAGAAGTCAAACCGAATTAGTGGTGTTGAGTTTGACTGTCAAAATAGTGTGTTGCAAAAGTCTACGCGGTAAAATATCTAAATATGTCTAAATAGCTAAACAAGGATACAGGGATACAAGGAATTTTATTTGTCACATGCATTATGATAACTGGTGTAAAAAAGGCAGTGAAATTTTGTCTAGTGTCAGCCTATTTGTGCAAAGTACAGAAGAGCAGTAGAAAAAGGAGACAACACAGACAAACAAAACAAAATAAGTAAGGGATAATGTATTGTCCGCTGGTCATTATAGAAAAATATTTCTAGAGAGCAAGAGCTGCAGACTGAAAGCGAAGCCGGAGCTGAACTTGAAACATTCTATAGTACTAAGCTGATGTCCTTTCACTTTCAACAATGTTTTTGGACTTTTTCATGGCATATTCAGGGGACAGGCAGCTAGCAGATGAAGGGGAGATGCCTATGATTGAGCTGAAACCATGCAGGAACTCATATTACATCTGACTCAGGAATCAATATAGGAGTATGCTTTTGTATTGGCAGACTTGGGGGTCATTGTTCAGCCTGTGATTTATTGTGATATTCTTAATGATAAACATTGTCTTGATATGCTTTTGTTTTCAGTATCAACCGTCTGTGGAATAATAATCATTACAACTTACGTACTTTCCCACTTTTTCTCTAGTGTCGGGACCTTTGGCAGAATCTCAGATAGCTTACGTTTCACGGGAGACCCTACAGGTAGAGCATAAAGGAAATCCATACTGTGTTGATTTTTGTGAACTTTAGCAATTACTGATGCCATAACATAGGCATTTTGGTGGCTAATAAAAGTACAGATGCCCTTGCAGAACTTTGGCTATTAAATTAGATACCTTTTGCTAACTTCAACTGCATGATTGTTTTGTTTGTACAGTTTGTGTGCTTAAACTTTCACTGTATTGTCTCATGTTCATGATGGCTCTTTGATCATGCACAACCTCCCTTGATTCATCAAGGCCAATGTAAAAGTGGTTTTCCATTCTATGTCTTCTTTAAATTAGATACCTTTTGCTAACTTCAACTGCATGATTGTTTTGTTTGTACAGTTTGTGTGCTTAAACTTTCACTGTATTGTGTACAGGGTTTATACTACCTGCATAACAGAGGAAAGATGCACAGAGATATAAAGGTAAGGTAGAGTCTGCATCTTCTTTCCATCTGAGAAAATATTGCCGTATTTTCCATGCATTAAGTATATTTTCTTTCTTTTTTTTTTTTTTAAAGGGCGCTAACATTTTGTTGACAGACAGTGGGCGTGTTAAATTGGGTAAGAAAAACCTGTGCAACTTTTTTTGTCATGTTCGTGTCATGTCATGTCATGTTGAAGTGAAATAACAATATCTCCTTTGTGCTTTGTCTTGATCTACCAGCTGACTTTGGAGTGTCTGCACAAATCACTGCCACATTGGCCAAGAGGAAGTCCTTTATTGGAACACCTTATTGGTAAAATTATTTTCTATTTTTGAGGACATTAAATGGTTTTAGTAAATGTTTATGGGCTCCATCATGCACGGGTGCAACGTGCTATGTGCTGTCTTTACATTTTCATGGGAACCAAATATGCACGTCATGTAAATAGCAGATGAAATTGCGTCCTTACAGGTATATTAGTTAAAAGAAGAAGTGTGGTCCAGTGCAAAACTCTATTGCTAATTTTGGTGGAAGGGAATCCTTAGTATTTCAGTGGTTCTGTTAAGGATGGTGTCATATTTCTTCAGTATACAGTGTTGTTGCATATTTTTCATATTCAGTGTTTTGAAGTGGTTTCTCTGTCCTACAGGATGGCACCAGAAGTTGCAGCAGTTGAGAGGAAAGGTGGCTACAATCACCTGTGTGACATTTGGGCAGTGGGCATTACCGCTATTGAACTAGCTGAGCTGCAGCCCCCCATGTATGACTTGCACCCAATGAGGTAATGATGGGCATTTTAAGAGCTGGAAATGCAAATAACAACGCACACAACAACATCTCCATAAACAGTGCAGGATAAACATATAAAATGCGCTGTGACATACACATACCTTGACATACAATACAGTACACACACACACACACACACACACACACACACACACACACACACACACACACACAGGTTTTTCTTTGTCTTCTTCAATTACACAACTGTCCTTCCTTTCTTTTTACCAGAGCCCTATTCCTCATGACAAAAAGCAACTTTCAACCACCAAAATTAAGGGACAAATTGAAATGGTAAGTCGATGTCTTTAATGGTGTAAAATAAACCATTATTTTTTCCTAATTGTGAATAATTTTTTTTACTGAATTGTGAATTTCAGTATTTAGAACTCTATACTTACCTGTATTGATGGTGTATTTACAGTGAGAATCTATTTACTGTACTGTATTAATTTTTACAATCATAATAACATGACAAATATTTTTGCCACTAAGGTCCAATGATTTTCACCATTTTGTGAAGATGGCACTCACAAAAAATCCAAAAAAGAGGCCTTCATCTGATAAATTATTACAGGTAGAATGATTTTCAATATTCTTTACAGCCATATGTACTGATGTATCTCTTTTCATATAATCTTTGTAGAAAGTATTGCAAAGGTGAATGCAGGGGAACACAGTACCAGCACCTCAGATAAATTAAGAAATAGATAGATTAATTTGAAGTATATTCATATTCATATATTTTCCATGCTTCTAATGGTGAGATATATGAAAAAATGAAAAAATATGTATGATTAAATGTGTACTAGGCCTAATGAAACCACAGTGACACTATCATAGCCGAACAGGACGAGTCATTTTCCTTTGTTGCGCCGACACAAAATTTGAGAGTTCCCTCTCCTGTCACATCCCACTTTAACCACTGTGGGTAACACTATACATTACAGCCCGTGAAGTACTGGGGTAAGGGGGTGGTAAAAATGGCGGAACGAAAGTAATATGGGAACACAAACGACGTTTAAGTAGTTTGAGTTCGGTCTAGACTACTGCTGATGAGCCTGAGTGCATGAGAAATCATGGGTTAAATTTTACCCTGCATCCTGCAAGTGGGGGCTTTAACCTGTATGTGGAATATACAATGTTAGTAGCACACTGGGATATTTTAATTATTCCAGGGCTCAAATTAATGACTGGCATAGGAATGCCATGTTGCTCAGATAAAGCAGATGAATACTTCTCAGGGTTTAATCTAAGGCGTTACCAGAATGTGTACGTGTCTGCCACTGAAAAACGCAACTGAGTGTCACACCAGTCTGGGACAGTGTAGTCAAAAAAAAAAAAACCTCACTGAGGTTCTCAGATTAATGATAGGTGATGGTGCTAATGCATTCATTTTGACAGTGAGTGATTGACCTTGTCATTCCCATCCTTGCCTTTTTTTTTTAGCATCCTTTCATCACTCAGCCCCTCAGTCACACTCTTGGCATTGAGCTGCTGGACAAGGTCAGCAACCCAGACCCAACCCCCTATTCTGACATTGATGATGAGGACACGGAGTCTGAGGTATGCTGACTGACAACACGTGGCCAAGGAACTCACCCACTCATGCCACTGGCAGATTGCTCTCACTTTAAATACCATCTATTGCTACATATCTGAAGGGATACCACAGTGCTTCAATATTGTTTACATGTTTTTGCTGAACATTCAACTGGTCAAATCACAACATTTAAGTAGTTTGAATTCGGTCTAGACTACTGCTGATGAGCCTGAGTGCATGAGAAATCATGGGTTAAATTTTACCCTGCATCCTGCAAGTGGGGGCTTTAACCTGTATGCGGAATATGCAATGTTAGTAGCACACTGGGACATTTTAATTATTCCAGGGGTCAAATTACTGAATGACTGGCATACTGGTTTTTATGACATAGTGTAACTTAAACAGTCCTAGACATGTCAGGGATAAGTTTTGGTCAAAGGAGATGCCAGGGAACCCCAATTTTAGCTTTAGCTAAGCATAGGTGCTGGGATGTAATGTTGCCAAAGACTTGCTATCTGGCTACTTTATATTCCAACGCCTATGCTAAGCTAAAGCTAAAACTTAGCTAAGGTAACCACACTAGGAAAATGGATGCACTGAGAGCAAAATGGTTTTGCCCAGATAATTTAACTTCAGGTAAGGGGGTAAATAGCCCAATTCTATAAAAGGAAGTATACAAAAGGTATGTCATTTTGTTAATTGGGGTTAGTTATTTGGTTGACCACTAGCTTAGGAGAAAGTGTTGCAGCAAGATACTGTTTTTTAAAATGTTGCAGCCCATGGCATTGCAAATGTTAGGCTTGGAGCTTAAGAACTATAAAAATGACGATAAAACAACAGGAATAGCTTAACAGACAGTCACGCGTTTTTTTTTTCACAAGAACCTTTACAAGTTTTCTGTGTAATTATACGGCTGTTTGTCTGTCCTTGTTATCTGAAGGACTTTGAGGCTAAACATATCTCCCCTCCATGACATCAAATACAATGCTTGCTGTGCTTTGAACGTTACGTGAAGGACACCATGCACTCTAAAGACCTGTGCCACGTCAGCAGTGACTACCCATCTGGCCACTTACGGTCTCAAATGTTAGTGCACCCTGCTGATGGATGCAGTAGGTCGGCCCTCTGATAGATAAATGACACTAGGGATACATGTCAATTCTTTGTCAATGTTCCTGTCCCTTTCTTTCCGTCCCTTCCTGTTTCCCTTTTCTATGTCAATGACTCAAAGTCTGAGGAAAAACAAGGAGGAATGCAACGCAAGGAGGAAGGAAGGATGGGAAAGGGATGGACTTGCATGAGAAATGAGATGTGCTTGCTTGCTTATTCATGCATCGCTTTTAAGTGATGTCAGTTACTGATGACACAGCTGCATCACCTCTTGCTAGGCTTAAAAGAACCTGTATAGAAGAAAATGTTTCAATATCAATTAAAATATCAATCCTGCTATATGTGCAATCGTCATTGGAGAGTTTATGTAATGACTTGCATCTACATTGACACCAGGCTTCATTTAATGTGTTTTGTCCTCAGGCTAGTATCCAATCCTCAATCCCCATTATAATCATCCATAGGTGTGAATAAGCAAATACTTAAACGTCCACATATCAATGTGATAATCACATTGGGTTATTGGATACCAGCCACTAGGGGGTCACCCAAGCTTGCCTCCAATGATTTTTGAAAACTTTACACCCATAGCTAACACCATGCCAAAAATAAAAAAAAACTTGGCTGCAAGTGCACGTTCTTCATGATTTTGGGTGAATTCCATCCCAGCTTTAAAGGGCTTGTTCCACAACAAACCGTTTGATACTTGTTCTTTTTGAAATAGCATAGGACACTTCGAGTTGTACAGTATATGCATGCTAAACGTGCAAATGCATAGTCAATCAAGAGTGTAGTCAACAAACATGTCTTGAATATTAATTTGTTGATAATAACTAATGATAAGATTAGTGACCCTGACCCTTGAACCTATTCATCAATATTGACCTGGTAGACTTGACTGAAGCTATAGCGCCTTCCATGTCAAATACTGGGTATCTGGATATGTCCACTGAGTCTCTATGCCAGGGGATCCTTGGTCTGTAAAATGCTGTGGAATAAGTTACATGCTATTTGGTTGCCGCTTTGACTGGGTTGGTCGGAAACCGGAACTAAACAATATTTTTTTTTTTTTGTGCTTGTGTTCTGTGCAGCCTTCGGTGTCTGTGCCTCACCGGATTCACTCCACTAGCAGGAATGCACGGGAAGAGAAGACACTCTCTGAAATTAACTGTAAGTTTGATCACACTGAAAGAATACACACTATGATAATTTTTATTTCTTTGGTCAGGTTGTTCTTTATATTGTCAGCATTGGAATAGACCTACAGTACCTCTGCATGTTTTTTAACATTTGTTTTTCTCCTTTCAGTGGGCCAAGTTAAGTTTGACCCACCGCTGCGGAAGGAGACTGAACCGCATCATGAACCAGTGAGTATTGGGATGTTATCTGAGATGTTATGTGTGTGTGTGTGTGTGTGTGTGTTGTGTTTGTTTTGTTTTGTGTGTGTGTGTGTGTGTGTGTGTGTGTGTGTGTTTTGTTTTGTTTTGTTTTGTTTTGTGTGTGTGTGTGTGTGTGTGTGTGTGTGTGTGTGCGCGTGCGTGTGCGTATGTGCGTGTGTGTGTGTGTGTGTGCTACTAACATCACCCATTATTTTTTTGGGTATCTTTTCCCTCATTTTTTGCATGGCCTTTGCATAATGTGTTGTTTTGCCTTTGTTGTTGATTTTTCCTCCTTTTTGCTAGTATTTTGTATCATTAGAGTGCATAGAAATGCACAACCCAGCCACCAATATCACAATGTAACTAAAAAGTCCCACAAATTCCATCTAAAGTAAAAGCAGTTTGCCTTTTCATACTAAACTCATAATTTTCCTGAAATTATACTCTCTAGTTCTGATTATGACTCTTTGGTCTTTGTTCCATAGCTTGACTCAGATGACTTTTTGGACTGTATGGAAGAGATCTACTACACCGCACGATCCAATTTGGTATGTTTTAAAGTCTTGTCCTTCACAGTTTAGAACTTTTACCTTATTTTTTGTTTCTTCAACGTATACAATATCCACATTTTCTTCTTTTCACCTTTCTAATGGACACTATTTCCTAGCCTGACTATTGGTTACATGAAAGCATAGCCCTTTAAATAGGCACGTTCCTACGCTTTTGTTTTCAGTGATCACAGTCCCCTGAGAAGAAAGCAGGGTACTCAGAATTTACAAGGTCACCATAAGACCCTATTTTTAAGCTTCATCACAGAGACTGCCTGGTCTTAGAGAGATTCAAACTGAGAGACAATTAAGGAAACTGAAAAGTAAAGATTGAGTCTGTCTGTCCCAATGAGACTTTAAGTAAGGTGCCCTGCTGGTCCCTTCAAAGAGTAATGTAATCTAGTTGATTTTGAAGGTATTACAATATAATTAAACCAGCAAATGAATGCAGACATCCCTTAGGACGTGTGCTCATGGAGAGTTTTTTTCTCAGGTGCGGGTGGGTGGATGTTTTACATTATATTGCTATGGTAGACAGTGCTTTTGGGTGCTTTCAAAAACACCGCCACCAGGAGAGTTTTTTTGACTGCTCTGGGTGGTTTCAACTATCCAAGAAAAAGCACCCGACATCAGGCACTTTTTGTCAGCTGGCAATGAATGAGGACTTGTGTCACAGTGGAAAGACTAATGAAAATTCTGAATTAAAATAATAAAGTTGTTACCGACCGAGCAACTAGTTCTTCTCATGAGTGAACATGTAGAGCTCTATGACAAGACTAACACGTTATATCATAATATCTACCACACAGTGACCATCCGCTATTAAAAAAGGGCTAATTCTCTCATCCTTAACACTTTAACAGGTGCTGGTTGACTCAGATACAGGTAGCCTAAGCTAAAGTTTGAAGCCTAACCTAACGATTGTAACGTGCTGGTGTTCTAGAATGAACTCTTGTTCGGTGGAGTTTTTGGACAGAAACCTGCTGTCAGGTGTTTTCTTAAAATAAAAAAAAAAACTCTCGGTGTGAACATGCCCTTAGTCCAGAGGTCAGCAACCTAAAACGTTCCAGAAAGCTAAAAAGACCAGAGGAGAGAGAGTGACGTGGTCACTGAGCTGGAAAGTTGTAGACGTCCTGTCAGGTCAGGTGTCTCTGTCTTCTCTGTCTTATCTATAAAAAGGACGGCATCAGCAGCAGGACCTCTGCTCAGCCACATTGCTGACTGTGAGGGGAAATTTCATTGTGCTAATCTTGGAGTGAGGAGGGCAAGAGAAATCAATGTGGCTTTACATGGCTGAGTAGCCATGGATTTTCTTTTATGATATTGTCTGAGTGTTAGTGCTGGAGGATGAAACACGCGTCCCACCTCTGTCCATGATTACATGCTGATATCTATAATTTAAAAATTTGGGCCTATTCACTTGTAATTACATAATCACCTATTTATGCAAATTATGCAAATTGCTCAAAGTGCAACTTTGGGCAACCAAGCTAAATTCCATCCATTTGGCCTATCGATGACATTTATGCAATAAAACTTTAGGGTACTCAACATTTCTGGGTTTACTGTTGGGCCTATGGGGATCACGACTAGACTATACTGTTGAAAGCCATTATAAAATGCAGAAACTGTGGCCCCAGTAATCTCAATCTAAATATATATTTGATTTGTGATTTACCTGATTTCAACTGAAACTGCTGTTTTTGGTCTCTTCATACACATCCCTAACTTAGTACAGAATGTTTCTAATTAATGTCTGAACTTCAGATCTGTTTATTTTTTTCCAAAGCATTCACTTTTTTTTCAACACAATCTTATCTTTCTCAGGAACTTCAGATGGATTATGGACAAGAATCTTCTTGTGGTTCTATTTTCGGAGAGAGTATGTAAGTGTCCCATGACAAGCCGGTCCTTAGTCATGCTCCCTGTCACTGTCCTAAGCTAGTCCTGAGTCATGCTCACTGTCACTGAGGGGAACAACATACTATTCTTCATTAACAATCAAGAACAGAAAAACATGCTATTCTTCATTTACAATGAAGAACACAAAAGTTACCTATTGTCTGGGATTTCCACCTACAGTTGCCTTTTTTTCAATCACTTTCACCGCCATAAATTTTTGCTATGTCATGTCAATTCATTTACTAATTGTATGCAAACTTACAATATGAACGATACACAATTAAGAAGCACACACTCCCCCTACACCTCAGACCACTCCCCCTACACCACACTCACATACAGACGCACACACACTCGCTCACGCATGCACGCACACACACACACACACACACACACACACACACACACACACACACACACACACACACACACACACACACACACAGACACACACTCCCCCGCAAAATGCTTTCATTTCCGTCCTTCAGCACAACACCGTTTGTACCTTGCAAGCATGTAAAATGGCCAGAATGCCAAAGGGGGAGCCAGGTATCTTTATTCACCCTGTAATGAGTCTTTTAACTATAAAAGCTAATAAATTAAAATTCGTTGCATAGTGCACCTTGCATAGGTGAACCAGGCAACTTTTTTAAGATAAGTTACCAGCTTCGTTATGGTTAGATTGCTTATCATGGGGTGAATGTGATATTCAGTGTTCTCTGTCGATTCTTCAGAGATGTACAGTATAGGTTTTAGGAAATAATAGCTGAAACTTCAGTATATAAGACCACTTATATCAGACCGTTAAAACACCAAATATCACAACGCTAAGCCAATGCGTTGCCAGACTGGATGTTGAAAGACAATAATCATGGCAGCCCCCATGTTTACACACGGAATAAGGTGAATAGGCTTTAGGAAATAATAGCTGAAACTGCAGTGCTGAGCATGACTTGGTGATGGGCTTGGTGATTTTACCCTATTTTCTCGCTGTAAGCAAAGCTAATGGCCTCCAACATTTAGCTTAGTGCAAAACAAGCATAAGACTAATGGTGTCTCAAAGGTTAATTGTGGCCTAAGTGGATAAATGGGTGTGTGAATAGGAGGCTGTCAGGTTTGGCAATACATAGATTAGTTATTTATAAGGCTGTTGTCGCTATTAATTGGTGGACTGTAAGTTTCAGGGATAATGTTACAAATGGACAATGTGTGATGCAGTGCTTCTCTCCATTTACATACAACAGACATACCTTTTTGAAGGATAGGCCCAATGTTATTCACTAATGCCTAATATGAACTGGGAAAATGCCACCAAAGCGGCTTTGACGATAAAATAAAACAATGCAAAGATACATAGTACATAGTAAATCTGCAGTTGATGCCATTACTGTTGCATTTGTAGGCTGTGATGTCCATTGGCACACGTTGGCCTCCTCACACATGAATGCAAAACAAGCACAGCACACCTGCACAGACTTATCATTCAGTTTCAAGAGAAAGATCTTTAGTCAGCAACTTTTAAACACAATTTAGGAGTTAAGGTGGCTACAGACCAAAGATCCGCGACGAGACGGGCTGTGACGTTCTAAAAACCTGCAACGTTCTAAAACTCAGAAACTGCGATTTGACATGTTAAATCTTTTGCGACGGCTTGCAACTGCTTGCAACAGCCTGCAGTGATTGATACACACCGCTGCAACTACTTTCTAAAACCATCTCATATTATCGCGGATCTTCAGTCTGAATTGGCCTTTAGGATTTCTTTTAGTGCTGAAATAAAAATTCTTGCTGAATATGGGCCCTGGAATCAAATGTATACTGTATATGTATCTCTAATAGGGGCTGCAAGGCTTACTTGGAGGAGGACGGGAAAGACAGTGAAGAATGTTCTGAACAAGATGTTGGGGATGAAGGTTGGGGAAGTGATGGAGACCAGTCACAGTAAGCAATTTCATCTTTGGTCTTCCTCTTTGTCCCTCTCATTTACTTTTTAATTCTTGCCTGTCCAGCAAAATGTGTAATGTACTGTAAAAAATATTATATTGTCTACTCCTGTCTGGTCTTTATAGCCCAAAGGGCCGCAGGCTGTTTTAATGGTGACGTTTCTATATTATGTACTGTACATTATTTGACCTTTTTAAGGCTGTCCAAATCATATGCTGTGGTAACACTTGCATAGAGTATATTTAAAGGTGGGGTATGAGATCAGGAACAATGGTTTGAGAATACTAGGCACTTGAAAAGAAACAATTCAGAAGTCCAATCCCCTGTCTTCAGATTTCCCCTGAAGCCACACCTCTGGAGTACAGGAATAAATGGGTAGGGGGGAGAGACAAACAACAGTTGGGTTTGACAGACTTATCACCATCCAATCATTTTTGCTGGGTTCTTAAAATGATTGGATGCTGTTTTTCCTCTACTGCTCTTGCCACAAGTGACTAACAATTTTTTTTGCGTTGGAGGATTTAATTAATTGGTTGCAATAGAGGTGTGAATGTCATTTTAAGCAATATAGTAAAAAGTGCTCCAGGAAAGCATGATCACATACCCCATTTGTAATTCTAACAAGGCAAATCGTATTATTGCTTATGAAATCTGCCATTTTTGTGTCTTACATTATTATTTATCATATTTTTATGGTTGCCAATAAGTGTGGCACATGGATTTCATTGTGAGACTAACCCATTTCTAAAAGATTTCTTTTATTCCACTTTATACAGTAGTTGTAGAACAGCTTGCTACTTCTATTCAACAAAAGACCAGCATGAACTGGCATGCTGTCAGGCTTATGATACTAGAGGTGATGGGACACAGTATCAATAATGTACTGTATTATACCATAATGTTGATGTAATTATTTTATATTTAAAATCACCTACTGTGGCCATATGTCCTGTTTAGCAGTCAAGTGAAAAGAAAGCCCCAAAGCCTCTATCTGTTTTCCCAAAAGTTGCAGTGTCCTCTGGTGGACAAACCCTTCAAGTTCATGCAGTGCACAGATGACTGATCTTTATTTGTCCTATCATAATTATGATATACACAGGGCTGAACTTTTCTACTATCGCGGCAAGGTGGGCGCGGATGGGGTGTTATATTTGTGTCGCCTTTTAGAACACAACTTGGGTGTGCAAATTCCATATCTTCAGCTAGTAGTCAGTGATGGCACACAAGGATTTCATTTATACAATCGTTTACTGTAACATAGTCCTGTTTACCATCAAGTTGACAGAAACGCCAAAACATCTATCTGTCTTAAAATGGTGTTTAGGCAATCAAGTCATGAGTGCACAATATAAAACCATGGCTAGGAGAATAGTCAGTGTAGCTGCTCAGAATCATAATCATGTTGCTTTTTTCACGTCTGGAGTTAGGTTTACCAGGGTTATGGTCACAGCCTCATGTTAAAGTTGACGCAACTTCAAATTAGGCTCAATCACTTAATCCTTGCTATCATTAGCAACTTTGATGGAATATTCCCCAAGTTACTTTAAGTAAGTAGTCAGAGTATGTCAATACACTATTAGGGTTGAACACAGTGGAATAGTAGAACATCTGCAGCTATTATGCAGCCTGAAATGCTTCATATCTCTGAGTGATGCTTTGTTTTTAGTTCATCCATAGTGGCCCCATTGTCATGATACCCAAAGCCCTGTTGTCACGATGCCCTATCCTATCCAGTTCTCATTTTGATATCCCAAAATTTGGTTTGAATTGTTGCATTGCTGCTGTAATATCATCATCATCACCATCGCCATCATCATCATCATCATCATCATCATCATCATCATTATCATCATCATCATCATCAACTACTTCATCTTCATGTCTCGGATGGAAGACTAATCCTGCTACTGTTGAGTCAGTCATTTTTTCCCTGCATTTCTAACAGTTTTTCTTTTCCACAGGAATGGAGCTTCCACATTAAGGCCTGAAATACCTCCATCACTGCCTCCTCAGGTAAGCACAGCATACAGCATCAAATGAAAGTCTCTTAGATGAGCCTGACAGATGGTAGCTTACAGTAACACTATGCAAAGTCTCCAAACATTTCAACACCAGACTGAATAAGTTTCAAAACCATTGCATGGAAAGGGGGAATAAGTTGAATTTAGTGAAGCATTTTAAGCTGAAATCCTGACATTTCCAGGCCAGGGAAGGGAAACGCATCAAGGAGTGCACTAAATAACAGAGCCGGTAGATGACTTGTCATCTAGAAAAACATAACTAATGTTCACAAGCTGACATTGTAGAAAGGAGCAAGATCCTGCATACACTGTCGTCATTTGCAATGCAAAGGGTTTAATGTGCAACGTTTCGGTTAGATGACCATTATTAGGCAATTTTTACCGTATAAAACCAACCAGGATTTTAAATAGATACGTTGTTGATGACAATCCAAGCTGGATAAGATAATCTCATTGGCCATAAGCAAATAATGTACAGTATGTACTTTTGTTACATAAGAAATGTGTGCACTTTTTTCTCAGTGCGGCTCTTTGATGTTTTATGTGGTTGTGGTTGCCACTTACCACTGCCACATTTGACTATTACACTAACCTTTGAATGCTGTTCGCATACAAGATGGTCCGATCAGTTTTTTTGGGCCCAATATCTGATCACCAAAATGAAAATCTGCCGATTGACGATCACTGCCGATCTCTGAATGGCAGGGGGAATTTGAATCTTTCAAATCTTTTATCAATACTCTGTGCACCATTTGTAGAAAATTAGACAAGTTTGTAGAAAATGTAGTCTAGCTGCTACAGCAGAAACATAGTTTACTCTATATAACTATGTAGCAGTTTAACTTCCACATCATTTAAAGAAAACTTTGTCACCCCTGATTGCACAAGCCCACATACAGTATGAGAGCACAAGTGAGAGAACACTTGAAATAAACTATGATTTGAATCGAGGCATATGTATGGCAAATGTTATGTCTTTTGTCAGGCACAATGAGGAACTAACAGACGGGAGAATTCCTGCTGTGCCTCAGTCACGCAAATAATTTATTATTAATCATGATCGCGGCCTGGTCAATCAGAGCATGTTTAATTTTTGTCATACTTTTTGGTTTGAATTTGTCTGACTTTTGGGAAACAATTTGGATATATGTAGCCGGTGGCGGTCCGCACCGCACACGGGTCTCGAACCCGCCACCCCGCAAGCTACAAACTCCCGGTGTGGGAGTGGAACGCTCTAACCAACTGAGCCAAAAGCCCGAGCTTCTAATTCAGCGTGTTAGAAGCGCCCATGGAATTGGGTGATGAGGATTTACACGTACTACCGCCGAGCTAGCCGAGCTAGCCGCCCTCCATTACATGTAGTCATTTTCTTGGACACATTGTATGTAATATCATAAGGGCGCTGCATGATTTTGGCCCACCAAATTTGTTTCTTTATTTGAGGCATCATCAGGCATCACAATAATCAGACATTCTTTGTCTCTGAGGCACCAGTTAACAGTAACTCTTCTCTTTTCATGGCTCAGCCAGAGGACATCTCCATGCCTCAGGAGAATCTCACCAGTGATCATGAAACTACCATGTGCGATCTAGCTGCAGGCAACCCTGAGCTATCATCCAGTGACCTCCCTCAGCAATCATCCCCACAAGGTAGGTGTGGGAAAACGATGTTAAAAATAGTAGTTGTTCAGTTTATTCCTGCCACTAGAATCAGTGTTTTATCAAGTCAGTTTCTATAAGGTTTGGCAGCCCTCTCACAATCCAGCTATAAAAGTAGTTTGGAGATACTGGTACCCAACCATGGCTGTGTGGAACATATCCTCTTTTATTGGTAGCTTTTGTCAAGTCACCTTTCCTTGAAAGCTGGGTGGGTTTGAACACATCTCCATCATTGCTTTGCTTGCCACTGAAGGTTCGTGTAGACCATCAAAAATGTTCTGTTCTTTTCTGTTCTTAGGCAGTGGAGTGAACGTGAGTGATGAGAAGGAGACATCGGGAAAGGAGAAAGTGTCTTCATCCCCAAGTGACTCTTCTGTACGAAAAGACAAAAAGGATGTTCCAGTAAGGATCACTTTACACATCTTTAGATGAATTTGTTTCGTAACATAACAGTGGAACTTCTTTAGTGAATTTTGGCTCACCCTTTGTAACTGATTTTTCAATAGATACCTCTCAGTAATGGACTTCCTCCAACTCCAAAAGTACATGTAAGTGTCTTTGTTATTATGCAAGTCCACCGCCTTCCATTATTCTTGTGTACCGTAAACCCAACCGACCCAGTCAAATTGGGCCTGATCCGGAAAAAAATCCGCTAATGGCCTATTTCAGAGTGTACACAAGTTCTAATTCATGCATGTCGATTTAAAAATATAGCCCAAACTCATCAAAAATTGCTATTTTATGCAGAATGTTGTCCTTTACATAGCAAATAGTTTCTATGATGTGATGGGACACAGCATTGTTGAAAGAATTCACTCCTCAACAGATCTGTTTGGGTGCAGAAATGTCCACTTATTCCTCATTTAAATTGGAGACTGATTTTTTTTTTATTATCTAAAGTAACAGCTTGAAGCATTACCATTGCTAATTCTGTGTTTATTATCATCTTCTATTCAGATGGGAGCTTGCTTCTCTAAGGTCTTTAATGGCTGTCCGCTGAGAATATACTGTGCAGCTTCATGGATCAACCCACTCTCCAGAGGTAGAAAAGTGCAACATCTCCTCAACCTCACTGGCATAACACTGGCATTAAAACAAATGAAAAAAAATAAGAATGCTATACCTAGATGTCCCCGTTTTAGCTAAATAAATTGTTCATAGTTCATAATGAGTTAGAAATCCAACTAAATGGTGATTAAATGTGATTCATTCTGTACGTCATGCTATATGGAAAAAGCATAGCTAATATTTAATACTGAAAATGATACTAATGACTAATGACTAAATTGCTTACATTGTTTCTATCCCAAAACTCCTCACTGCTACTCTAAAAATCAAACTATGGATTCTATAGTGGTGTAATGTAATTTCATACACAATAATAAACTTGATTAATGTTATGTTTGATGCTGTTTCAGACCAATGCCTTCTATTTGGAGCTGAAGAGGGTATTTATACCTTAAATCTGAACGAATTGCATGAAACATCAATGGAGCAGGTAGGAAAGGGGAAAGCTTATTTTTACACAATTTCACACAATTCCTACTGAGGAAAAGCTTACTGCTCATGTGGGCGGTGATAAAAATGAGTTTGACACCCCTGGTCTAAAGTATTTCATGAAAAATGTGAAATGCGTGGGGGGCACTGTAAAAGTAGCTGACCTATAGCTTATCACTCCTCACACTACAGAATTCAAGAAATGAAAGTTCAGATGCAATACCCTCTAAAAGCCATTTGCCATTAATTAAAACAGAAATATTTTATATAATTTTGATAAACTCTATCATTCTAACTCCAATTGAATGGTTTTGGGCTAAATTTTTGTACTGTGTGATTAACTGGAAATTATTAATAAAACAACTTAGTTTTTTGATATTTTGGAAAATGAATTTAGAGGCTTTTACATCTGAACTTATGTTTATGACAGGGTTAGGTTAGTGACTTCCTTCAACTAAATGTTCATCATATACTGTATGTTTTAAACATTCCGTTTTTCATCCTTAGCTGGTCCCACGGAGATGTACATGGCTGTATGTCATGAATAACTGCTTGCTCTCAATATCTGGTAGGTTTTTTGACATTACCATATATAATACTATTAATGACCACAAACATTAGCTAGAGTATATCATACACTTGCATGCTTCTTTTGTTTAACTGAAAACATTTCTGCACTATGTCTGACAGGAAAAACACCTCAGTTGTACTCTCACAACCTGTGTGGGCTGTTAGACCACACTCGCCACATGCAAAAATTACCCAAACTTCCAGACAAGATTATTCCCAGGTAAGTAAGTCCACAGTTTAAATAATGAATTGAGTTCTTCTCAAAGATGGAATTAATTTATTTGCAATTCTGTGTTTGCAGGAAATTCTCCGTCTCCAATAAGATTCCAGACACAAAAGGATGCCAGAGATGTTGTGTAGGCAAGTATCTTGGGTTTATTTTGAGAATTTTTCTCATAATGTTGTTATATTGATTGACTTCACCTATTACTTCCTGTTTTTCAATCAACAGTAAGAAACCCATACACAGGTCACAAGTACCTCTGCTGCGCCTTGCAGTCCAGTATAATTCTTCTGGAGTGGGTTGAGTCCATGCAAAGATTTATGCTGGTGAAGGTTAGTTTATTTCATAGTTTTTTTGGTCAGATTTTTGTTTACAAGATTTTAAAAACCTTTTTTATGTTTGGATTCAATTAAATGTTATTGAATGAGAGAGAGCAAGAAAAAGTGTCACTACACTACCCCAAGTAAAGCAATTTTTTGTATTTTGTTGTTATTATTATTATTATTACAAAGGGGTAATACTGTATATTGACTTTATTTTTCAGAGTATAGACTTTCCATTGCCCTGTCCTCTGGAGGTGTTTGAGCTGTTGGTGGTGCCAGAGCTGCAGTACCCACTCATATGTATGGCTGTCAGCAAAGGCACACAGTTCAATCAGGTGGTTCATTTTGAGACGGTGAATCCAAACTCCACATCATCGTGGGTGACCAAGTCAGGTATAGTATTTAGTTTGATTTTCACACAACTGTGAATACTGAATACTGTATTTTTGGCTACATGCTGTTAGAATTTTCTCAAATGTGAACATTGAAGGCAATATGCCTTTTCGTCTTTCATACAGCCTTCCAAAACACATAAAAGAAAATACCCTGAGAGCATATTTAACCTCATGCCACTTAAGTGACCGGCTTAAGTTGTACCCAAAATGTGAAAATGTGTACACCCTGAAAAGTGTACAGCTACAGTATATGCTTATTTTGACTTAAGCACCCAGAAGAATTTCACCCACACTGCAATGGAATCCTACTAAAAGAAAGATTACAGATGGTTAATATGCTTCCAGATTATGGACTTACAGTATAGTGTAGATTTATGGGGCAAACCATTCATTTATCAGCACCATGAAAGAGAAAATTAATTGATATAAAGAATTATTGTGATAGAGCAAGTTTCATTTTTCTCATTGGGCAACTGCATTTGGCATTTCTGTAGGTGTGGTGTATTTTTTTTTTTATTGACCTGCAAACATAGAAATTCTTTGTAAATTTTGTTTTTCCCCTCAGACATACCTCAAAGTTCTGCGCTACATCTAACTCAGCTGGATGGAGACACCGTCTTAGTGTGTATAGATAGTAAGTCTAAAACTTCACTTGGCTCCTTCTATCCACTTGCACTCCAGGTGCGCTTTGGTACCATGGTACCACTTTTGTTTTTGGTACCATGTCTTATATGAAGGTGGATACTCAGTCTGTCTGTACAGTATGTGCCTATTCATTTTTATTTTAAACATTTTAAATAGTGTTTTGATTGAATGTGTGTCTATCTGTATATGTTGGATGTATTTATGGAGAGTCAACATCTGTCAGAGACAAATTCCTTGTATATCCTTGGTAGCATATACTTGACTATTAAAACCTGAATTATGATCTTGAATCCTTGTGCTAAAGAACTGTCCAAGTTAATAATAATATTAATCATTTTATTTCTTCTCCACTCATCTCCCCACAGACTACATTAAAATAGTGAACCTACAAGGCAGGTTGAAATCAAATAAGAAACTGTCAGCAGAACTCACATTTAACTTCCAGATCGAGTCTATAGGTAATTGTCCTGTTTGTCTAAAACTGACTTGCTGTTTTTATGGAATCTTTTAACAGCTGTCCTGATGACTATTTTTAATGCTCTTCTTGGTGGCTTTTAATGAACACTTATGAATCTAAATATCTTTTTTTTTGCCTCAGTCTGTCTTCAGGACAGTGTGTTAGCATTCTGGAGGCATGGTATGCAAGGTCGAAGCTTCAGGTACAATGAGGTAAGTCCAATTATTTCTAGTCTGTTAATGACTGGAGTCTGATCAAGTCTGATCAAGAGTATCATGGCATTATGGCCATTTTCACATTGCTGCCATCCCATCATGTCATTCAGATACATCTCTGCTGCAGTCTCTTGATGTTTGTACATGTTGCTAAATCTGTTCATCAGTACCGTAATTATACGACTATTAGCCGCGGCTTATACATTGATTTTGCAAAGTTTCTTCCGCTATGAGGTTAAAACAGGGGGACAGTTAATATGGTGTTAATATGGTTTTGTTTTTTTTTACTTGCATGAAACACTGTCCTGCGGCTTATACACAATGCGGCTTATATGCGGGAAATTACTGTATTTCGACACGGTAGTTTAGCGGGTGGCAGTGTGAAAGCGGCTAATGTTGCAGGTAGCTCTTTCACGTCTATCAGGTGCTCAGGGTGAATCTGAGGGGCTTTGTCATGGTTGCTACTCTAGGAATTCCACCAACAGGGATACATTCCATACTGATTCACAATGCCTTCTCCTACCAGTTCAGGTTCAACTTACTCCATGCCATACCTAATAAATGTTCCTTTAATTTTTTTGAGCGGTGTTATTCAAAAAGACCGTAACAAGAACCTCGTTGAATTGTGTTGAAATTTATACAACAGCTTTGACTGTAATAACACGGTATCTGTCCTTCAGATCACACAAGAAATCTCTGATAAATCAAGGATATTCAGGCTGCTTGGATCAGACAGGTGAGAAATTGAAGCATTATTAATTGTATTCATGTACAAACAGTGACAGTACTCACTACAAAAGTATTATTATTTATAATTATGAATTTTCTGCTGTGGATTACTTTACTTAAAATAATGAACTACTGATGTTACTTTACTTTTTTTCCTACTTCTCTCTAAACATTTTGTGCAGAAGAACAAAGAAAGTGGCTGTGCGCCATAGGCCTACCGACCTATTGTTATCTTGCTAAAAAGGGAGGGTGTGTGTTGAAGGCATACAGAATGTTTACTGTCAGCAGTCAACATATATACCGTATCAAACATTTCAGTGTACCTTTTTCTGACATTTGACAGGGTGGTAGTGTTGGAAAGCAGACCTACAGATGACCCTATGGCACACAGTAATCTTTACATCCTGGCTGGACATGAGAACAGCTATTGAGCCTCTGGGAGATTTGGGGTTGATGGATAGCCTACTCACACAGCCTACCCAGTGACAAGCTGCTCATCAAAACATTTAAAATCTTTTGCACTAGTGGTATATTGTTGACATGATAAGTTACAGATCAGATAACCACCGCTATAACTGCATTAAGATGTCGCCATATGTTTTGAGTTGACTTCAGATTTAGAGAAACAACTAAATCTAAATGTATGATAATTACTGCACAAATTCTGATATTTGTAGCAATGCACACACTTACAAAGCACTAATACTGACCACACAAATGCTGAAGGACTAAAATGTAAATAGACACACCAGTTTGAAATGTATAAATGTGTATGTTATGTAGATAACTGTTAATGTCCAATTTTTCTGATTTGCCAATATTAGTAGAAATATTGAACAGTTTATGTATGGTACGATTTATGAAAGTTGCTGTTTTGGTAACACATTGTGCATGGAAAGGTTTTTTTATATATAAAAATCACTAAAAAGTGCCCGCCTTAACGGACCTTTATGCTTTGCTTTTTATAGTTTTCTATTTTTATACAAAACTATGTTAATGTTTTAGTTTCATTCAGAAAACTTGCTCTTGACTTTTCACAGTAATTCATACTTGTGCACATGACAAACATAATGTAATGAATTATAAATCAAGCCATAGTTACTTAAGATTTATTTATACGTAACCCCCGGCCCTCCCCGCAACCACTCACCCATCCCATTGATTATGCAGTGGAGTGGATGTTGGTCAAATCATAATGTAATCAGGGAAATCAAATCTGATAAAGATTTTACAGTTTTTTTTCCATTAGTTGCATAGTAAAAGGCTATTAAATAACAGAAAATGGCACAGGAACACTAGAAGTCATCAGATACGGTACAAATCAAGTAAAATATTGGCAAAAGGATAATAAAACTCTTTGATGTAACAATTCCATGCTTGAATCTTTTTCATGTTGTCCAGCTCTGTCCTCCACTTATCTTAAACGTGTATGTTAACCACATGGTTCCTCATAGCACGTCTTACAGATATTTCAGGGTCAAAGAAGGTGTACAAGATCTAATTTCAGAATATTGTACTAAAAACAAACGCCAAAAATGAATTCATCCTGCAAGTGGGGGATTTAATATTCAGCAGGAAACATTTGGGTGTAATCAGTATAGTAAGTATCAGTATAGTACTCTTTAAAGATTTGGCTTAGAGGTAGCATGTACAGATTGAACAACAGTGGCCCAAAGATTGATTCCTGTGGGACTCCATATCACATGCTTCCTTTTTTCCGATACAAAGTTTCCCAGATATACAAAGTACATTAAAGGAAAGTGAATTTAAGCATAACCCTGTTGAAAGAGCTTGCTAAATGCGCTACTTAGTGAGTGGAACAAAATAATTTGGTACAGCACAGACCGAACGCGAACACAGAAGCAAACAGGCACTTTACACTGAATCAATGGGACTTGACTGTTGGAAACCGAAAGTAAGATCTGAGGTTACATTGACTCAATGTTAAGTGTTTTGCGTTCGCGTTAGGTCTATACTGTTCGAAATTCTTTTATTTCATTTGAAATATGTTGCTGTTAGAAGGCTCTTGCATTAGGGCTAAAAGGCTAATATATTGCTGTCAGAAGGCTCTTGCGTTAGGGCTTAAACTTACTCCGGTATTTTCCTTTAAGAACATTAGGCCTACCAGAGAATCCACAACATGCTTCTTTAAACTGCAAAACCAGGTGGAGTGGAGTCCGTCCATTAACAAAACACAACGTAGAGGGAACGCAGGAGAGAAGAGGCTGCACATCCAATGTTCATGTGTAGTTACAGGTAGCCATGAAGATTTTAAATAATTACACTGTACTTGTTTTTTTTTACTTAACAGAAAATGCAGGTTTGAAAAGGCAAGCTTATTTATGTAGCGCATTTCAAACATAAAAGCAGTACAATGTGCTTTACAGAAGAAGAAAAAAAATAAGAACAGTCAATAGTAGAATCAAATCAAATAACATAAAATAAAGGGAAAGGTGTGGTTTTACTTTACAGCTGGCACATCCAAAGGTTGGGTGTACCCAGCAAGTGACCTCAGGGGGCCCCTTATGGGCTGGTGCAGGGGGCCCCAGTGGGGCCAAGGGCTTTGCATTCCTTGCTCTTAAAGACAATGAGAGATTGATCTGTCATTGGTTAATTTGGCGTTATACCAATAACACACCCATGATTAATTAGGTAACATGCGTTGGGTGGATTTTAGCCGATCTGTTTATATCTTTGAATGCCACATAAGGAGCTTGATATTCAAAATGGTACCTAAATGGCAATTTTGCTGAATCCCATCAGTTGGTGGAAAGTGGTGTTTGGTGGTAGGCTATAGGCTAGCAGATAAATTTCAAGTGGCCCAAGTCAACTGTTCTAACATGCTTTCTGACAAGGAATCTGAGGAACTTTGGCAGCTTAATTTTTTTCTGTAAGATGACTTAATTATAATTAAATATAACATGCCTATATTTTTGGTGTAACCCATTCTTTTAGGCCTATTTCTTTACAATTGAAATATATTGGTAATCGAATGGGCCTATTGTTCCATAAACTTTTCTTTGTAAAGTTAATTTAGTTTAGACCTATAGGCTAAGACAATAAAAGAAAAGAAATATAGCATAACCGCTTAATTGACAAGACTTAGTCCTCACTCTTCATAACACTCAACCAGTTTCTCTTATCTGTGTATTTTGTTTTGGTCTTCAATTACCGCCACAGCTTTATTTTCAGACATTCAGCAGTCAGACAGCAAACGGACCAGATGTAATGGAATATCTGACTGCTTATCGATTTCATGTGTAAGGTGCGCCTGTCGGACAAATTCGTTGAGCACAGCAAGACATCGCAACAGCGTTCATTGCGCATGTTCTGTTTTCCTCTACCAACGTACCGAGTCAACAATCGCCAAAATAAATGATATTTCTCGGTAGCGGAACGTGTGTGTTATCAAGAGCCTGGGACTGCAATGCGTTCTGTTTTATCCTGTGCCCGGATATCGAACTGATCGGGAAATTGGTAGCTGTGAGTTAGGTAAACTCATGGATGATAAGAGCAATCCTGCCGAAGATTCGGTTGAAATGAGTGATTGTGCATCGAACCGGGACCTTTGCCCTGTGCAGGCATAGCGTTTTCGTTAGAGGAATTGTGCAAATGTCTACTTGACGGTACACAAAGTACAATCAAATTTTGGTACCTGTAAATCAGCATTTTCCATCTTTAGGCCAAGCGAGATGCTAGCTAACATTAGCTTGTTAACATGCTAATTATCAACAGATAACCAACTTCCGATTTGGATCGATCAGTGTGGTAAACGTCAGCTAACGTTAGCTAACGCTGATGGCATCTGTGATTTCGGTTTCAAATGAGAAGCGTGAGTCTGAAATAAAACCACCTAATTCACAAGAGGACTGTTAGCTTGCTACTTCCATAGTTATTGGCTTGAAGGGTGAGTGGACTTAGCCATCCTATGTTAGCTAGGTGGTGACATCTAGCTACTGTTAGCAGGCTAGTTAGCTAGCGAGCTAACATTACTCAACGATATGACGGGTGCAATAGCAACTGTATTTTGGGGAATGCTACTCTAGAGAACAGCTATACAAAAGTGCACAGCTGGACACTATTGTGTTGGACTGATACGGAGGCCTTGTGGTCCAACACCTTCCACTGCTTTAATGTGAGAAGAAGTGTCGTGGGGAGACTCATCGCTGGCGACTCCTGTTTTGCGCACGGATAAAGTTGGCTTACTAACGTAGCTAACTGAAGCCATGCAAGCGGCACAGCTACAGTACGACTTCTTCAGCGAGGATAATGCACCGAAATGGCGGGGCCTGCTGGTACCTTCTCTTAACAAGGTAAAGTATACCCAAAATGATAAATTGTGACCATGTCTTACCAGAGTTATTAATTCCAGAGGGACGTTACGAGGCTGAAATCTTAAGATACGGCAGTGGCGTAACCCAGCTAAACGTTAGGCCTGAAGTATGACATGACAACAAGATGTGAATGTTTACTACCAGCATAACGCTACAATGCTGGGAATTTTCATGTCTAGTCAGATGTCATTACGGTCAATATCACTTGTTTGGGTATGGTACATGCCAACACAACATTGTGCAATGTTTTGGCAGAATGTGGCAATGTTATGCACCGCACATCGCCTGTCATCCTGAGCTTACTACCACTCCATCACAACAGAGTAGCCCACCCTCAACACATCAGCCCTTCATGATTTAATTAATTAATCGCATTGCATTGATTGGAAAGTGTTGGTTACAAGTAGTTTTCCCTTAACGAAAGACTACTAAGTTTTTTTCCCTTTGCTGTACAACTAAAATCACATACTGTAGGCCTACCTAATATCTACCTATCTCATATTGTTTTGACACGCCAGGCATGATGGCTAACGATAAATATGCCACAATGTGTCATCAGTAGCCTAGGTAGCTGAAAGCCCATATCAGGGCTTATTCTGAAATACTACCTGCGACATATGCTGCACCGATGAATGAGCAATGCTCATTTCAAGGAACAACAAGAGTCATAACTTACAGTAAGCAATGCCAAGCCATTTGTAACAGCATAAGACACGAATTACGTGGCACTAGATAACATTCTTCATATACAACCCTGATAAATAGAAAGACAATTTTCTCTGTGCACTTTTTCTTGAGGGAACACTGAAGTTATAGGCTTAGTTAAGGGTGAGCTACCTTTCTCCCTTGTTTTGTTTGCTCAGTATACATGCAGGCCAGATGTGTTTTGGAAAAAAACATTTACAGAACCTCATTCTGTATTGCAACACCACTTTTAAGATCAGCATGCAAGCAGTGTGATGTGGCATTTTGGACATAAATGTAGCATCAATGGTCGTGGGCCAACCAGTGCCTTGGTGACAGGGTTGGCCGAGGCCTGTCTTTCATTTCAGTATGCACCTTGTGTCAGGTGAGGAAGAATAATTATAAGGATTGAGGTGGTCCTTATTTCAAACGACTTAACGACTGACGACTTAAGTTTATTCCTTTTTTTTAATTGAAAATTAACCAGAAAAAGTGTCCCGGAGATTTAGAGGTGGATTGAAGAGGTTAAAAATGTTCAATTATGGCTATGTAGTTAAAGGTAAACTCCAGTTTGGGAATGTCAATTTTAGGGTGACCGGAAACTTTGAAATAGTGTTTTGGTTCAGAATGAACCAATAGGCAAAATAAGACTATCAAGATCCAAGTTCTACCCTTTGAACTTCCCTTCCATGTTGAACTACACAGGAGGCAGTCTATTAAACCTACTTATGCAGGATTAAACTAAATTTTGACGTTTCCCACTAGCTGTACCTTTATATTAATACTTGGAACTCATGACATGTCATTTTACTCCAGAACATGACTGATAATTGTTGGATGAATGATGAGTATTCTGGATTAAATGTCCGTCTTTGTCAGATCATCGCAGCCTCCCAGTTGCATGAAGTGACCTTTTATTTTGGAAAGTGATGATGGGAAGTAGGCTACACTCGTTGCAAAATCACTTGTTACTCAAGTATGCAACAGTGAAGACCAGTTAGCCCATGTCTCCCCTTTTGACAACACTAGGCTATAGCCTACTGTGTTAAATGAGTTAGGACTCACTTGACTTTACTATACTGTAAATTGGACTGTGAAGAAGGCCTAGCTTTTCCACAAATGCTTTTTCTGCTATGACATCAATATAACCCTGGGATGACATGAGGTCCGCACAACTTGATTGGTTGGTGCATTTTGTCACGTCGTTGTTGCAAAAAAATCGGTGCTACTTGGCGGAGGTGTTGTAGTTGCAGCAACAAGCACGTAATTCCACTGTAGAGGTTGCACACCGCTTTTTAACCACGCTTGCATCATAGCCATGAGCCTTATAAACAAGTCCATGGGTTCCAAGATGAACACTAGTTCATTTTGATGTAGTCCTAAAACTACTGGGCAAGACCTTCAAAACAGTTGGCATGTCACACGAGCCTAGAACACTATACGTAAGCTAGCGGTAGCAAATTGAATGCTCAGTGGGTACGTCTAGCTATCAGCCACAGGGAATCGTTGTATTCAGACATCAGTGGTGTCTATCCAATCGTGTGGACAGAGAGATATTGGGTGGGCTTAGCTTGCTTGTTTGAATCGGCTTGTTCATTGTTCGGATTGGTCGTAGTTAGAGCCATACAAAGCGCTTACTATGTATCTGGCATAGCGCAATCCTATTGCATGTAGAGGCAGTTTGAAAGATTCCGCCTATAGGATCTGTGTGTCATTGCCAGACTAGGCCTATACTTTTTATGTTATAGTCTGGCTTGTCAGGCTGAAGTCACACTGCTCTACCACTGCTCTACCTAGTAGAGTTGCTGCTGTTGTTGTTGTTGTTGTTGTTTTTTTCCTTCAGATTGTTTTTGTCAAGTAGATGGGGAATGACCTAAGCCTGACATAGCCTGACCATAATACTGCTGTTCATCCGTATTCATGGTCTGGAGGTTCTTTAACCTGACGCGATTATAGGGCGGGGGGGAGGGCATTCACTTCTGGTTTGAAACGATTGGACAGCTCGTCTAATCAGCTTCACTTGAGCTTGGCCGGTAGTCTCTCTACCGATGTAAACCCGCCCATGAAGACCATCCCCAGACCATGGATACGGATGAACATTCGTATTATGGCCGGGCTATGTCAGGCTGGAATGACCTGCCTGGGCCTAAGCTAGATACGGCAATGGTTGCACTGCTCTCTATATAACTGTGTGGTCTCTCCGATAGCCACCGATTTTGGCCAGCTGAACTGTTTAAAATGAGCACTATTCACCATAATGAACTGGCATCGCGGAGACTCTGCAACTGAAGTTGACTGAAAGCAATCTCTGTGAACGTTTGTTTCTTCAGTTTAAGGAGAAATCCGGTGTGATAAGGACCGAAAGTATATTGCAACATCATGAAAAGTTTGGATATTTGCCAGGGAGAATAATTTTTATATGTTTGTGCAGGTTAGAGAAGACCGCTTGCTAGTTGTATCTTCTGGGGCACCCAGCTAAGTGTTAGGCCTAATGGCCAAATTGCTGTTTTAAAGCATAGAAAGTCTCAAAATTGCCCCACACTTCGTTGATAGTATAATGACAGTTCCAACATTTAAAACCAGACATTGAAAATGTAGTAACTGTACTTACCACCTATCTGGGTGCCCCCAGAAGCTACAACTAGCAAGTGGTCTTCTCCGGCCTGCTAGAAGAACGTATCAAAATTCTGCTACCTTTATGTTTGTCTACGTCTTTGTGTTTGTCTTTAGCGGTTTCAATGTCCTTTGGATCGTTTTAAGTGCTAGGCTATATTCATAAAAGTTACTTACTTTCCAGAGCATTATTGCACTGCTAATGCTGTGTTTAATGCCAGCAGTTAGCAGGTCATGCTGCAAAGCTTTTTTAATTATTATTATTTTGTGCTGGTGTCCTACCAGATTCAATGCCACTCAAATTTTGGGTTGGAATGAAATTTGTATAATAAGATATCTTGCCTCAAATACTTGCAAAATGCAAAAACTTCAAAAATTGGACATAGAAAAACATTCTAACTGACTCAAGAAAATAAACGTTTTGTGTGTTGTTTTTTGTGTGTGTTCAGGTCCTGAGCCAGGTGCACCCCAAGCTGTCATCCCAGGAGGAGGCTCTGCAGTACATTGAGGAGCTGATCCTGTTACTTCTGAGCATGCTCTGCCAGGCTCAGCCACGCACAGTGCAGGATGTAGCAGTGAGTGCAGTTATAGAGATCAGCAACAGTCTTTATCTCCCTTCAGAACGCCATTCTCTTCTCTGATTGGCTGTTAGGTGGCCATTAATTCCAGATAACCGGCTACTTTGGAAGTAGTTCCAAAAAATAACTCATCTAATAACTGATTACCGTTCCATATGAATGCTTTTCAAAATGGTAACTATAACAACAATAAGCAACCTGGTAGATCTACTTTCAACTGAAAGTAGTACCCAAACCGAACAGGTTAGCTTCTTTTAAATTTGAGTTGCATATTTCTTTTACGTTTTATACGCTTCTTCAAATATACGAGAGATAGATAGATACGGGAGATAAGCGGGATAACGACCTCCGAGGTGTCCAGTTATTTATTTATAATTGTCTTGGCGGAATAACTCCGTCTTCGCGCTGCGCGCGTCGCCGGAGTTCTAGATTCCGCCTCGACAATTATAAATGAATAACTGGACACCTCGTCGGCCGTTATCCCTTACTTAACTTGTCAATGTGTGAACATTAAACTATAGGTGTAAGGGATGATGTATTGTTCGCCGGTTATTATTGTGAAATATTTCCCAGACAGGACGAACAAGAAACTGATGCAAATGCAGAGGGCTGTTGTTTTGTCCTGAAAGGGAAATATTTTCCTCTAATGACCGGTGGACAACACATTATTCCCGTTTATTATACGGCTGCTTGACATAATGCCGAGAGAAAACTTCACACAAATGTTTGCAAAGTAACATAAGTTTTTTTTTAGAACACAGCTGATCTCCTTTCACTTTCAAAGAAGTTCCAGTTGTGATAAGTGAATGATCTGTACTCCCGGAATGACATTCAGCAGTAAATTTGAAGCAAAAAAAAAATATATTGCCTTTGCAGCGGCCATTATACAGAAATTACTGACCTCCAAATGTTGGGAAACAACCTCCAGCACCAAACTGGAGGGCCGTATAATAGCACTGAACAATTTCTGTCACCAGTATTGCTAGCCTCATGCACCATGCTAGCCTACATATAATTTATTGCTCAGTTAATTGATCCAGGGCCCGTGTTATCAAAGCCTTTAATCATACCACCAAGGCCATTCTCGACCTACATGTCTCCATTACTTCAGGGCCAGTCTCCCATAGTATAGAGCAACTTAGGGTTAAGTGCTTTGCCCAAGGGCACAACAGTGGCAACTTTCCAGACTATCAGCTCACAAGTTAGTTTCCTAACCACTGCGCTACCACTGCCCGCTAAGCACTGATATAGCCTAAATCCTCAAAATGTAAATACCGGCATACCAGGGTATTTAGTCAGGAGTATACCGGAGTATGAAAAAAGTGGATACTAAAATAATTAAATGGAGACGATAATAGAGATTGCTCATGTGACGTATTGCCCATATGCATTTTGGGAAGAACAGGCGGGCAAGCATATTTGCAATTGGGCTGAACACAGACATAGAGCAGAGAAAATGCCATGTATTGGCCATAAACATTAGTTGTTACAGACATTATGGCAAGACATTGTGTATTTTCTTTTATAAATTTTATTCAGTCAGTTTATAAAATCTTTAATTCCTCAATTTGTAATAGCGTAATGAGGGCTATGATAAATGGAACAGGGCCTGTGGTTGCCTATGCCAGTGATAAACAAAATCCTCTTCCTAAAATAAATCTGTGCATCTAGTTCAATTGTCGTCTTTACCACCTTGTGGCTTACAAGCGGAAATCCACATTCTGTGTTTTCGCGGCCTGAAAACACTAACTGTCCTTCATGGAAAGAGTTTTGGTTCTGGCCAGCTATGCCAGCCCATGTTAACTGGCCTGACGTACCCATAATTCTTTGCTTTTTGAAGGCATTTCTGCCCAATTTGTCACGTGTCTGAGCAATCTCTATAGAAGTTTTGTCCACGATCAGAATCAAATAAGATCCAGGATAAACCAGGAAGTATGGAGGATTGATTGGCAGTCATTAATGAGGCTGTATGGAGGTCAATCTGTGGCATAAATGACATGCAAATTGAAGGGGACATTCTCTAGGGTCTACTGAGCATTTCCCATGTATCTCTCTGTATCTCTTAATGCACCTTATAGTTCGGTGCGCTTTTTATATGTGGAAAATAGTTTGGAAATAGACCATTCATTGACAGTGCGTCTTATAATCCAGTGCGCCCTACAGTGTGGATAATACAGTAGTCAAATTAATTGTTACGATTGTTGTTGTTAGCATTGCATCCCTTACAAACTGCACAGTTATTCTTTTGTGATTAACACCAAAAACATTTTGTCACTGAATGGCCGTTTTCGGCTCTCTTGTGAATTGGTCATATTTAGTTAGCTTCTGGACTACCTCTAAAGGCTGATTTATGGTTCTGTGTCAAATGATATGGGCCCTTACCTGCATTCATGTTTATTTTTTTAAAGTGTAGCTGCGGAGTAATTTCAAGCATAGCCCTGTTGCACGAGCCTTCTAACAGCACTAGCTAGAGCATGGAATGAAAGAATTTGGAACAGCATAGACCCAACGTGAAGGCAATGGCGAACAAGCACTTTACATTGAGTCACCGGAACCTCAGATCTTACTTTCGGTTTCGAATAATCTGAGTTTCCATTCACTCCGTGTAAAGTGCTTGTTCGCTTCTGTGTTCGGTCTGTGCTGTTCCAAATTGTTTTGTTCCACTCGCTAACTAGTGCATTTAGCAGGCTTGTTCAACAGGGCTATGCTTGAAATCATTCCGGAGCAACACTTTCAGTCTTTATCACTTTTACTTTTTGTCTAACTTATTCAGGTTGTATTTTGTCTTTTTTCTAACGCCAGCCGACGAGTCTCATGAAATGTGCAGGTGCTTTTATTCAGAGGTTTAAGTTTAAAGCTTAACCACTGAACATGGTAGACCTGTTCTACCATGCATCCCTATTCATGGTTTTCAGCTTTACCCCATCTTTCTTTCTTTCTTTCTTTCTTTCCTTCTTTCTTTCTTGTGTAAATTATTTTTGTATGACCCCTTGTGCTTGTGTGAAAGTCCTATTTATGTTCTTGGGAGCTATACATGTGCTTTGAAGCATCATATATAGTTCACGCCTCTTTGATCCACCAGCCCAGTGTGCCCCTTGTGTTTATATTCTGGTTTCAGTGTCATTTCATGTCAAAATACCCAGAGGCTCACACAGATAACCTTCTCCAAGAAATCAGATGTTTTTTTTTTTTTTTTTTTTTTTTTAATACAAATAATTATATCCTAAACGTATGGGGGAAACCACAAATATGTCTGAGTCATTAACAGTTCCAAAACAAAACCCCTTGAAACTCATCTTTCGCTTTGTGGAGAACAAACCTCCAACCACTATCATTTAATGTTTGTTTGATATAGCAGAGTCTTTCCCTTATTGATAACATCAGGACTATACTAACAGTACTCCCTTAGGGTAAGTTTCTCCCTGGTATTTAAGTCCAACAAAATCCTGCAGCTAAGCATTTTTTGGACTGAAGCCTCTGGGAGAATTTCACCCTTAATGATTATGATTATAGGGAACACAGAGGGCAGTTCCACAGGAAGTATCAATATCAAAGAAGCAATTAATTGAAGTTGAACAAAAATGGCTTGTTGAACAAAATATTTAAAATGACTAGAAGCTTCAAATGGCTGTCATTTTTATGTTTGGGATTTTCCCATAACTTCTCTATACAAACATCCATATTTTTTCTTTTTTTTTTGGTCAGACTTTTGAGTGTGACCTGTAAGATTTTGCTAAAATTGGGATTTGGTATGGAATGACCCTTCAGTATAGAGCTGTCCATGTGTAGATACAGTGCTGGTGTTTCCTTAAGTATGGTGGAAAACCCCTTCCCACCCCTGAATTGGAAAGAGTTTGTTGTTGTATAGTATAAATTAATAGCTCAAAAGAAACCTGATATTTATTGTAGTGTTGATGTTTTGCCCTTGTTACTTTCAGGAGCGTGTACAGAAGAGTTTTCCCCACCCCATAGATAAATGGGCCATTGCTGATGCCCAGGCTGCCATTGAGAAGAGGAAGAGGAGGAATCCTCTTGCTTTGCCAGTGGATAAAATTCACCCTTTACTCAAGGTACTGCACAACATAAGGACTGAGTACTGTATGTGTAAAATTCTTCTTTTATACTCCTGAGTATGAAACACTTAGCTTGCACATTGCAATCTACGCAAAGAACATCTGCCTGTGTTACGCACACACACACACACACACACACACTCTCTCTCTCTTCAAACCATTTGTCCTACTAACCTTAAATTTGGTAGGAGTGCTATCTGCTGTACCCAATTCCCCCTCTCACATACAGTACTCTTCTGCAGCAGTAGTATACTGAATTGAGTTGCAGGTCAAAGTTGACTCCTCTGCTAAGCAGCCCATCATGTTTTGGTGTCAAATGCCTCATACTGTACCATTCAAAGGAGGTGCCATGTCTCATGCACTGGTCTCACCTCAATGATGTAAACAGTTACACATGCAATCCAACTGTAGGTGGGAAAGCAGTTAGAATCAAACGAGCAAATAAAGCACTGGTGCCTGAAGGATTTGGATGTCAACTATGACAGATTAAATAATAATAAAAAAAAAATATATGTGAAGGGCCGGATCAATCCCCCGGTCCATATGTTTGCCATCCCTGGCTTCTACCTTGTGAGCTCTTGTCACACAGACATGCCCTATGTAGTATATGCATTTGGAGTGCATTTAATACTTTTGATTTTCATACAAATAGTCTTCAGGCCATTCCCCAATCAGGCATGCTGATTCTGCACCATATGTATCATACATTCAGATAGCTCTGCTAGATGATGTGTCCCTGGTAAACAAAAGCATGTTATCTTAGGAACAAGAGAACATACAGTACATTGGCTAAACATCTAACATTTTACTAGCAGGTAAGGTTCACTTATGACCTCGAAAGCATCCACTACATGAGTCTCAAAACTCAAACGAAAATTGCAAAATTCCAAAAATAGACTGCATCATGCCACTCAAAGCTGACAAAGCAAAGTCTGAAAAAGCTAAGCGATGAATATTGGACCAAAGATTGCGTTTTTAGATTACACATTATTTGTTTAACCTCTAGTGTAATCAAATGCCATCTCCAGTATATTTCCTCCTGAAAGTTGGTTGCAGTTGTCAGGACAAAATTCTGTGGACATTCATATTGCCACTAGGGGGTGCTAGAACACCATGTGTTCCTCAGAACCGCTTAGAAGCTGCAGTGAAACTTGGCCTTTGTAACAATGACCTTGCTAATTATTTTATCCCCTCACAAAATCTACATACTGTTAATTAATTGAACATGAGTTATGTAACTGAGTCTTGCGTAAAGTGTAAAACTTGGAAATATGGGGAGAATGAATGTGTGAGGAAATAATTATTATTATTTAATCTGTAAGACCAGATAATTTTTTTGTGTGTGTGTATTTGTTTAATGTTCAAATGCATAGGGAAAATAAATCTTTCCTATTCCTGTGAAGGATGTGATGGGAAAGAAACAGATCTCCTTTAACCCATAATTTTGTTTTTAACCCAACAGGAGGTACTTGGTTATAAAATAGACCATCAGGTGTCTGTGTACATTGTAGCTGTGCTGGAGTACATCTCAGCTGATATCCTGAAACTAGCTGGGAACTACGTGCGCAACATTCGCCACTATGAGATCTCCCAGCAGGACATCACTGTGGCCATGTGTGCCGACAAGGTGAGACAATATTAATGATTATTGTAATGGTAATATGGAATTTATTTTATTTATTTATATGTTTATTGAACAGGCACAATGCACAATATACAGCATAACTGAATGTTTGTTGAAATAGAATTGTATTGTAATGGTAATATGGAATTTATTTTATAATTATTTTTCATTTATTTATGTGTTTATTGAACAGGGACAATGCACAATATATGACTGAGCCTGATTGTAGCCATGGGCTAATTTACATCAGTAGTCCCTGGGCAGGAGTAGATGTTAACATAAAAAGATGAGCATACTGTAACTATACTAATTTGAGCTTTTGAAAACATGAACACATCTGCAGTATTTAGAGTGAAGTTGATGGTTGTTGGTGTTTGTCCTTAGTCAGTTTGTGATTGGGTTGTTTGTGTACTCTAGGTGCTGATGGACATGTTCCACCAAGACGAAGAGGACATTAGTGTCTTTCCGCTGATAGACGAGGAGCCGTCGTCATCGGAGGAGCAGAATTACTATGACCTTGTCAAGGCTTTCATGGCCGAAGTTCGTCAGTACCTTCGTGACCTCAATCTCATCATTAAGGTGTTCCGGGAACCCTTCGCGTCCAACACCATGCTTTTCTCACTCCACGTACGTCTCTGTTTTCTGCTAATTGATGCAGTTTTATGGTCTCCTGATTTCCTGTTACATTCGGTCTACAGTATTTTGACATAGTCTTCTCCCAACTTTTGTTGTAGGATGTGGAGAACATTTTCAGCCGTATTGTGGACATCCATGAGGTGACTGTGAAGCTGCTGGGCTTGATAGAGGACACAGTTGAGATGACGGATGAGGGGAGCCCACACCCTCTGGTGGGCAGCTGCTTTGAAGACCTCGCAGAGGTAATGGCACTATGGTCAACCCCCTTTTTTATCCACTTGTCCTGTCCTTCCTAAGAAATCACACCTAATTGTTGTCACTGACCAGTTCAGAAGGATGGGAGCAGGCTTCACTCAAAAGTTTTTCTGTTATTTTAACAGTGCTGGCCCAGCATTTATGCCGTCAGTAATTAGGAGCGGAGGCCGCACTATGCATACACCTTTTATTGACACACTGACAGTAAAATGATGGAAATGACGAATAATATGTGTTACTGGCCTCTAGCCTTGGAGAATTAGGGTTACCACAAACCCGTCTTTTTACTTAAAGTAAAGAAGCATAGCAAGGTAGATTGTGCATAATCAAGGCAGTATCACGTTACAGCGAAAGCTTTCCATTCCCTTGACTTCACTTACCGGTACTCTTCAGCCGTTTCTCATCCATAGCTGGGTGTAAGGGAAGCGGGGTGGGGGTATGAAGGAGTGGGATAAAGTGCATTATGAAGTAGTAAATAATGCAGTAGGAGAAGGGTTGTTGGTGGGGGGAATATTATGATGATTAGGTACTCCTCTGGAATAGATGTCTCGCCTTCATGATGGATGAGGGAACTTTGAAATTCCTTAGCAGACAAAGGAAGAAGAGTTGTCCTCTGAACTTCCTTAGAACATGTTGGGTGTTACCAGTATATGTTAAGTATTCAGTAATGTGGACACTAACGGCGCATTCCACTAGAGGGTAAAACCCCGGTGTCTGGGGTATAAGTCTCAGTCGGGGTTGGACCAGGGCCAGGGCTCTAACGGCCTCAAGCCGGCCCTGGAGGAGGGTAGGGACTGGGGCCGAATCGGGGCTTTTGGAATAGAACGTGATGCAATAATAAGTGTAAGCAATAGAAAAAAATGGGTAATAACATTTAAAACATGTCTAAATTCACTTTCTTTCAACTAATACAAATTTGAAGCACACAAATTTGGAGGTCCTTAATAGATAAAAGTGGTTTTACCTTTATGTGCATGAAGCTTCAATCTATTTGGGACCTCCAAATGTATGTGCTTCAAATGTGTATTATTTGAAAGAAAGTGAATTTAGACATGTTTTAAATGTTATTACCCATTTTTTTCAAGTCAGAAAGAGGCATAAATCCAATGCATTTCAATGATGGAATGTTCAGTTTACTACCATGGAATGTCAGAATGTTCAGGTGTGAAACAAGTCCATAGTTCACAACATGCCAATGCACCATTATAGAATTAGAGTGTTCAAAACATAAACAAAAAATTCTAAGAGTTACGGCCCGTAACACATATTTTCAGAGGTTTATAACCGGTTGATTAGGATATAGCAACTATGTCAAATAAGCCACGACTTCTGTTCATCATGTTACCTTACTCCCTGCTGATACATAGTGGTCATTTTTGGATTGATTACTATTTTATTTTATTTTTGTTGATTGTTGATGTGGGATCATTTTATTTTAATGCCCCATGTCAGTAATTGTTTTAAATTGTTTCAGATTTACTTTTTCTCACAGCAACACTTTTCATAGCCAAACACTGTTGACTATTACATATCCCATTGTACTTTTCATCCTTCACAATTATGTAGCAAATGTGTGACTATGTGGGGGGTGTTTTAGGGGCTGGTTGTTTGAAACTCATAATTGAACTGAGGGTGGGGTCTTTTTTCCAGGAGCTGGCTTTTGACCCCTACGAGTCATTTGCTCAGGACATCCTGCGGAGTGGCTTCCATGATCACTTCCTGAGCCAGCTCTCCAAGCCTGGGGCTGCGTTCTACCTTCAGGTTTGATGAACCTCATTTAACATAAGACTATTTTTATTATTCATCTGCTATGGCAGCTATTGTGTGTTCTGAAAGAAGAGGCTACGCAATTCATAAACAACACATGGTTGAGCTATACTATGTGCAGTTATTCCGTTTGTTTTAAAACATAAATAAGAGCAGTCTATGCATGTTTTATGGACTAGTGCTAGAGTATTCTAGAATAGAAGTGTTTTCCAAGAATTTTGGGTTGTTGCTGGAGCATCCCCCACACCTCCACAACGGCAGCAAGGTGCAGTCGAATAATCCTTCCTAAAACGCATTAAACGCTTGCTTACAAAGGTATGAAACTCACAAAGCGGTCTGTAGTGTTCACAGATATGCTGACATAAATATCAACGCAAAATATGACTTGGCAGGTTCTAGCATTGATTTGGATTTCTTGTGAGTCACATATTACTTCCCAGCAGTCAATGGGGTTGGACAACAAACTACTACGATGAAACCTGCTAGAAGCTAGAAACCTGTTAGAAAATAAAATTAAGCCAAGGTCTTTTTTAGGAAGTATTTTTTCAAAATGCATTGCATTTCAGTTGATGATGTGCCTGGTCTGCAAAGTTGCAAACGCTACAGGCTGAGGCCCGCAAGATCATTATCTGCCCATGGGTTGAAGGGATATCAAAGGATATATTAAAATGGTATTCATATTCGATATATGTGCATTGCATACATAACATATGTATGCATATGTATCACTGCCCACCCTACACTGGCCCATCTGTCGGGTTCAGAAAAAAGTTCAGGCTCAGGATTTTTTTTTCACCATCATCCCTGGAATCAAGCAAGTGACTCCCATCCTATCTATCCCTCTATTTGTCTGCTTCTGTCCCCTTACAGTCTATCTGTGAAGGCTTTAAGGAGGCTGTCCAGTACGTCCTACCTCGCTTGCTGCTAACTCCTGTGTACCACTGCCTCCATCATTTTGAGATCTTAAAGGTAAGAGGTCAATGCAATGTTATATGTGTATGTTATATGTGTGTGTGTGTGTGTGTGTGTGTGTGTGTGTGTGTGTGTGTGTGTGTGTGTGTGTGTTTTGTCATGTGCTGTGCACTTACTATAAGTGCTTTTGAATTGCAACAAGCCACAGTGTCCAAAGACTCCATGACCTGTCTAGTTAATCCTTTGTACAGAATGCCTTGTTCCAGTCTGTTTTCACCAAGATAAATCCACTTAGTCATTATTCCAACTTTTCCTACTGGGTAGGGCTTCGTACTGTATATGTGTAACCTAAAGGTGGCTGGTTCAATCCCTGACCAGTAAGAAAAATGTGTGTGGGGAAGTAATGACAATGTACTGTTCGTCAAAGCCTTCTTCGTATTATTAGCGTGCATGAAAATGCATTCTACTCCACTACTTAACTGTGAACACACAGCAGTTAGATTCAGAAGGGCATGACTGCATTTTGACTAGAAGGTACATTATTATGCATTATATATCGTCATCTGTGCTTTAAATTGGTGAAATCGGTACAGAAAGTACAGTAGCATAAGAGCAAACTGTAGTCATCTTTGTTTTGACTCTCCTGTGAAGTTGGTGAAATGCCACTTACGCCCTTTAGGCTCTCAGACCTTGCTGAATAAGCTAGCAAACAGCATAGCAGCCACCTCAAGTACCCTAGCAATAGCCTAGCATCTACCTTCACAGTTGCAGCATGGCAACCAACTTGATAAACATAGCAACTAGCACAACTATTATAGCAGCAGCATAACAACCACCAAGTACCCTACCAGCAGCCTAGCAACAGCCTAGTACACATCGCTACAGATGCAATGTAGCAATCAACATAGTAACAGACATGAATAACATAGTAACCAATGTAACAACCATCACAACTACCCTTGCAACTACCCAAGTACCCTATCAGCATTATAGCAGCCACCAACACTTTTACTGTATGTTCAGACTGCAAGTGATACAGTTACAACCTAGCAAGCATCATAGCAGCCAACATGATTAACCTGGCAACAATCATAATCACCACCACTAATACCCTAGCAACCACCACAAGTACCACAGCAACAGACTAGTAACCACTTTCACAGTTACAACATAGCAAGCAGAATTGCAACCAACATGACTACCCTTACATAGCAAGCAGCATAGCAACCAGCTCAGTTGCTATAGCCACAACCATAATTATCCCGCTAACAATCTAACTACCAATATGATAATGCAATTTTTACAAGAAACCACATCTAGACCATTTACATTCTCTGCATTACATCTTCTCGTTAAACAGTTTGCATTGAGCTATTTGTCATTTGTCAAATTCACTGGTGTGAAAAATACAGAGAATGAATTCCCTTCACAGGATGAAAACGGTTATTTACTGTTTTAACTGCCCAAGTCTCCCCCCAGTGAAATGTAGATTGGTGTACAGTATGTAAGTTTTACATGGACAGGTTTTTGGTGATGGTATTGTTTTGACAGACCCATCCATGGCAGCAGGTTTTTAACTCTTTGGGAGAACAGATCTCAAACTCCTTTCATCATTAATCAACAATCTCACCTCACCTCCCCTCCACTTCTCCTTTCAGTCAGTCAGGGTTATTGGATGCAGGTTGCAGCACCAGAGTCACAAGGGCCAGACCATGTGCCCGTAGAGTCTTTTAATTAGTCCAAATCTGGCCCTCGGCACTCCACCCTAAGCCTCTTTACAGAATTCTTAAGGAAGGGAAACTAAAAGAATAAATCACTGAGCTGCCCTCACTTATGTTGTCAAACAACATTTTTTTTCTTAAAATGACGAGTCATTGGATGTTTTTGGAACTGTAGATGATGCTGAAGCAGATGAATGGTACTTGTACTGTATCTGCTGTGGAATAAGCATTGTACTGTATGTTGGTGATGCAAGGCATCTTCAAGTCATAAACAGAGGAATTGTTCAAACTTAACAACCCTGATTGCCATCTCATGCTAGTGACCTAGTCATTCTGTGGCCATAGGAAATGCATTGGAGATACAAACATAAACAACTTGTACTTCATACTGTAACAGGACATTTCAGGTTATGCATTCCCATTTTTTGTAAGTCGTTTATTTTGTAATGGGGGAAGGGTTGGGGTTGAGGGATGAAAACAGGAGAAGGAGCACTTGTTCTCTACTTACTTCTAATCTCCCTCATGAGGAAAGCCTTACAGCGTCATGATCCCGGTTGTGTTTTTGTGTGTGTGTGTGTGTGTGTGTGTGTGTGTGTGTGTGTGTGTGTGTGTGTGTTGTGTGTTTTGCCACCTTTGAGAGTGTATGCTTGTATACTTTTACTTTTCTTACCATTTTGATGCCCTGCTTTTTTCCATCTTTCAGCAACTGGAGGAGAAGAGTGAGGATGAGGAGGATAAGGAGTGTCTGAAGCAGGCCATCACCGCACTGCTCAACCTCCAGAGCAGCATGGAGAGGATCTGCTCCAAAAGCCTTGCAAAGAGAAGGCTTAGGTAGGAACTAACTTTCATCTGGGTCTGTTGTTTAAGCATAACTGAAAGGAGAATAAATGTCCGCAACACTGTTTGATGCTCCCAGAAATTTTAATGGCACCACGTTTTTGGGAGCATCAAACAGTGTTGCGGACCTTTATTCTCCTTTCAGTTATCTTATGTTTGGTCCAGCACCTGTGCCACTGATGTGCGCGCATTCTCCGACTTTCTGTTGTTAAGCATAACTGACAAAAAAAGGCCTTCAGAAATTAACACATGCTATTTGCCATCCAGTAATAATCCTTGTTGTTTTGCGTACACATTTAGTGAACACAAACAGCACATATTCATCATACACACACACACACACAAAAGCCATCAAACAAGCCCCTGTGTTTCCCCTGTGTCCTTAAAATAGGTACTTGACTTGGTTACAGGGAGGGGGCTGATCGGAGCGGAGAGGTTAGGCGCGCTCACCATTCTGTGTGTTGACCCACGGAAATTGCGTCAGGATGGGGAGGGATGCTGGGGATGTGGAGTTGGGGGTGGGAAACAGTATTGTTCTCTGTTTTCTCGGGAATAGCAAGCAAAGGCTTGTGAGGCAACGCTTCATCTTTTAATGCTGTGTGGATATTCACATTTTTTGGTCTTTTCATCCTGTTTGCTACGTTCTAATCTGGTTTGTTGCATTCTTTTTGTGTTCATCTTCATCAATGGAAGACCAGGGAGTTTTGACGTTGTGGACATAAGTTATCTTCAACTTTTTGAGGTTTCCAGATCAGAGTTGTAATTTTTTGTTTTTTGTTTCTTTCATTTTTTTTGTCTATAGTCAACACATTTTTATGGGGAAAGGATGGATAATCTTTTGGTATGTGTCTCTTCTCATCAATGTTTTGTGTGGATTGACTGCTGTCAGTATAGTGGTGTATTATATAATTAATCTAAAATACTTAAGAGAAGTCAGTCTATATAGGCTACTTTATTTTGTCTGTGTGAAGTTGTACTTCCTTACTTTGTGTGTGTGTGTGTGTGTGTGTGTGTGTGTGTGTGTGTGTGTGTGTGTGTGTGTGTGTATTTGTGTTGGAAAGGGGAGGGCGTAAAAACAAAGAACTTAGCAGACAAAGAAGTGAAGCAATGTGGACTTTGAATGTCCTTGTCAGATTACTGGACAGTTACAGGATTTTTGAGTAATATTATTTGATTGTTATTTGTGTTTGATTTTATAAAGTTATTTTGTGCCTTTTTAGCCTGAAACATTAGCCATAAGCCTTTGCTGTTTTTATTGAGATGATAGAGTACAGTAAAATTTGTGATGAGATCAGTGTCACCTTGCTTGCAGTGCAGCGTGACAGTGTTGTCTGCTGGGGCATCAAGACAGCTCATTTTGCTGTACTTTGAGGTGATGGTATGAGAGAAGTTGTCTACTACAGCCCATCTGCTTTCTGTCACATCTGACACCGTAAACACCTCAAGGCGAGGCACACTTGTGCCTTACCTCACCTCGCCACGTCTCGAAAAATACAGTAAGCTCCTTTGCAACCACTTTAGCCAGATTTAAAAGCAGACACCCTAGTGCTGGTTGCCACATTTCTCTTGTTTTTTTTTTGGTTTTTTTTTTTTTCCCTTTAATTTTCTAACTTCTTTTCATCCCTTTCTCTGTAAGAGCAGATTATTCCCCCCTCTACATGTGTCTGGCTATAGAGGCATAAAATACTGACCTGTCTTACAGCTTGGGTACACTGCCTCTGTTGAGTGCGCTTTCCAACTGCATTGTCTGCAATGAGTTTTATTTCTGTGCCGATTTTAAAGCAGTAGTTTGGTTAAATTTGAAATTTAGCCGTTTTTTTGGGTTGTTTATGGTGAAATACAATTGTACAATGGTTGTACAGTGGTACAGTGCTGACAAAAGCTTCTGTTCCAAGAATTTTTGGTTGTTGCTGGATCACCCCCAACCTCCACCCCACCCCGCACGTCCACAACGGTAGCCTATGTACAGTCGAACAATCCTTCATAAAACACATTTAACATTTGTTTACAAAGGTATGATACTCACTGGGTGGTCTGTAGTGTTCACTGATATGCTGACAGAAATATCACCACGAAATATGACTTCTAGCAGGTTTCATCGTAGTTTTTGTCCAACCTCATTGACCGCTAGGAAGTAATTTACGTACCTCACAAGAAATCCAAATCAATGCTAGAACCTGCTAGAAGTCATATTTCGCGGTGATATTTGAGTCGGCATATTAGTGAACACTCTCAGACCACTCTGTGAGTCTCACATCTTTGTAAACAAATGTTTAATGCATTTTAGGAAGGATTGTTCGACTGTTCACAGGCTGCTGTTGTGGAAGTTGGGGGGTTGCACCAGCAACAATCGAAAATTCTTGGAACAGAAGCATTTGTCAGAATTTCAATCATAGCCATTGTATTTCATCGTAAATGACCCGAAAACACTTCTGTTTTAGAGCAGCCACGTTTCCTTAGTAATGTGCACAGCTCTAGTCGGTGAACCATTAGAAGTAGCGCCCATTTTTGTTTTAACAGACATATACTGGAAAAAAATAAAAGAACGAACTAAAAGAACGTGCATACTGTAGTCATGTTGTTGTAAAATGGTTAAAAGGAGGCTACATGTGCACTTTTGAAGAAGCAGATAATTGTCTGAAAATATGTAGAAGTTAAATGAATGGGTGAAGGACAGCAATTCTCCAATGCCCAGAACTGTCTGTCAACTTATAGATCAGTCTTTCAGTCTAATTATTGGTCTACATTGAGGGAAAACCATATGAAGATTCAAACAAAAACAGCTCCACAGCATTGTCACTTCAGAAACATAGACAGTAATGATGCAATGCGATACAGTCAGATTGAACGCACAACAGTTGCAGAGTGCTCAAGCAATCATTAGAAATATTTTAATCTTCCTGTTAATCAATTGTTCTTACTAGTGTTATGGAGCTGTAGATTACAGCGCTGGTTTAGTTGTGATTGTGTTGGGTTGACCAATGACCACACATACCAATAATTATAACCTAGAAATGTCACCTGAGTAACAGGTTTTGAAGATGTCCTCCACTCAAGTTCTGTCTCCCAACAACCTCCCCCGACAACATGTTTTTGGAATCAGGGGTCTGTTTCCCAAAAGCATAGATGCTAACTAATTTAGCAAAAAAATATGAAGAAAAAATGCTAACTAAGTTAGCAACTACTGCATGTTGGTTGCAGTGCAATTCCCATCGCCAACTAACAAAGTTGCTAACCGGTTAGCAACTATGCTTTTGGGAAACGGATGCCTGAACATCACATTCACATCACATACATGTAGTAGGCTAACACACTTTTACTTCTTCCTTTGTAGCGAATCAGCCTGCCGCTTCTACAGCCAGCAGATGAAGGGCAAGCATCTGGCCATCAAGAAGATGAACGAGATCCAGAAGAACATAGATGGCTGGGAGGGCAAAGACATTGGTCAGTGCTGCAATGAGTTTATCATGGAGGGGGCTTTGACACGGGTGGGGGCCAAACACGAGCGTCACATTTTCTTGTTCGACGGCCTGATGATCTGCTGTAAATCCAACCACGGACAGCCGCGGCTTCCTGGTGCTAGTACTGCTGAGTATCGCCTCAAGGAGAAGTTCTTCATGCGCAAAGTGCAGATTAACGACAAGGACGACAAGGAGGGGGAATACCGCCACGCTTTCGAGATCATCTTGAAGGATGGCAACAGTGTTGTTTTCGCCGCCAAGTCGGCGGAGGAGAAGAACGGCTGGATGGCGGCGCTGATCTCCCTGCAGTATCGCTCCACATTGGAACGTATGCTGGACTCGGCTATGATGCAAGAGGAGAAGGAGGAACAGATGAGGCTGCCGGGGGCGGAGGTGTATCGCTTTGCTGAGCCAGACTCCGAGGAGAACCTGGTGTTTGAGGAGAATGTACAAGCCAAGTCTGGCATCCCCATCATCAAAGCTGGCACTGTGCTGAAGCTCATTGAAAGACTCACCTTCCACATGTATGCAGGTAAAAAATTTTAGATGTTGAAATTTTTGAATAAGATGAATGACCAATTGATGTCAGTCAGTTAACATGTTTCTTTAGTAGGATTTCTTTTGTCTGATTCATGTTTTTAAGCCTTTGACATGGTTTGGCTGTTTGTGTGATGAAGGGATTTTGGAAATCTGAAAAACAAGGTTTCAAAACTTTCAGTATGTTCAATAATTTCTTGTTGCTTAACAAGTTGATACCCTAAATACCAAGTAATACCAAATGTTGTTCTGCAATTTGTATTTTGACAACTCATACTCCTGAAAGAGTCCTGAAAAAGTATGTGCTTAATAGTTAAATCAAATTGGTCTGACAATTTTGGGGGGGAATTGAAAGAAGAATGATCGAGAGAAGAATGATTAACTCGGCTTGTACTGAATTGATTATCACTGTCTGATGGCAGTGTTGATATTGTCCTTTTACTGCCCTTATACTGAGGCAAATTTGGAAGTATTTAAAAATATTCAAAGTAACAGTAACAGAGTAATTTCGGTAATTTGCAAACTTATATTGTGGATATTTACCTCCATCAAGGAGGTCATGTTTTCGCCCGCGTCTGTCTGTCTGTCTGTCTGTCTGTGTCTGTGTGTATATGTGCAATATAACTCGAAAACTACTGCACGAATTTGGATAAAATTTTAAGACAACGTCTGTTTTGAGACCAGTAAGAACTGATTAAATTTTGGTAGTGGTCTATGATCCAGAACACCATATGGAATCTATATTGTGTCTGTGACCACATTGCCTTGGCGGAGGTCTGCGCTCTCTGACTGAATTCTAGTTAGCATCTGCTTTTATCCACAAGGACGAGGGCTTGGTTGGGGAAAAAAAAAAAAGATTCTTCTATTAATAACAATTTTCCTTGCAAAAGATGCAACATTGATTTGTAAATCTGTTAGCGTGGTGGATCAGAGTGTGTGAAAAGAGTCTGGAACAACCTTATCGTAGGGACACTTCTACTTGCTGATTATTGGGCACTTTATTTAAGCTTGGGGTTGCATGTATTGATGATGATCTAATGCGCTATGCTGGCATACAACTAGCTACAATGATCATCGACAATCTTCACAGTCTGTTCTCACATTCACACTCACATCTCAACTCGAATCACTGGCTAAATCCTCAAGGCTCCCTCATTGCTCTCATTGCTGCATATAGCTTTCTTTTTTGTGACCTGCTACCACCTACAGATAAACCTTGTCAGTTCAACAGCAGCATAAATATAGCACAGCACGTTTTTTTTTTCTTCTTGTTTCTAGTAACCCTTGGGAAACCAGCCTTTGTGCGCAAAATAGTGCCTGTGAGCATGCGTGAATGCCGAGGGTTGGGAGGGGGACAAGGTGCTTCCTGTCGTATAGTACATAGTAGGCCGAGGCTCCCCGCTGCTACAACACACACGTATTTGCCAGCAAACGTTCCCTTAATGTAGTATGTTTTCAGACAACCACCTGCGCCTATATGTATGTGTATGTATGTGTGTATGTTTATACACAGGTATACATGGGTCTGAGTGTGTTTGTATTCTCTACCATGGTCACTGTATGAACCTTGAATGGCTCCACAATTGTGTAGTCAGATCTATTTTAAGTTGTTTCTTTGCGAGCGCACACACACATCAGGCCGCCTTTGTACGTCAGAGCAGCGTCTGTTTCCTGACTGAAATAATTCCAGTCCAATTGTTTGTAAACCCACACCGAGGCCGCTATTGTTCCCACAGTGGCCCCTCTAAGAGAACAGATCCATCATGTGGCCAAACAGCTCCGTGAAAATACACAGCTGCTTCTATTAACTCCCCACAAGGTTTCAGTGTCTACAAGGGATTGTAGCGTTCACTCACTGTCTTGATTCTGATAGAATGCCTACTTACAGTAAATAGATTCAGATAGAATGCCTACTGCGTTCTTTTCAGTTGCTAAAAACAAAACAAAAAATGACTAATGAACTGGAATGTTCTTTTCACCAGACCCCAATTTTGTGAGGACCTTCCTGACGACATACAGGTCGTTTTGCAAACCTCAGGAGCTCCTTGATCTGTTAATAGAGAGGTAAGATGAGTCTACAGTGCACACCTCCCCTTCACACCTAATATCTCTCTGGTCCACACATTGCACCGGACATTCCCAACTGCATAAATGTAAAGAAACGATTTGGGGCACACAAGCCTCAAGTGCATTTGTTCCCAAGAACCATTCAATTGGTGAAATATAGACCCAAAAAGCTCTTAACCTAAAATTAAATCAGTACAATGTGAATGTCAGAATAAAATGGATGCCTCATGACATACTGCATTTAGGTATACTTTAGGTAGTATGCATATAGGCATACTGAAATTCAGTTTCAGTTCTGAAAACTATTTACAACTATGCAGTTGAATAGTCTGAATTGTCATTGTTACATCATTTGGTTAATTCCCTTAATGGAGAAATCCGGTGTAAAGTTCAGGCATGCTGAAGAAGACCGCTTTTAGTTTATTCTTGCAAATAAAAGGCATTTGAACGACAGCAGAAGACAGAAGCCATTCGGAAGGACAAGCTCAAAGTGCTCTTCTTCGATATGCACAAACTTCCAAAAACATCTGCTCTCTGACAAATAACTGTTGGTATGACTACAGATTGCTTGAACAAATGTTAAAACTGGTGTTTATGCAACACCATCATCTTAACCAGTACACTGCACACACACACATTCAACCACACACACACACACACACACACTCAAGGTTTTTCATAAATGTGTCACACACATGCTGTTGGGTGATATTGGAAATGTGTGATGAAGAATTTATATGTCTGCCCCTTGTTCTTTTTAAATACTTTTCTTAGTAGGTGGAGAAATACATGGAATGTTGTAGCTAGTCCTAACAGATCTTGCTAATATTTTAACAGTACATGTAAGAATGAGTTTAACTTTTAAATACTGGTAATCAATTCATTTTAACATATACCATAATTGAGATTTGACATTTAAAATGATTTTTGCAAAGGCTTGGCTGTATATTTCCTGACACATTGCTTTTGTTTATGGTTATTTCTCCCAGGTTTGACATCCCTGAGCCCAAGCCCACGGAGGCGGATCAGATGGCCCTAGAGAACGGAGACCAACCCCTTAGTGCAGAACTGAAGCGATTCCGCAAGGAGTTTGTGCAGCCTGTACAACTTAGGTACGTAATTATGTGTGCATTGAAACCCACACAAATAAATAGAAGGACTGGTGTGATGGAGATCTGTCAGTATCACCCTACCAATGGAATTGTGGAATTGAATTGTAATATGGGCTATGAATATTGCAAATAATATTTTCAATATTCCATTCCATTTATAGGCTATATAAGTCTGTGTTTGCTGTGTTTGTGTTTTCCTCTTTGTTTTAAGGTCTCATTCCACAACTAACTGTTTACCATGTTTTCCACACTGAAGCGCACTTAAATTTTTTTAATTTTCTCAAAAAAAAAAAAAAAAAAAAAAATCTGGAGTGCCTTATGTGGATTAATTCTAGTTGTGCTTACTGTACATTACCGCTACCATAGTCAGGGGCGTCACAGAATAACATACCTAGCTTGAACATTTTTCTAGATACAGCACTCTGAAACAGGCTCACAAAAAAAATCTGCTCAACATACTGTAGGTCCGGGGCTAGTTGCCAAAATATTTTTGTATGACAAAACTGTAAGGAGTTGGGAGCTAACATTTTGCGGATTTCCTTTTGGGAGATGTGTAGATTTTTTCAGTCAAATCTGAGATTGTGGAGTGCATTCAGCATTCAGAGATTTGACATGGAATTACCCGCATAATATTTGAATAGCACACAAGATACATCAGCACAGCAGTACTAGTCTTGCTGTCTTGGGTCTAAATCTGAGTGTCTGTGTGCAGGGTTCTGAATGTATGTCGGCACTGGGTGGAGCATCACTTCTATGACTTTGAGAGGGATCCTCAGCTACTGAGGCGCCTGGAGGAGTTCATTGGCACAGTTCGAGGTATATGCATCCGCCTTTGTTTAGCTTTGTTGACCATTATTATATGGAGTAGGCCAATTTTTTTACTTGATTCTTTCTGCTGCTGCTCATTTCACATTCATGTTATCATCATATAGTATCTCTACAAAGAAAAAATCTTCTGTCAAATGTAAGACAAAATGGTGACACTTTATATTAAGGACCTGTTAAGCACTTCATTTGTTTGGACTGTAATTTCCAAGGGTTCCTTAGTCATGATGAATTAAACCTTTATTCTTTATATAACTTTAATAAGGAATTAGTAGAACTTAATTTCTACTTACTAATGAGTTCAAAGTGCCAGGAAAGAATATGTATAACCTCCTAGCATACTGTCTCAATAAATCCCTGATAGTGGGAAAACTGTCGTGGAATAAGCAAGCATATAGCATAATTTGCATATTCTATGACTGTTCTCCCACAATTAAGGAGTTATTCAGACAGTATAATAGAAAGGTACATATGTGCTCTCTTCTGGCACTTGCTACTTATTAGTGTCTTGAAATCAAGGCCTTAATAAGATGATAATCAAGAATATAGGTCTAATTCATCAATAATGAGAAATAATAGATTTTGTCTCCAATGTGTCTGTATATAAACAAATTAAACACATTTTCTTTTTTGTAGTGTATTGATTCATGTCCTTACTTTTTCTAGGGAAGGCCATGAGGAAGTGGGTAGAATCGATTACCAAGATCATCCAGCGAAAGAAACAGGTTCAGGCCAACGGGCCGAGCCACAACATCACCTTTGAGAGCCCGCCTCCTCCCATTGAGTGGCACATCAGTAAACCGGGCCAGATTGAGCAGTTTGACCTCATGACTCTGCACCCCATCGAGATTGCCCGACAACTCACTCTCCTGGAGTCAGACTTCTATAGGTGAGTTCAGCCTTACAGTATATATAACTTTTATGTCATACATGTAGTTGTCACACAGACAGCATTTTGACAATGTTAATTCACATAGCTCTGCCAATGGGGTGGTGGTACTGTAGCATAGTGGATAATGGACCCAGACTCTAGTGGGATGGTAGTCTGGAAATCTGGAATTTAGTTTTATTTTTTTTGTTGTGTGCTTTAATATAATGTACATTGTGCTTGTGGCACTTAACAGGTAGTGCTGCTAACATGCATAAATGTGAATCTAATGGGTATTTTGTCATGAAATGGATGCTTACTAGTAATGGCATTGTAAGAAGTCCTATGTAAGGTCTGGTTGCACCCTCTGCAGGGATAGGAATCAAGTTAATCAAGTGGGAGATGTCAAAACATTAGTTTAATCCTGCATAGGGTTTACTTAATATCCTACGGGATAATACAAGTACTGTCTATATAGCTAAGTTCAATGGTAGCACTAGCAATGAAGGTTATGGTTGATAGTCATTTGGTTGGAGCGAAGCTTTCATATTCAGCCCATCCTTCTCAATGGCTTAAAACCTTGATACTGTAGAGGAATAATCTTGAATCCAGAGCACCGGATTGACTGGATTGATTTGTTCTTGCTTGGTTTACAGGTCTGTTCAGCCGTCAGAGCTTGTTGGCAGTGTGTGGACCAAAGAGGATAAGGAGTTGAATTCACCAAACCTTCTGCGTATGATCCGTCATACTACCAATCTCACACTCTGGTTTGAAAAGTAAGAATTCTTTTGTGATATAAGCAAAATTTTTTGGCAAAAAGCAAAAACCACAAATTCCATAAATTGTAGACGCTATACAGTCTGGCATATAACACAGTTTGCATGTGACTGGGAAACTGTTTCTTTTTTATATACTGTATAAAGAATATACATTTTATATACATTGAAGTAGTGTTGAAAATGCCATGAAAAACCAAAAACAATATGGTCCGTTCCGTTGTGAATTAATTAATTAATTAATTAACTAACATTTTTCTGAGTTAATAAATAAACATCATCATCATTAACAAACTTGATTGAGCTAGGCTAGGGTACCCATGTCTCATCAGCCTCACATCTAGCCAATGAGCTAGCCTCACATTTAAAGTAAATGCCAATTCCATTCCTAAACCTGTGCATTGCCTTCTGTGTTCATGGTTAACCTCTGCCTCCACTTAGGTGTATAGTTGAGACGGAGAACTTGGAAGAGCGCGCCCAAGTGGTGGCACGCATTATTGAGATTCTTCAGGTCTTCCAAGAACTCAATAACTTCAATGGTGTATTGGAGGTGGTCAGTGCCATGAACTCTTCTCCAGTCTACCGACTGGACCACACATTTGAGGTAAGTTGATAACAATATTATCATCATACATTGTTTTGTTTTGTTTTTTTCTTTAATATTATTATTTATTTGTTTTTTAAGCACATTGAATGACTATTGGGTATGATAATGTGCTATATAAATAAACTTGAACTTGAATATCTCAATCAATAATCTGACTCTGTACTACTCTACTGCTGCTAATTTAATTTTACGGAAGATATTCTATTTATCATGAAGATAATTTTTGCAATAATTTTAACAAACAATATCTGTCGTCTTCAGCAAATCCCAAGTAGGCAACGGAAGATTCTGGAGGAGGCCCATGAGTTGAGTGAAGACCATTATAAGAAGTACCTTGCCAAACTGCGGTCCATCAACCCACCTTGTGTGCCCTTTTTTGGTAAATTTCTTTGAGTCTTTCTTTAAATAGCTAGATATTTCTGACCTAGAAGAGACAAGTAGTATCCAGAATGACCTGGTTCTGTGTGGCAATTTCATGTCAAGCAAAAAAAAATAAATAAAAATTTTACTTTGTAGAAAGTCAGTTGTTGTGTACATATTGTGTACCTAGATAGAGATAGATAGATACTTTATTGATCCCCAAGGAACTCAAGATCTAAGTACTGTAAGACCTAAGTACATAATTGGTGTATAATTGACACTTGAGTAATTTATGTCATAAGTCTTCATAAGTTTTCAACAGACCGTCTTTATTTCTGATTCCAGGGATCTATCTGACAAACATCTTAAAAACAGAGGAGGGCAATCCTGATTTCTTAAAGAGACACGGTAAAGAGTTGATCAACTTCAGCAAGCGAAGGAAAGTGGCAGAAATCACAGGAGAAATCCAGCAATACCAGAACCAACCCTACTGTCTCCGTGTGGAGAATGACATTCGGGTAAGACATGCTACCGTCACTCCATCTCATCCACAGTTGAAGTAAGACTTGTGTTTTGTTCTTTAGCAGTAAGAATGATACATTGCATAGCAATAGTAACACGATGCAGCAATCTTACAAGATGCTAATACTAGTAGTGTCATACACCAATTTACCGTCTCTTAAGCTCTGTCTGTTTTGTTGCAGAAATTCTTTGAAAACCTGAATCCAATGGAGGATAAAATGGAGAAAGAATTCACAGACTATCTCTTTAACAAATCTCTGGAGATTGAGCCTCGTAATGCCCGCACTCTGCCCAGATTTGTGAGTTTCACCACTAATACTTTGATATAAAATGCACTTTAATAATACTGAAAACGTTGACTAGGCAAAGAGCCAGAAACTCTTCCACTGGAGCATGGAATGGAGAAGCTTTGAAAGATTTAAAGGGGACATAGAATGAATTAATTGAGTATTGTACCTTGTTCGCTGATGTTAGAATACAATATATTCAATTGCATTTTGTCAAAAATAAGATCAAGTGATATTTTACAAGCCTAATTAACACCTCATATTTAAGATGTGTATTGAAATGCGTTTTTTTTGCCTTAACAACGCCCCACTCTGGCCACCTTAATTGAACTGCAATTGCTTTTTGCCATTTGACATCACTTGTGGGTAGGGTTGTTAATGAATAATCGATTATCGATTATTTGTTTGTTAAGGCTTGTTCGAATAAAAATTAAAGCTTAGCGAATAATCGTTTAATTTATTGCGCATTAGAGCAGCTACATCTTCCGGTACGCTATTGCGCAACAACGAGGAGAGGTGAAGGAGGTTAGGAGGAGAATAGCAGTGTGGGACCATTTCTCAAGAAACATGGGCCTATAGCTTATAAATTTCAATGCAATTACAGTGACACTGTTACCTACCAACGTCATTTAAAAGGCGGTCTGATACTGGAGAACTGTTCTCATATCAGCTAGTTTGGCAAAAAGTATGTGCGCATTGCCTAGTCGCGATGTTTTCTCCGATGTGAAGGGAAACAGGCATGCTGTTGATAAATTGGTTACTGCTTATTAGGCCTACGTAATTTGAGAAAAAAATGTTATTCGTTATTTAACGTAGCCTACTTGGCTACTGAAGGCTATTACAGAGCGCGTCAATTTTTTATAATAATTGTCTCTGCCTCGGAAAGCATGAACTTGTGATCCACTGGAATATGCATACCTGTGTGCCTTGCTCGCCCGCCCTCTCGTCCTGAGTTTGAACAAAACTATGTGAAAGTTCTTCCTATCACCAGCTGTTATCCGTTGGCAATTTTGGTCAGAAAAGTTCCATATTTCGTCGTGCATTCAAAAATGCTCATGATAGCCTATGCTGCATTCAAAACGTTGTGACAAATCTAGCCAAGAGCTGGATTCTTATTTCACAATCTGGGACGTCATTAAGTTCTGGATAAAAGTACAGTCGAAAAAAATATTTAACAGCATAAACAAAAGCTACATTAGAGCTCTAATAACTGACGGTCAATTCCTTCACGAAATCCCTAAACATCGCAACCAGGTCTACACGGTTGATGTGGTGCAAGTTCGCACCTTAATGCACACTGATCCTTTCGCTCTCATGCTGCGGAAGGCCAAAATGCTGTATTTCCTTAATAACTTTGGAGAAATATAAGTCATTTTATGTGCGTTTTTTTGACATTAATTTGCATGGGGAAGATGGGCGCAAACCCATGTATGTAGACTATGGCTCTGAAAGTGGGCAAATGACGTCTTTTTTTTCGCAAATAATCGATTAACTGTTTGTTAACTTTCTGAATAATCGAACATGAAAATTTCTGAAAAGTCCCAACCCTACTTGTGGGCTTTGTTCTAATTCGCCCATGTTTTACTGGCTATTCCTAAATTTCCATATCAAAGAGGGCAGAACCATGCCTCATGCTCATGATAGCTCTTTGACCATGCACAACCTCTCTTAATTCATCACAACCAATGTAAAAGTATTTTGCCATCCAATCTCTCCTTTAATGGAATTTGTAACCGCCTGATCTCTTTTTTTGCACTCAGCCGAAGAAATACAACTGCCCACTCAAGTCTCCCGGTACGCGGGTGTCCTCGGTCCGGCCAGGGACGATGCGCCATCCCACTCCGCTACAGAACGAGCCACGCAAGATCAGCTACAGCCGCATCCCCGACAGCGAGATGGAGGGGGCAGCCTCGGCGCCCAACTCCCCACGGACACCACTCACACCCCCACCTGCCTCCGCTGCCTCCAGCAGCACGGACATCTGCAGTGTGTTTGACTCGCCTCAAGGACCCTCAAGCCCTTTTCATTCCAGTATGTGCCACTTTCACATCTACATTTACATTTATGCATTTAGCAGACGCTTTTCTCCAAAATGACTCACACAAGAGAATTAACAATCAAGCTACATAGGAGTCTTAAGGTGGCTACAAACCAAAGATCCGTGACGAGACGGGCTGCGACATTCTAAAAGTATGTGCCACTCTGACATTTACATTTAAGGCCAATTCAGACTGAAGATCCGCAACCAGGTGAGACGTTTTAGAGAGGTTTGAATCAATAGTCGCAGGTTGTTGCAAGCAGTTGCAAGCCGTCGCAAAAGATTTAACATCTCAAATCGCAGTTGCCAAGTTTTAGAACGTCGCAGATTTTTAGAACGTCACAGCCCGTCTCGTCGCGGATCTTTGGTCTGTAGCCATGTTTACATTTACATTTATGCATTTAGCAGACGCTTTTATCCAAAGCGACTTAAACAAGAGGATTAACAATCAAGCTACATAGGAGTCTTAGGAGGAGAAAGTATCACTTTCTAGCACACTGCCCACTACTACTACTATACTAACTTTATCTTCAAGGTCATCACTCGCACTAACTTACCATCTAACTCTGTCATAAAAGTCCAGTGAAGGTAATGTTGACTTGAGAAATGGTTGACTGTACTTAAAGGAGAACTCTGTACATTGTTATCCCATAGCCCTGTTGTTTTAGGCCACTGCTGTCAGTAGGAAAAAGAAGGTGAAAAATTGGTACAAAAGAGACAGAATAGCAAACTGGAGTAAGGATTGGGAAAGGAAAAATCTGGACTGAGATGCTTTCAAGGGCTATTTTTTTTATTAAAAGTTCATATGTTGAGCCTATAATTTCAACCTAAAGCACTAAAACTGTAGTACATGGGGCTTGTCATAGCGCTGATACAAATGTTTTTATAACAAGTGAAAGGCAATAAAACAATAATAATATTGTTTAAGGTGAGTTTTTAATCTGGATTTGAAGATGGAGATTGATGTATATTGACGAAATTAATTAGCTGTCTTAATGTCCTCCGTGCATTTTGTCAACTTTAGCTGCAGGTGCAGCTTTCTGTCTTTGTCTGTTTTACCAAACTCCTACAGACAGCAACAGTCTTAAACAACAGGGCTATGGGTTTAAAATGGCCCCAATTTTAGTATGCAAACTGTAGCATGAGTGAGGTGTTCTTGTTATTGAGGTGTGTGTATGAATGTCTCTTTCTCCAAGTGAGCCATTGGCATCCTTGCTCTTTTTCTTAGTTGCTCTTTGTCTTTCTTTCTTTCTTTCTTTCTTTCTTTCTTTCTCTCTTTACACCCGACTCCAGACTGCGACAGCATCTTTGCCCCGGTCTCTCTCCCCCACGGCCCACGTTAGTATCGGCTTCAGTTATGCTATATGACTCAACCTCTCAAACACGCACTCAAAGTTCAAGATTGTGTGTGTGTGTGTGTGTGTGTGTGTGTGTGTGTGTGTGTTTCATTTTTACTGAGAATGGATGGATGTAGCAATACAGCACAATTTTTGTCCTCGTTTGTTTGTTCGTTCGTTTAACCATCACCCTCAAAGCATCCGTGTCCACTGGTGTCTTATTCCGCTTTGACCATCACTGTGTCGACCTGCCGCTTCTCTCCTGCATGCACTCACTCACCACCACCACATCTGTCTCCTCTCCACTGGTGCGTGCTTCATGGCCACAAGATCTCCATTCCTGTGGCTCTCAATGGGACTCATAGACGATTGCAGTCAGGACATAACGTGTATTTATTTGTTTTGTTTTTGTGTCAGGATCCTCGTCGGTTTCCTCCATGGTGTACAGGAGCACAGACGATGCTCCAGTGCCGCCACCTGTGCCCCCTCGCAGACGTCCCGAGTCTGCCCCTGCCGAATCATCTCCTTCAAAGGTAGCTGCTGCTCAACTTGGCCTTTTTAAACTAACAGCAAAGTCCCAACTAACACCAAAATTTGAAAGTTGTTGGCTATTGTTGGTTTCAGTCTTTAGACCAGTGGTCCCTAAACTATGGCCCACAAGTCGAATACAGCCCACCATGTCATTATTTACGCCCCTCCAATATATTTCCATTGTTCCCACACCGAACTTCAACACAGTCAAATTTATTATCCACTGTTCATTCTCTATAGCGATTCCAAATATGTGCATGTAATTCATCTTTTCGCCACTGGAGGGTTTTGGAGCCGTTTCATGGTCTTTTTTACACCTGGCTCAGACCCATTTGTTAAACGGAGCAAATGTAACATTGTGCTCTTATGACCACTGTATTTAGATTCCTTGCATATTTACGTGTTATTTTGCATTCCAACAGGCAGGATAAAACAAAAATAAGTTCTGTTATCGGTGGTTTCTGGATAAACAATACCATTCAAAAGCAAGGTGGCATAAGCCTGTTTATTAGAACCTGAAAATCCTTTCCCTTGTAAAGTTCTATTGCGGTTACGCCTCAACCACTTCTGGGTAAAACGTGAACTGGAACTTTACGAGTGAAACGATTTCCACTAGTAATTCTAATAACCATTTTAATAAAAAGCGTGGCATTATTTTGTTGTTTTTGAATCAGGTTAATTAAAGATGATGCCAATGCTAGTCATATAACGCTAACATGCCCAACTAGCTACTACTACTTTTAATATTCTAAAGATTGCAACCAACACCCGTCCGCTTTATAATGTTATAATTTGTTGGGGCTGTGTGAAGGCAGCATTAGTCACTGCACAAGAGTTACATAATTACATCTCATTGCTCTTTTGTTTTCTGTTTAGATGATGTCAAAGCACTTGGATAGTCCTCCAGCTGTTCCCCCGCGACAGCCCACCACTAAGGTGTACTCCCCGCGTTACTCCCTCCCCGAGCGCACCTCCGTCTCCGACGCCCCAGACAGCCCGCCGACGCTGCCCCCGAGGGAGCCTGTCAGAACGCCGGACGTCTTCTCCAGCTCCCCGCTGCATCTGCAGCCACCTCCTCAGGGCCGCCGGGCTGGATCCGACGTGGGCCAAACATTCTTCCCCCCCAACTCCCCCTTCAGCCCCTTGCCCCCCCAGACGCCCTCCCCTCTCGGGCCGCGCAAACAGCTGGCCTCCGCCCCACTAGACTATGAAGCGGTGACGGGTCCCCCAGGCCCACCCATCCCCCCCAGGCAGAGCACTGCTCAGACCATCCCCAAGTTGCCCCCCAAGACCTACAAAAGGGAGCCGGCCCACTCTTCATTGCACCGGGATAGTGGCCTCCCTCTGCTGGAGAATGTCAACCCCTCTTAAAATTTCTGGAGACCTTTTCAAAAAGGACAGGAAGATAAATAAAATAACACTAAAAAAGACCCACCAGTCTCCATAACCCCCATTGAACATTGTAAGACATAAAGAAAAACGAAAAAAGAAGAAAAAAAATACAAAAAAAAAAAAAAAACGATGGGATTTTTGCCTTACGTAACAAAGACTTAAATGCCAGATCACACAACCTTTGAGCAGTTATGATTGTCTTTTTTCACACTGCAGACCATTAGTGCTCTTCACCACATCCATGGGAATAGTGTGTATTTTTATTGTTCATAATGTACTTGTGAGTATTTTTTTTTTTTTTTTTATGTGGCTTGATTTCAGTAACACCATCCCCCCCAACAGCTAGCACAAGCACGTACAGAACCAGAGAAATTCGGAGAGAGAAAAAATATATACCAGATTGCATCAACACTTCTGAAAAGCAATGAACAAAAAATAAATAAATAAATAAAAAGAATGTTTTTACATATATAAAGCAACAAGAAAAGAAAAAAAATCTGAATTGAATAATGAATGCACAATAAAAAATGGTGACCATAGACAAAACACTGAAGTTAAAGTCAGTATTGGACACTAGTGGCCACTGAGACGAGACTGCGTTCACTGTAAGCCATCATTATTACATCATGAATTTTGGAATCAAATAAAAGGAAAAAGGGAACTGGGAATCTAGTGGTGTTCTGGGCTTCACAGATTCTTTCCAGTTCAAGTTCTAGCAGGTGTGTTCTTGTGCAGTACCACTGTTGAAGGTACCCTTTCACACAAAAAAGAGGTACTTAAGAAACAAAGATTTTTCGTTAGAGCCTTGTTTTCTCAAAGATAATTTGCTCTGCCCACGGGTATGTTAAACTGATTGCTTCTTTAAACAAGGGAATAAACGTTTCTTTCAATCAGATCAACATATAAAAGTGTAATCTCTGTCTGATTTAGTGAAACGCACTGCTTTACAGGAGGGTACAACAGGGGCACCAACATCCTTGGATGGGGGGGGGGGAGGTGGAGGACAACAATGACTTTTGTACTTGTCTGTTCTGCTGTATGGGGAAGGCAGGGGTGCTGCCAGACATTTTGGGCCCTATAACAAATAATAATTTTGGGCCTATAACAAATAATAATTTTGGGCCCCTCAAATATTGATTTTAATATTCAAATTTTCTCTGGGTGCCCCTGTCAGTGCCAGGCCCTTAGAATCATCCTAATTCCTAAGACCCGAAAATGTCTGTAGGAATACCCAAAGGGTTTATTAGAGAAATGTCATCTATAGGCCTTGTGTATGCAAAACTATTTTTGAATAATCATTGCTGTCAAGCTCAGTGGGAGATGAAGAATTTCTCATCTTTTCTTGACTGATGCTATTATGAACAATCAACCTATTTGCTAACCTGTAGCTAATGTTTGTGACTAATCTTAGTGCTGGCTTGGTAACAGAAAATGACTCAGCAGCTTGCAGTGCAATTTTAAGGTATGTAAAGATGGTTTAAATGCAGATATTAAAAACGATAAATGATACAACTTTACCACTACTGTGAACCCGTTTGGAAGAGGTTAATGGGGAACCAACATGATCAACGTAGCAACCAGCATAGCAACCGACATGTCCGCCCTAGCAACAGCTTCCCGCACCCTTCTAATGGCTTAGTGACCACTCCAACAATGATGATCTGGCTATGAACATGGTAAGTAGAGTTAGAGTAGAAATTATTTATTTTCAAAAGGGGCAGTGTACAAAAACCATTAGCATTGTTCAAAACAAGAAGAGATGTATTGCGCCAGGTTTTAAGAAAGTTATGCTAATTTCCAACTGTAGTGGGGATGGCTGTGTGTGTGGTGGCTTACTGTTGGTCTTGGAAGATGGTAGCTAGATCACAGAGGGGGAGGGTTCTAGAGTTAATGAGCCTTATTTTCTTAATGTGGGATAAAGATGTGAGAATAGAAATAGAAACTTTTCGATTGTCTGACTGACATGTACAGACTGACTGGATGCTCCAGAGCCGTATATAGGCTCTGGGTTGCTCATGCCATAATGGGGTATCAGATTAAATCAGATTTGTACATTCAAGCATCCACTACAGTACTTGTGTCATTTTGATGATCTGATTTCAAGAGAGTGCAGTAAGATCCTTAAAATAACAGCTCAACAGGCCAGAAAATGACAGTTGAGTTTGATAGACGTATTTTAATTCAATCATTTCAATGTGGATCAACGATTGGATGCCGTTTTTCCTGTCCTGTTCATTCCTCAGGTGACTAACAATTCTGTTTCTTGTTAGTCCATTTAATTAATCATTTAATTTTTCAATGGGATGGAAAATTCCTCTACATATAATTCCACGCAAAATGTTTGTTCATTTTACAAAACTTCCACCAAAAATTAGATGTATTGCGCCAAATATGATGCAAACAAGATAAATCAGTTTAATTGTTTTGCAGTGTCAAAGGCAGGTTTGTCATTGTTCAAATAAAGTTCCATAGTCCAATCAGCAGTAACCCCAGCGGTCCAAAAAGACTTCAAACTGTTCTTATGAGGAGTCTTAACATTTCTGTCCAGGGTTGCTTTGCACCAAGCTCTGCACTCTGGACAAAATTATTTCATTGGAACTACAGCAGTCATCCACACCATAAGGGCTGCTGATGGTAAGAACATTGGCCACCCTCAACATCTCTCCTTCCTCCTTCACAGGAATGTGGTTCTTCTCAATCCACTGGCGTAGACTCTCTCTGCGCTGCCTCAGTTCTTCAGGGCTCAGAGTGTTTGCTCCATGGGCAGAGAATACGGTGGCCAACCGTAAAGAGTTCCCTTTGTTTCCATCCTGAAGGACCTCCACAGACTCGACAGCATGGCCTAGAACCACCTGGACATGAGCCTGCTCTTCCTCTGGGAATGTTACCAACACCAAGCTAGGTGAAAGAAATTATTACATTAGTAAGTGGCCATATCATGATTATTACCTGTAACAATAAATTACCTGAACTAGCTTAGGCTACGCCAAGTAATGTGTCAAACGAGGCATTGATTATGAACAACATACATCATATTCATTCATGCCCACACACGGCAGATGTTTTCAACAGGGTCATAATGTTCACTTACAGCCCCCAGGCAGAGGGGCCCGCAGCCCAAGGGCCCTATTCGACTTGTCAAACTATGACTGTCAAAACAGTTTGAAATATTGTAGCCTACTCATTCTTGCAAAGTTCAATAGTAGGTGTTCTGCTTAATGGTAAGCATATTCACACTAAACAACGTCCACCTAACTGATAACGTTAGGCCTATGACAGCAGTGTGTGTTTTGTATTTTGGGTTGCAATCTGATATCCCATGATCATACCATATCTCTGATATCTATCCATGCATTTATGAAAAATTAAAAAATATCCACCAGCCGCATCGCTCACTGCAGGTAGATAAGGGCCTCCGCCTCGTTTGATTTCCTGCAGTGAGGAGAGGGCGTAAAGTTAACGTTACTGCCACTTTTGCTGATACAGGGATTTAATCACCGCGCTTCACTTTTACTGTTATTCTAAAAGACAGATGTAGTAACCATTGGACGTAATCTAGTGTAAACGAATAAAATCTCACGGCTACAAAGAAAAAAGGGAGGGACTTGCCACAACTTAACGTTAGGCTATTTGGTCTGAACGCATGCAATTTTCAAAATGCGTGGAGTTGTTTGATGTGGGACTCACCTGGCTGAGACGGGATCCACTGTGAAAACCCATCCTTCATATTGGTCTTTGCTGCGCGTTGACACTTTCACCAGTTTAGACAAGTAAGTTGACCACTCCGGTGGTTTAGCTTCACACCACCCAGGCATGCCTATGCAACAAGTATTTTCAGGTTCACGGTTTGGGCAATTACTGACTTACGGATACTTCAGATTTCTACGAGTAAGTTCCATCAGGAGTAACGTTGTCTCCCTTCAATTTAGTAAACACCGCAATGTGTATCCAGTTCTTCTTCTTCTTCTTCCTCTTCTTCTTCTTCTTTGGCGGTTGGCAAACAACTTTAAGGTGCATTACCGCCACCTTGTGGTTTTACAATTTTGGTTTTACAAGTGGTTTTACATTTTTGTGCAGAAATATGGACCTCCCAATTTGTGGGCTCCCATGTGCATTATTTGAAAGAAAGTGAATTTAGACGTGTTTGAAATGGTATTACCCATTTTTTTCAAGTCAGAAAAAGGTATAAATTCAATGCATTTCAATGATAGAATGTTCAGTTTACTACCATGGCATATCTGAATGTCCAGATGTGAAATAAGCCCATAGCATCTTACTGAGGAGTGATCCAAAAATACTATAGCCCATTCCTTTCAAAATTACAGATATCTACAAAAATCATGCAAGTAGTAGCCTGGGTCTCTCTCTCTCTCTCTCTCTCTCTCTCTCTCTCTCTCTCTCTCTCTCTCTCTCTCTCTCACTGTGAATAGCACATAAAATGAAAAGATGTACTTTCTTTAGTGAATACTTTTAAATGATGGGTGTCACACACACACACACACACACAAAGCCGGTGTTCAGGGCTTCGGATAACATGTCCCACCCACCTCAGTTGTCTCAGGGCCAGGGTTGCCTCTATGCTGTAGGACTGGGCCTGCTGGAGAATGTGAGTGTGTGGAATACGGTCCTCCCAGCTGAGACCAAGGATCCGCTGGAGGCATTTGATATGGAAAGCCTCAAGTTGTTTGATATGTCTTTGGTAAACTGTCCAGGACTCTGAGCCGTAGAGTAGTGTAGAGAGGCATACAGCTTGGTAGACTGCAACTTTTGTTGATGTTCTTAGGTGGTGATTCTCAAACACTCGGGTGCGGAGTCTGCCAAAGGCAGAGGAGGCTTGATTGATTCGAGCCTGTATGTCATCATCAATTGAGCAGTTGGGAGTTAAAATGCTGCCAAGGTAGCAGAAGTGCTGAACTGTCTTTAAGGGTTGATCTTCAATAGTGAATGTAGTTGGTGTGGCAGATGGACAGGTCTCTTGAACCATGACCTCAGTCTTTAGTGTGTTGATTTGTAAACCTAGTGAGTGATACACAGAAGATACAATGTCCAAGATGTGCTGCATAGCTCTGGGACTGTGGGCAAGAAAGGCACAGTCGTCCGCGTATTGCAGCTCTTGGACATTACAGATGGTCGTCTTTGTTCTTGATTGAAGACGCCTGATGTTAAACAGGTTTCCATCCATTCGGAACTGAATTTGGACCGTGTCTTGGGCCTTCAGGGACTGTCTGGAAAGAATTGTGACTGCAGCTAGGAATAAATTGAATATCACAGGAGCAAGCACGCAACCCTGCTTTACCCCCACATTCACAGGGAAAGGTGGTGATTGCTGGCCTCCAACCAGGACACGTGCCTGCATACCATTGTGAAGTTGCTGGAGAATGGTGAGAAATCTGTTCGGGACACCAAACTTTCTGAGAATGGTCCAGAGAGCTTCTCGATTGACTGTATCGAAGGCTTTAGTGAGGTCAACAAATGTTATATACAGATTCTTGTTTTGTTCTCTGCATTTTTCCTGTATTTGACGTGCAACAAAGATCATGTCAAGGGTAGCCTACTTCTTTCTTTCCTGAAGCCACACTGTGTTTCTGGGAGAATGTCTTCAGTAATGTGAGTTATGAGCCGGGAGAGCATTATTTTGGATAGGACCTTTCCAGCTACAGAGAGAAGGGAAATGCCTCGGCTGTTTCCACATATGGATTTATCCCCCTTCTTTTTGTAGATTGTGACAATGTTGCAATCTTTCCATTCCTGTGGTATCTTCTCATTTTGCCAGACGTGGTGGATCAGTTTGTGTAGCTGCCTGGTTAGTAAATAGCCACCCTGTTTGAGAAGCTCAGCAGGTAGTCCATCAGGACCAGGGCTTTTGTTGTCTTTAAGGCCTTTCACAGCTGAGAGAACCTCCATAAATTTAGGAGCAAAATCAAGCAGGGTAGCTGATGGAAATTGAGGCAATGCCTCTAGCACTGATGGGGTGGTAGGGTTTGCTCTATTGAGGAGAGCACTGAAATGCTCTGCCCACACACACACACACACACACACACACACACAGTTACTTAACTGATTGGCCTCCAAGGTCAATGGCCTTTCTCTTTTTATCTGTCAGAACTGGAAGTGGAAAAGATAGATTTCCTGGGTGCTTATTTGCTTTTAGAGCAGTGGCAGGAACCTAATCAATTAATTGCCTTGGCTGTTTCTCTTCTCTCATTCAGGGGTATGCAGGGCATGTAATTTGGCAAACTATCCAGCCCTCCACACAAACCCTCTACTTTGGCAACTTGTAGGGAACTCAGCCAGTGTTTTGAAGTATCCTTTTCATCAGAGACTTTGTTTTGGATTTGGTTAAATTAATTTGGATGACGTAGTCTATGAAGGGGGCATAAATTATCAGCAATCATCAAGGATATGCACAGTGTAGTCCTGGGTGGGGAGGAGGAAATCACCTCAAAATAAAAGAAAGCTCAGTTACAGCATGGCATTGGCAAAAATTCTGACAATGCAGTATCCATATTTTAATGTTGGCTATTAAAGGGAATAACTGTCAGACATGCTGAAACAAATTCAGTCTCTCAACTCTTACTGCCAGCGAGCTATCTATGGATATTGATAACAGCTCATGTCATGTGGTACAGCTGTTGTTTGTGTTGCCGCGTATCGGTCACATGTTTGCACATCTCAGTAACATTGCCAAGATCCCCGTATTTTGGGGATTTATTCAGGGCCGTATTTTGACATGACGGCTGGAAGTACCAGAAACTAAGTGCTCTAAACAATCTCAAACTGGAAGGTTGTTTATGGGCAGTATAGTGTGTTTGCTTAGTCTGAAGTCAATGATCAGTTCCTTTGTTTTGTCCAAATTGAGAAGCAGGTTGTTGAGACTGCACCAGTTGCTGAGCTGTGTCACTTCCTCTCCGTACAGGACCTCATTGTCTCTGCTCATCAAACTGACCACGGTTGTGTCATCAGTGAATTTGATGATGTGGTTTGTGCTGGGTGTAGGTGCACAGGTTAGGGAAGTGAACAGCAGAAAACTGAGCCAAAGTCCTTTTAAGGCAAGTCCTTTCACTTGGCAGCCATCTTTGAGATGCCTTCGGGGAGTTATTTTGACTTAGTAAGTCCAAGGCCCTACCTAAACGAATGGGGAGATATTCAGATTAAGAGGTTGTATTCACTTAAAAAGTGAATTGTATGAATCCTTGCTTAAATCGGAATTGAATGGTGTTGCCCAAATAATATCCAAATATCTCTTTTGAAGTCTTTTAAGCACACAGCCTTGGGAGGGTCCTGATTGACTGATTGATTCACATATAGCCATACATACTACACACATACACACACTTGACCTTTAGCACTTCTTACACACTATATCTTGAACCTTGCACACACACACACACACACACACACACACACACACACACACACACACACACACACCTGACCTTTTACCACTTCTTACATCTCCCTTTGACCTTAAAGCACAGCAACAACCAAAAATTCTCGGAACAGAAGCGTTTGTCAAAATGTCAATCTTAGCCATCTAAACTATCGAAAAACGAAACTAACGAACCAAAACTTCTTCAACGGAGGGTTCAGATTGATTTGCGGGAGCAAGTCCATCTGGCAGAGTCAGGTTAGGAAAATGCATGCACTAAGACCAAAATGCTTTTACCCACATATGTAACTCCAGGTAAGGGTGTGAATAATCCATTTTTATTAAAAGGTGAAGTATTCCTTCGTCCTCTCAACATACTTACAGAACACTGCCCCCCTACCCCTCAACTCAACTCCTCCACCTGCCTACTGTTGAATGAAGTGTCATTAATGGTCACAATACATAGAAGTTTATGATAGACTCATGTCATTTCTTATATTGACCCCCTCAATTTATTCCCTCCCTACTACATCAGACGCTGTATTAAAAAGGCAAAAAGAATCACTAAGGACCCCAGTCATCCCCATCATGGACTGTTTCAGCTATTACCATCTGGCAAGAGATTCCGCAGTCTCAGGGCCAGGACCACCAGACTTCAAAACAGCTTTTTCCATCAAGCAGTAAGACTCATGAACACAGAGTCAGAATCCACAGCCTAAATTGTGCCTGTCAGTCTTGCACTTTTTTTCTTTTTTTATGCACTTACATTGACACTGACACATACACACATAGCACGTTTATCTCAGATATTTCTTAATCACTATTATTTATTTTCTGAGGAGCAAAAAACACAAGAATTGTACTCTCCTATAGTCTACCACTAGGCTATAATGAGATGTAATAAAGTTTTCTTGAATCTTGAATCTTGAATCAATAGCCTAAACTGTCCCCTGTTCCAACAATCCTTTTTGTAACATTCTTCCATGGGATATTTTTTTAGTCAGTGCTTCTATCAACAACTGTCAATTGTGTGCCTGTCAATATGTGTATGTACAGACAAAATACAAGCATACAAGTGTGTGTGTATGTGTAGACATCTCACGAGCCCCCTAGTCCGTTGACTGGACTGGGAGTCTGGACCTTTTGGTCAAGTGACTAGGGTACTCGACTGGATCCAACGTTGCTGTGAGGTTGCGGATTCGAGCCCTGGGCTTGACCAGACGGGATCGGGATGACCTCAGTTACATATGCAGATATGTCTCATCTATGTTCTAAATAATCCGGTGTGATCGCAGTACTTTGAATACAGGATGCTGCAGCACAGTGTAGGCGTTGGGACACCCATTCCAGGATATCAGATAAGAGCACTGATGTGCCGTATAGTCAAAGGGAACGAACGAGGACAGACAGTAACCCTGACAGTTGTCCCCTTTCCTCCCAATTATCCAGGACCTTCACTTAAGCTTTGCCAGAGATGAAAAACTACAAACAGTTTGAGTTGACTGCTGGGTATGTTGTGTAACTAATGCAATGTCCACATCCACGCACTTAAGCATTGTGTGATGTGCATTTTTGTAAAGTTTGTGTTTGTTAATCATCCTTTCTCAAATCATAGGTAAGGAAGTCATGCCTTAAGTTTATTAAATTATGTGTATAAATTGGACAAATAGTAATTCTTACAAATAGGCCCTTCAGTTAAGCTTTGCCAGAGATGAAAAAAACTACAAATAGTTTGAGTTGACTGCTGGGTATGTTGTGTAACTAATGCAATGTCCACATCCACACACTTAAGCAACTCCAGTGATGTGCATTTTAGTAAATTTTGTGTTTTTTTAAAGTGTTTTTTTACTCATCCTTTTCCAAGTTATAGGTAAGGAAGTCATGCCTTTAAAAGTTTATTAAATTAGGTTTAAAAAATTGGGTGACAATAGTGAGAGCTTAAGTGAAATAAAGTAAAGTCATTTTATTTTATTAACTGACAGGCCATTAAAATTGGATACACTGTACACTTTGTAAAATACATAATATACTCTACTGGCTCTCCGGTTCTTTAGTTTATCTATTTATTTACATGTGCACAGTAATGAAAAGATAGATTGCAGAAAATGCAAACTGCAGTCTATGAGTTTGGCTTGGATATATACAGTACCTCTTCTTTCTCATAGGAAAAAACATCAAGTTCCTTGTGCTTTACTGTAGGTAGGGGGACTAAGTTCTGAGAGTGGCCATCAACAATGAAGCCTTACATCATTGACTTCTGGTACTTGCAAATGCACCATGTTAAGTAAGTAGTTACATTTTCTATGGCGCTTTTCTACCCTTATAGGTACTCAAAGTGCTTACAATGGAAGGGGGACCTCACTAACCACCACCAATGTGTAGCACCCACCTGGGTGATGCACGGCAGCCATTATGCGCCATAACACTCACCACACACCAGCTAGAGGTGGAGAGTGAGGGAATTATTGAATGAGCCAATTATAGTGGGGGATGATTAGGGGGCCAGGTGGGGACTTTAGCCAGGACACCGGGGAACTCCCTACTATTTGCAACAAATGTCATGGGAACTTTTATGACCACTGTCAGGACCTCGGTTTAATGCTCATCCGAAAAACGTTGTTACAAAGGTCCTCTGTCATGGTGCATGGCATGGCACAAAGACCAATCAACAACAAAACAGGATCCAAAATACAACCCTCCACCCAAAACATTATAGGCAGGAAATACATCAACAACTGTTAAAAGAAGTACAACAGGAATGCATAAAAAAGTTAGGCAACTTTGTTCCACCATCATGAAGAAATTTTCACTCACCTATTCTTTACCTCTAAATATACCTTAGAATTATTCAGCGTTTCCTGAAATAATCATAAATTTTCTAAATATCCACAATTTTCCACCGAAGATTTTGATCATTAGATTATTTTGTCTAACACTGTCAATCTGTTATGTTCTTCTTTTAATTGCATGTCTCTTTTTTGTACAGTATATCAGTCACCAGCCTACATCACATCATATTAAGCTACGCCAAGAAAGTCTGACTGCCATTTACATAATATTGAAGGTTTTATTAGATGGTGTTAAGGTTCTCTTCATATAACAAGGACGAGGTTGTTAGCAAGCTGGTTCGGTTGCATAATATTAAACACCACCCACCTCCCCTCGAGTTTACGATTGAATTTGACCTTTCTCCATTTCATCACACTGGTCTGTGAGTCAGACAGGAGCACTTTTAGCGCCAGCTTATTATTGATCATTGAATCACATTAGAGTCTTAGATGGGAGTTGCACATGTGAAAGTCTCAAGTCTTAACCTTCAAGTCTCAAGTAAGTCCTAAGTATTTTTCTCTTGGGCAAGTCAAGTCAAGTCAAGTCCCATAGTAGGTCCAAGTCAAGTCCCAAGTCAAGTCACCTTATTATTGCAATTTTACCTGCAGAATCTGATCTCAATAGCGAAAATACACAAGTTATTTGTCAGTGAATGACAATAATTTGGATTTCCATTGTAAAGACTCATGTTAAGTAAAATACATCATGGAATCAAACAAACTTGTAATAACCTCAGAAATAACAGCTTACATAAAACAAATTACGAACCACCCTGAACTGTTACATTTCTCCTCTCACACACACAACTTACTTACTCTCGCTTTCTCTCTCTCAAACACACACACACTCTCGCTCACTCACACACACACTCTCCCTCTCTCTCTCAAACATCATTTACGACGATCCTAGGATATTTATGTGATTTACATTTTGCCAACTATCAATTACTTCAAGGCCAGTCATCCTGTAGCAACTACTGTGCCTATAGCTCAAGGGCACAACGGTGGCATCCAGGGTATGGACTCAAATTTTTCCTTCAAGGTTCCATCCATCTAAATAGCAATAAGCAACTTTATGAGGTTTGGTCTGAACATTCCCTGGTGGACAACCAATATTGGAATTGATGCTTTGACAATGGCATCACTTGGATCCATGGATCATCCTTGGATTCTCCACAGTTTTCTCCACATATTGTATGAGTAGGAGATGCACTTGTAATGCGAAATGATGCAGAAAATGTGAAGGGCCTCACAAGCAAGGCAAAGTGCCAAAGTAGGACATCTGCCTTGGATCTAATCAAAATCTGTTGCTGAGGTAGACCATGGTTGTTAGACCATTTGCTTCTTGCCTATTTGCAGTGACTAAGAATTTTGGTATTTTTCCTAATTAAAACTTGATTCTTTTACATTTGCAAAGTGTACAAAGGCTGATAGTCTGAGTCTACGAAGTCTACTGAGTCTATACAGAATGCAATATTCAATAAAATATTCTATAAAACTGGCCAAGGATGTTGACACTGACATGTTCGAGGGTGCAGTTATGACCAAACATCCCAGATTTTGATGACCTGCCCCCGCTTTTGGCCAAGTAGTACTGACTGCTTCCAACTGAGTGAAAAAAAAAAAACAGAATACCCATCCCTGGCTCAGTAGTTGCAGCTGACTTACAACTTTAATCCAGGTTTTATATGCTAGAGTGGCCAGCTGTCCTGGTTTTGGAAAAATTACACCCTCTCTCTCAACATCAACATGTTGTCTATAGTTGACTATTTACTCCTCGTCAATCCATTTTGTATCATTTGACGCACTTGATGGAACAGCAATAATTGATGGGCTTTCAAATTTATGAGCAAACCTGTTGAGCAAACGCAACACAATCTTGTATTTCATTTCAAGATTTCAAGATTTCATTTCAAGATGACAAGCCAGACTATCACATAAAATGTAAAGTCTGGCCACGAGTGATATACCCCCGGGTAAGACGGCCACGAACAATCAGAGCAACTAACAAGCCGATTCAAACAACGCTAAGCCTGCCCAATAACTCCCTGTCCAGATAGAACGCTACTGTTTGGCTAAACACCACAATATCTGAATACAACCTAAGCGTTATGAGTGGATTCACAGCCCAGACACCACACCACCGATGTCTGAGTACAACTTATGGCTGATAGCTAGACGTACTTGCTGAGCAAATTCAATTTGCTACCACTAGAGGGCGAGTGGCAACAGCATAAAAAACCTTTGATTTATGTGTTATTCTTTTGATCTTGTATCAAAGATGATAGGTCTATGACTTTGGCACATGATTAATGGCAATTTATAAGAGATAAGAGATAGCCTAATAGAAATAATCTTTATGGTTTATTTCCCTTTTTAGAACAGGTTTACAGATATGGCAGACATTTGAAATGGTTAAAAGGTCCATATCCTACCACTTCCTTGACAGACCCTAAAATGACCTTAGCATGTGAATGCACAATGCAATGCATCACCTATGATCAATATAATACTTCATTCTGTCTGAAATTTAGTTAAGAAAAAGTTTTAAAGTTTATATTTTCTTATTCACACTCATAGTGACATTTTAGAATGGATATAGGGGAAAACATCCATCATATTAGCCATCAGCTGATCCTAATACAAAATAAATATTGGTATCAACATCCGCCATTTTGAAAAAAAAACAACAACAACAACAACAACAAAAAAAAAACATATCCAGTCGCTCCACAGCTGAGGAGTCTGACACCTAAAGACATAAAATAGGCTACTGTATATTTGAAGTAGTCATTAGGGAGACTCTGGTTCAGATCTACACTGACTCCCCCCTTCATCCAGAGCTACTGTAGCCTTCTGTGTCTTGTGAATAAATCTGCATGGATATTATCAATTACTGTATATGATATTTAACAGGGAAAAATAGTACAGTAGGTTGCTTTTTGGTGTCAGACTAATCTCTAACAATCTATATGCTGTTGACCACAGGTGTTACAAGTGTTGCAACACTTCACAGTATCGCTGTTAACAATAAGTAGGCCTACCAGTATTGTACTTACATCATATAAATAAAGGTGGCAAAAGAAACCGGGGTGACAACATTAGGTGGACAGAGGCTTACAGGAAGGTGGCATACAATATGGGCGTGCTTAAAGTCCACACAAATACAGATGCATGCCTCTGCTCTGCTAAGTGAACAAAGGAATTGACAAAATAACAAATTCATTAAAAAAAAAAAAAAAATACACAAAATCAAAATGAAACACAAAAGGCAAGACAAGACTAAAACTAAAGACAAGATAGCAGCACTTCCCACATCAGCTGTTACCAAAAGGCCTGGCCCAGGCTACCCTTAAACACAAACACATGAAACAATGTAGCTAAGCCAAATTGTATGCACTACTAGTACATGTAGGCCTATGCCTTGCCGTCAATGTCCTTGACCATATTTGCCGTTAACACACTTAATTGGGCCTGTTCAGGAAATTAGGCAAAGTAGGGTAGTGTACCAAGCATTTAAAGGAGAAATCCGCTGTGTTAAGGACCAAAAGTATATCACAACTTAATGAAAAGTTCCAACATTTATCAGGGAGAACAATTTTGATATGTTCGTGCAGGCCAGATAACACCGCTTGCTAGTTGTAGCTTCCAGGGGCATCCAGCTAGATGTTAGTGGTCAAATTGCCATTAAACCATAGAAAGCTCAAATTAGCCCCACATTTCACTCCACATTTCGTTAATAGTATGATGACAGTTCCAACTTATAAAACCAGTCATTGAAAACTTACTAAAGTAACTGCACAGATAGCTACTTACCACTTTGCTGGGTGCCCCCAGAAGCTACAACTAGCAAGTCGTCTTCTCCGGCCTGCAACAACATGTCAAAATGTTCCAACTTTTTATGATTTTGCAATATACTTTCTGTCCTTATCACACCTTATTTCTCCTTTAATATTACACTGTAGCAACTGTGTACACTGTAACAACAGTGTATACACAAAAATACATTATGTAAGTGCAACTACATGTACATGATATTACATGTTGTTACACAGGATATACTACTGTGCCAAATTAGGTAGGCAAATTGTAACAGCAAGTCTTAAATACTCAATACTCTTAAATACTCAAATGCCAAAGATATCGCATTTCTGCCATTAAAATGCAGTGGATGCCGTTTTGTCATAGTCATAATATTAATGTTATTTACACCAGGGCACACATTTCAGCCATAAGCTATTTGAAATGCCATCCGATTCTTTCTCTGTTGCAAAGATGCTGAGGCAAAAGTGTGGTTGACCCCTGAGGTAACCTACTTATGCCAGTCCAGGAAGAGGGGAGGAAGTGCTGAACTCATGTGGCTACTTCTAGTAAGGGCACAAAGAATCAAAATAGCCTACCTAGTTGAGCTTTTGACTTTATGCATATCTGCACATGTTGATGTCTTGCAAACTTCTGTGTTTCTTTAAAAAAAAAAAAGCCTGGAGTCTTCAGAGGTTAGGCTTACGCACGCCCACTGAACCAATCAACAGCAATGTTCATGGAGACGGCTAGAGGATGTCCAATGAAAGGACCTGTGACGTACTCTCCGGCTGTCAAAACCGCATTGCTAAAATAAAAAAAAAGAAAAAACCCTGAAGCCGAAGGTAGGCTATTCTCAAACGCGAGGGCGTGCTGCTAGATGTCATGTCCTGGTAGTGTGCTTATTGCGACTGCCGCCACGCTCGTGACACATCCTGACAGCGCTGAGGAAAAACACATGTGACCTGTCTGCGCACACTGCAGGCGCGGCGTGAAGATTCGGTGCAAAAAGGAAAGCAAAGCATATTATTAGTCTAGTCTTTGGATATGTCTCTAATCGAAGAATATGGAGACGGTGAATATGAGAGGGCCCCGAAGCGCCTCAAAACATCAGAAATCGAGGAAGGAGAGGACCTAGAAGAGGGGGAGGATTCAGACTCAGCATCCGCGGGTCTGCTTGGAGATGAGGAGGATGAAGCGGGGCCCGGCGGGGAGCAACGCGCTCGGTGGACTGTGTCAAAATACTGCTCGAGTAGAAAGGTATGCTCATACAAGGCATGCTCACAAGTCTCTCCGCAGAGTTGCTTAGAATTATTTCAACATCAAGTATAGCCTACTTAAGACACCAACATGAAACGTAGCTGATGAAAACCAACAACAGATGTAATAGGCCTCTGATTTAGAACGAAACGACTTATTCTTGCTGAATCTGTAAGGAATAATGTCTGGCAGGTTATTTAGCCCGCAAACTAGCCCCCATCAGTCTATACGCCCCCGCCTGCACACGAAGGCTATTTCACATCCTACACGACGAGAATTAACCTTGCCGTCGCTCTTGACAGCTGGTTAATGCTGCAAATCGTAATATTTACTGCATGATATTTGTATGATGTATATAAAATTGCATTGTAGGCCTATCACACTGGTAACTGATTATTGAACGCACATTCCGCAGTGTCATGAGAACCGTAGCCTACATAGAAACATACACTATGCTTAATTGTTGCGCATACTTAGCCTATCAGTTTACTGACAGAATAACCTGCTGGTCTGCGCACAAGGCCTAGCCTACTGTAGGCCTAAATTTCGGTGCCAGAAATTGTGAAAATAGGATGAATGAGTAAAACTAGACAAGGTGTTCCTAAAACTGTCAGCAACAATATTAGTCTAGCCTACTTGTTGCTGCAAATTATCTTATAGGTTTCTACGCTTTGAGTAGCCCTGATATTTTTTTTAGTCTAATGTCTGGGAATAAAACTTCAGGGAAAATTCTGAATTCTTAGGGATGGACTTAAATGTGCATTTTTTCACAAACATCATCCTATAAGATTAAAACACCAGACTGTCCAACGTGTCAAAACATGGTCCAAAAGTTAAAATCGAAAGTGCCACAGATAGGAAATGCCCTTGTAGGCCTACTGTAGGTCTATGTCAGAAGTGTCTTGATTGATGCTGTGGACTATTACCTGTGCACCACTTTTCATGTTTTTAAGTTGTCTGATAAAAACAATGCTATCATTATGCTGTAAGCATGCTCATCAGCTTTGACACATTATGTAATCCCTGAGGGGGGAAAAAACGAAAATGCCGTCAGGTAGGTGCCTCAATAAAGGCCAGATTCCAAAGGGCCAAGTCACTTTTATTGGCAAGCGGAAAAGGGAAGTGCTGTTAGGGCAGAGGCACCATTCCCCCCCCCTTTTATTGCCCCATCAGTGATGGAACAGCATCCCTGCCGAGCGCCTGCCGACCGTGGTGAAAATAGTATCACCCTTGGCATCTCAATAAATGGCTGCCTGTGCAGGAGATCAGAAGAGGTGTTGTGGGCGGCCGGTGGCAGGGTTATCGTATCGCACTCTTGAGAATCTGAGTTTCACTGGCAGCACAGTCAGGATACAGTAGGTGGGTGAGCCTGATAACACAGGATTCAGTTTGCATTCCCAGATTTACATCTTTTTGCACAGAGGCCCAGTATGTTATAGGGAGATATCATTTGATTTATTTATTTGCTTAATTAATTAATTAGTCTCTGTTCAGTTTGCATCCCCGATTTTACATTTTTTTTTTCTTTCTGCACAGAGGCACAGTATACACTACTTTATAGGGAGATATCATTAGATTTATTTATTTGCTTAATTAATTAATTAATTTGTCTCTGTTTGTACATTATTCTTCCTCACTGATGCTGCACTGTACCTGCTCTCTGATTTTCCATTTTCCGTGTGACTATCTGCTTTGCAGACACTTGCATTTTTTAACTCTTTAACTCCTGTTTGCAAATCACACTAATGAGGCTCAAGGTTGGCCAATAAAACACTAATAATATGCATCACAATAGACAAAATTAATATCAATAGCAATGCATTCAATAGAACATAAAAAAGAGAGATGCCAACTCGGCGCTCAGGTGTAGAAAAAAGGTCCAAGGGTGGTGCTCTTGGGGTAGGGAATTCATGATAAAAAAGAAATAAGTCCCAGGCACTCAGGAGTATTATGAAGGATGGAAAAAAGTTGAAAAGGCTTTTTAACTTTTTTCCATCCTTCATAATACTCCTGAGTGCCTGGGACTTATTTCTTTTTTGCATTCAATAGAGCTTTGATATTTCTTTCTTCACTTTAAGAATCCAGATTAAAGACTATAGCTCTGCTAGAATTTAATAGGTTGGTTGGTTAATCAATATTAATTTAATAGGTTGGTTGGTTAATTAATTAGGTGTAGTTCTGAAATGCCCCATTCTGTTACGTACGCTGCCGTCAGTGCCGACCCAAGGCATACTCGAACTATGCGGCTGCTTAGGGCCCCCATTACTCCAGGGGCCCCCAAGAGCACTGAGTTAAGGTACAAAAACGTATAGGCCACCAATATGAAGTTATAGAATCAATTTATTTAAAAAATTAATTAGAAAATGTTTGTGAATTTGGTAGCACTGAAAGGTTAAAAGCAATAGCCATAATGACACCCGTATAATGTAAGCTACAATGTTGACGATAGTGGGTTAGTTGCACACAGTGTATCTGGTGCTAAGGCAGTGATGATGGTGCGCGTGAATGAAATTCTGCTTAGGGCCCCTTAAAGACTTGAGTCGGCCCTGGCTGCCGGTTCTCTATCTACAGTAGGTCTACGTTGCAGAAAATTCTGTCATTGTTGCACTCTGAAACAGCAGGACTGCGTGTTGATTCACTCCGGATTATTCAGCTCTGGACTGCCATCAAAAAAATATTTTTCTTTATTTAGGTTCATATTTATTTAGGTTTATGTAGGGTATAGCCTACCTCGTAGGCCTACTAACAGGAATATTTGCTTTACCAGTGAAGTTCAGTACTTGTTAGGACCGACAGCTTTCTTCTGCCATTTCATGTAATTCCCTTCTTATTGCTTGTAGCCAGTGTTCCCTCCTTTCAGCCTTTGTATTTCAGCTCTGGGTTCCTTTTCTTGTTGACATTACATTTTGTCATACAACTTAGGCTACTGATGTGGTAATAAATGTCTACTATCAGGACATCCTGTTTCATAATGCAATTGAATGAAGCTTGAGTAATTAGTCCCTCCACCAGGGTTGCCAGATCAGTCGGTTGTTTCCTGCCCAAAACCTTCTCAAACCCAGTCAGATTTTTCAGTTAATGCAATACTATTTATATGCTGACCGTTACATTAAAATGTACGCGTAAGTCCTCATGTTTTTTTTATACAGGTGTCAGTAAATGACGTGCGGGTATGAGAAGTTTTTTGTTGTTGTTGTTGTTGATTTCATTTGCACAACGTTTTCATTTTCATTTTTTTATGAGAGAAATTAGATGATACGGTAGGTCGTCTGTTTAGGCTAGCATAATGCTCTCTCTCTCTATCCCTCTCTCTCTCTCTCTCTCTCTCTCTCTCTCTCTCTCTCTCTCTCACACACACACACACACGCTCTCTTTCTCCTTCAGCTTGCACAATTGTCTCACACGCTGCTTGTCACTTGTTCTGACTGCTTCTCCCACTTGCAAATTAAATTTGCCCGATCATGCAACTTATAGGAGATTTTATATCATACCCAGGCGTCCTGGAGCCACTATCTTGACACTTATCCTTATGTGAGTTGTCTGAGCCTGAGAAAGAGAAAGCAAATCGCTGTGCTACAGATGAAGTAGGTTAAAAAGCATCAGCAAATTATCTTAGTGTAAAGTGAAACAGCCAAACTCTGTCTAGTGTTTGTGCGTGCAAGTTTGACCTCACTTTGAAGTCAAGTGAGCTGGGACAGGATGTCTTGTTGGTCAGTGGTCTTTGTTTTTTTTTTGCCCTCAATGGTGCCTTCCAGGCAGCGCTGTCTTCAAGGCACTACTCCCCTTAGTTTAGGGTTATGATGAGGGTTGAGGGGGTTAGGAATGGGGTAAAGGTAGTGCTGTTTGGGGCAAAAAACACCATTGAGCTTGGTCAGTCTATGGATAAGAAAACAGCGCCAAAATCACTATCAGTGGTCGAAACAATTTCATCCCTGCTGCTAAACCCCCAAACTGATCCGAAATCTGCCCAATCTGGCAACACATCCCCCCACCCCCCCATAGACCTCCTCAGTGACATTGACAAAAGGCAACTGAAGCCCCAATGCTCATGTGGCAGCCCTCAGTACAAATGAGATTGACACCCTGTCCTAGATGTTTTTCTTCACAAGATGGTCACAACATTTTTTTTTTTTTGGATCGATCCTTGTCCCCTGCTAAGGTGTCCACTTTGATTTTTGCTAACCAGTTGCTAACTCTGGGCACTAGTCACAGTGCAGGGATAGCACATCATGCTGTCTTACGTCTCACATTTTTAAACCCTCCTTTGCCTGGAATGTGTGGTGTTAGTGCAACCTGGATGTGGGCAGTCTGTTTAACAAGATAGGGACACCTTGTCTGTTTTATAAAGGAGCAGACTTCTATTTTCAGGAACTCCGCTATCACATTTGACTGTTAACCACAGCCAGTTATTTCATCACATAATGCAGCACCATGCGTAGCACAAACACAAGGTCTAGTAGGCTACGTGTCTTAATTGCATGTAGTGTTGTTTTGGGGGCCTGTTTTAGTCTAACTGTTGTCATATTAGTTTTTATTATTTTTAGTTATGTTCAGACACGTAGTGGGGCTCTGGTCCTCCCTCCATGTGCCTTTTTCTTCCACACCAAAAGTACTATTGTCGAACAATATCAACTAGATAAGTATTGTACTATTGGCAATACTGGCACTGATACAAAAATAGTCATTTTCACAAGTAACTCTTATTGTAGATCATGATTTTGAGTCTAACATCTACTTGGCTGGTGCCAGTTTCCATTTGTGGGTTTTTAGGTCTGTTTACGCAGTGTTATGACCCCGTAACCCTCCCAGCTCGTGTAGCTCCAGTAATTGTGTGTGTGTGTGTGTGTGTGTGTGTGTGTGTGTGTGTGTGTGTGGGAAAGCAACTAAGGGCACCTGACAGACCCATTGCACCCTCTAATCCAGGAGAAAACTGGAGGCCTCTGGGTGAACAAATACTAATGCACCAGTCCAGATCTCCGTCAGAGAGTCACACAACTCCTCTTGATGATTCATGTCAAACACTGTATCCCAAAACTTTTTCAATGTCTTGCACTTCTCACAAGCAAAACGGCATGTCATTCCAACACCACTAGCACCTACTGTGTCTCTCTAGCACATGATCCACTAGCACCAAACCATTATTCTCTTTGCACATTTCAATTAGCACCACCCGCACAGGTGCCCTCATCACTGCTAACCAGGGGTAGCAGGGCAGATTCTAGCAATTTTGCCCAAGGCGGGATATGAGTTTTTGCTCCTTTTTTTCTAGAAATACATAATAGGCCTACTTTTTTTTGATGCCCCCCTGATATTTACAGCATCAGTGTCAGAATCAGTGTCAGTATATTTGGGCATTTTTGTAACATTAGGGACTTGGGACTTAACATCACTGTGAAGGTTATACCTGTTATCTTTCTCTGTTTTCCTGACTTCCTCAACCTGTTTTTCACTTGTTTATCATTTTTAATGATCAAAGAGGTTAACTGGTCACTTGTAGCTGTTATTTGACAAAAAAGGATATTCAGTTATCACATTATTTATTTTAACAAGTCATCATGGCATAAGTGTAGATTGATGTACATTGATGTTCTCTGATTTCCAGTATATTCTGCAATTATGGGACAAAGTGCAATGCAATAGTCCTGCAATACAATCATAGCGACCAACATGCTTGCTTTTGCGTGCAAGGTGCATGCAACATTTTTATGTGGGTTAGATGCAAATAATTTTGGAACTCCTGCTTAAAGCGCATACAGTATGTGACTCTTCTGACTTGTCACAACTCAAAACACACTTTTATAGTTTTATAATTAATATTTATTATTATTATTATTATTAGTAGTAGTAGTAGTAGTATTTTCACCATTTATTATTTTTTGAGGGTAAACTATATTTTAAGTGGCTAAACGCTATTTCCACCTTGAGTATGCATTATTTATATACCTGTCCCTCCAGTTTTCCCATTTTTGCAATCATGTAATCAAAAGATTTATTGCAAATATTTCACAAAATATGATCCATGAAAAATGTTGATAATAGGATTTTAACTCATTCGACTGTACTGCCGATGGCAGTTTCTCTCGTTCATCATGACCATTGCTGTCTGTATTGATGATCGTAAGTCTATCAACTCACATGTTCATTGGCACATGTGCATTGCTAGGCTTGCTACCTAGGTCATTCCATAACCTCTAAGGAATTATGAATTATCAGTAATTTTGAAAATGAGGCAGGTAAAGGGGACTGAGCTGAACGAGACTGAAACGATAGCGCAACATGCAGATCTTCCCAAGACGTGACTTTCTGCTGCATGGGTACCTGCTGGTATGCCATGTAAAAGCAAAGGATTTTCACGCAGCATACACATCCCAAGTCTCTCAAAAGCTCAGGGAGGCCCCTCTCTATATAAAATATGTCCCAATGATATTTGCCAGTCGGAGAAACGCAACAAGTGACCGGAGCAGTGTGAGTGAGCATGAGAACATCAGTAATTTTAGTATTTTAGCATTTTTGCTCTCTGTCAAACCTCTGTCTTTCTCATTAGATAATTCTGTCATTAGAATAAACGCTTTTTGCAACGGGAATGAAAAAAAGCATGTCACCCAAGTAAAGTTTGTTCACACATCACCATTGCAGGCTAATGAATAGACCTACAAAAATTTAGTTAGATACCTCCCTTAAATTATTTCATGGTTGGGATGTCTGCTTTATTCTTCCCAGGGCATACGGTAGAGTTTTAATTAAAATACAAAAAAAATTACTTAATGTTGTGTTAGCAAGTGAACTTCTCATGACTATCCACAATGGACTGTGGAGGGAGCACAATTACTGTACATTTTTGAAATATAAATTCATCCACTGAATCCAAAATTCTGTTTTCATTTACAATCATTTACAAAGCAAAGCTCAAATCTAGGTTACAAATCTTAGTTCAAAGCTAAATTACAAAGCTAAGTTCAAAGCTAAGTTCCTATGATGAGCTGCTGCCTGAAACGCTGCAGCAAGCAAAACAAAGCGAGCCGTCACGATTGCTTCGGCAGCATCAATCTTTTACAAGCGATTACAATTTTAACTCTTAATTCACCTGTAGCACAGTTTAAATACGTTCGGTAAGATATGCTGTGCTATTTTAAAGGACTCTGGGCCCTTTAGTAACAATAAAAACCTCATGTATGCACTATGCATACAGTTTGGTGTCTCAAAAACAGGCAGTCATAAAATTGAATGCGGCATAGAAAAAACAAATAAATAAATAGCCTGTCTGTCGCATCCATGTTCAAGAAACTGCATCAGACCTTGCTTGTCTAGTGCATAGCCTACATGAAACGTGGACACAGTAGCAAAGCTATAGAAGGCTCACTTGACCACATCCTGCCTATGTCTGTGTTAACTTTTTATTCGCGGTCTATTCTTTGTTTAAAACAGCTGTTCCAAAATGGTATATATGGGGTGTAAAATACAAAAAAAAAGGTTTAATATGCATGATTACAAACATGAAAAGCAGATATGATGAGATATCAAATCGATACAAAAATGCTGGCTCTGCCGTGATATCCGTTGTAGGCTGCGTAGTTCAAGGCCTAGACTTGCAATGCTCAGTTTGTGTAACTGCTAGAACGTGTGAAGAATCTCTCCTCTCAGGTTAGTCTTTGGTTTAACAGCCTGTGTAAGACCTGGAGTGCACACACATAACTTTATGTATGTAGATAGCAACATTTTTCAAATTCATTGAAAAGATCGCCAGGTTAGCCTACTTTTTTGCTTTTGCTTCAACCAAATAAAAAGTTGCACTTTAAGTTTAAGTTTGAAAAACTAAGTGTAGTAGAACTGAATGGAAGTGAATTGACAAATAGCATATCCACAAGCAGAACTTGGGTTATGAATAGCCTAGTAATGGCTAATTTAATTGTGTTTTCCCATTGCATGCCACAGTTCTCATAAAGCATAACCAGAAAGTCTGTGTACATCTAATCTGTACACATTCACCTGTACTGTAGCCTACTTTTCTTGTCTTGCAGTGCTCCAATCCTTGCGTCGGTTTTGAAGATAGTCTGTGGGCACACACAGTAGGTGTTTCAGGAACTTTGTGTGTTGTTATCATTAGCTTTTTAGAGAAACAACCTACAGGATGTGGGACCTAGAACACTCACATGAGGAGCCGGTAGCTGTTGCACTTCAGCTTGCAGAACTTCAAATAAGTGCCTTGATCCACCAAACTGATAGGAAGAGAAATGTCATGGGGGCAGACCTGTAATTCTCTCCCTTCTGCCAGTCTTTTTGATCTCCTGCTTATCTTACTAAAAAAATTGTACAGCTAGGTCTACATGAATATTAATGGATGCTTTGAGTGTGAGAACTTTTTCTGTTCTGTTTTTTTTTTGTTGATGTTCTTTTTTCTCATTAGAGCTGTTGATGAGGTAGTGTGCAGTGGTTTGCATCCATGTCACCAGGCTCTGCAATCCATTTCTGCAAAGCCTGCAGACATCCTGTTGAATAGGGAACATGTTTCTCTGCAGTGTTACAACATTTCCAGATGTAGACACACCCATGAACACTGTCATGCATACATCCAAATACACCTCTCCCATGCATAAACTTGTAACTTAAAATACATGCAGACATATTGGATGAATGCATCCCTATTTAAAGCGGTGCTCCGGAGTGAATTCAATCATAGCCCTGTTGAAAGAGCCTGTTAAATGCAATAGTTAGTGAGTGGAACAAAATGATTTGGAATAGCAAAGACCGAACGCAGAAACTAACAAGCACTTTACACTGAATCAATGGAAACTCATTATTCAAAACCGAAAGTAAGATCTGAGGTACCTTTGACTCAATGTAAAGTGCTTTGCGTTCGCGTTCGGTCTATGCTGTTTGAAATTCTTTCATTCCATGCGATATCTGTTGCTGTTAGAAGGCTTGTGCAACAGGGCTATGCTTAAACTTACTCAGGAGCTATCCTTTAATAATGACGTTTAAATGCAATATGAATATTGAGTGCTATTGTAGTTGTTTGCTCCCAAACATAGACCAACAAAAACAAAAACAATTCCTGTGTAATGCCCCTTTAAGGTAACCTCACCCATGTCAGAGGCGCTAGGCTCAATGGTGTTTTTTGCCCCCAACAGCACCTTCCAGGCAGCACAGCCTAAAACACACTACCTTAACATTTACCCTAAACCTAACCCCCTCAACTCTCATCCTAACCCTAAATTGGAAGGCACCATTGAGCGCAAAAAATTCCAAAGACCGTTAGATGATGTGCTAGGCTGCTAGCATTGTTAGGTGGGGGACTCTTGTACAAGCCCATTGGGCTTTGTCCCCTCACTTTTAATGACATGATGTGTGCTAAATAAATAAACTAAACATCTCCAGGCAAGCATCTTAGTTAAGCCATTGAAGAGTTGCTTAAGAGGGGCAAATATCCTTGCATATGAGTGGATAAATGTCATATTCTATATAGGGAAAACGAGAAACTGCCATTTTGAAACAGAATAGCAGTCCTGATTAGTTTGTCTGTTTCATTTTCATCCTGAAGTCCCTCCCAATGGCAGGGAGCTCAGATACTTGCACGGAGATGCTTCCAGCGTAATGCATCATCTGACGTGACTGAGATTACCTTTAAGGTACACTTAAACTCCACTTCAGGTACAGACAATATGTTTGTCATGAAACAATGAAATGTGAGACTGGTAGACTCCACAGGCTGTGTAGTAACTAAAAGTAGAACTTGACCTAATTGTTTTAAAACACCAACAAACTGTCCTTGTTGAGTTTCCTGTCAAACATATTCTCAGGACCTAAAGTGAGGTCTACATAGACCACAGTTCATCATGAGCATTTGGAAATATCGAAATGACTCTGAGGAAAGGATGAAGAACGGTTTAAACAATGTGAGTTATATACAATATAATATACATTATAAAATATGAATAGGCCTACTAACAGAGTTAAACAGTGTCAACAGAAATCCTTTGATATTGACATAGGCCTGATTCATTAGGAAAAATGTGCGCTGCAAGTGTAAATAAACTAAGGAAATGGTGAGATCAAGGAAGCTGCGTAGAAGGGACCAGTTCCCCTTCTGCCAGTATATGTATAATTAACAGGGAAGGCGTTTTGAATCTGTTAGAGAAGTGGTTACTCATCTCAGAAAAAATAACCCAAAGGAACGCCCCTACTGAACAATGCTAGGGAAATGGATAAAGCCTTCATGAAAGAATCCCTTCTTAATGCTACTAGAGCCATCCTAACTGTTATTCAACATGACCTACAGTAGCAATACAAAATCTGCAATGAATGCTGTTGAAAGAATGTTCTAATGTATAGGCCTACAATCTTGAGTAGGTTTCATCAAGATGATAATAACCCCTTTTTTCTTTTCTTAGGATAATGGTGATAACTCCCTCCATCTTATAAAGATAACAATAAACTCTTCTTTTCTTTCCTTTTCTTAGGATAATGGTGATAACTCCCTCCATTTTATCAAGATAATAACACCTTCTTTTCTTCTTTTCTTTTCTTTTCTTTTCTTCTCTTAGGATAATGGTGATAACTCCCACCGTATCGCTCCATCACCTGTAGTTCATGTACGTGGTCTGTGTGAGTCTGTGGTGGAGGCCGATCTTGTGGAGGCCTTGGAGAAATTTGGAAATATCTGGTGAGTTATTGTTGGGAATTTACTGCTGTTTACACCTGTTTGAATTAGGGCTTTGTTTTTTATTTTTTGATAATGTGTAGTCTGGCATCGATAGATAAGCGAACTCAATTGTGAGCAGAACAAGGCAGTTATCTTTCAAACTGCTTCTGCACACAGAAAGATATCCTATGACTAATCAGAAGAACGAACAAGACAAAAACACCTATTCAAAAGACTTTTGTTTTCGGCGAAGCCCGTCCTAAACACATAGAATGTTGTGCTACGAAAGCGTAGAGCTATGAAACTTCTTAAGATACATCAAGAAGCACCACTAAACACTCGGTGACTTGCACATGTTTTAAAACAAATGTTTCAGGTTGTTTTAAGGATAGGATTTAGAATTTGTCATAGTTGCCAGATCAGCTGCAATTTTGCCACTAGCGGCTGACATATTGTAGTAACCTGTTCTGGCAAACAACTAAAAGCCCTGTTGTAGATATTGGATATTTAGTAGTCTGCACAAGGTATATAAACATGAATGCATTCGGCGTAACATTTATTATTATTTTGTTAAATACGCTTGACACATACAGTAATCTATATTAAGTAGACTTAAAGTGCATGAACATGTAATGACACCTCAGAATGCTTATGACCAAAAATATTCAAACAGGCTATGTGTTGTAATTGTGTTGTACTGCAATTTCCTGACAAGTCACCATAAAGGAAATTGCTCTGCAAGACTTTTTATGATGTTGGCATAATGCAACACATTTTCATGATGCAAGTCATTTTCACTCTCCTCTACAATATGCAAAAGATGTCTGTTTCTCAAAGAATGAACAGTAACTGGAGAAATTATGCGCAAATCAAACTTTACTGCAAGATGTGGTGCAAATTTCTTGGATGCTGAACTGTGTGCTATCAACACTGTTTCCAGTTTTTCTTAACTACTTAGAGGACAATGCAGGTGTGATAAGGACTGCAAGTATTGCAACATCACAAAAAGTTCACAGTTGTTTTCCACAGTTCTTCACACTTCTTTTTGCAAAAACAGTCGTCATGGGTGTCATTCAAGCAGTGTAAACACTACTGGTTTTGTGAGATAACCACAAGGTTGGTGCAATAGTGCTGTAGTGTTTCAGGACTGATGCCTTGTTTAGCAAGTGAGGAGATGGTGGTGAGATGTGGCAAAAAAAGGGTGAGCCTGCGTGGTTCAGTTTGGAGCTGGTTCCACTTGTGCTGGCTATGTATGTCATTACGGCCGACTTTGCTGAGGACTGCTCCAAAGATCATGGGTTAGGCTACTGCTCCATTTTCGCTCAATGGTGTTTTTTTGTCCCCAACGCCACCTTCCAAGCAGCACAGCCTAAAAGGCACTACCTTAACCCTACCCTAAACTTAACCCCCTCAACCCTCATCCCAACTCTAAATTCAGGGGAGTAGTGCCTTGAGGGCAGCGCTGCCTGGAAAGCGCTGTTGAGGGCAAAGAATACCAAAGACCTCCGTTTTCACCCGGAGCGCAGACGAGAAGATTTCCCTGTCCCTTGTTTCCGCCCTCCGTCTGGCCACGTCTGGTGGGGACATTTCTTAACCCTAACCCTATAGAATATGGACTTTTTTTGTCTGTATTTGTTATTTATTTTACTTTTCCTACCTTTCTTTCTTTTTCTCTCTTTGATTTCTGCCATTTTGTATGCGACAAATATGTGACAAATAAAACTGCTTGAATTTGTGTAATTGATACCAAAATTGTCTGAGCTGTGTGTGATAGACATTCATAGTGCCCAATAGCTGGCTCTGGAAAATCATAAACCATGCTTCCTCTATGAGAAAATGAATAGGTGGTCTCAAGACTAAATATCCATTGAGTAGGCCTATATTGAGTTTGCCGTGAGTCAGGCTTATCCAGAGCAGCTTTGTGGAGAGTTGCCTGGACATCAATCTAACCTCTTCCTCCAGAGCACACAACAACCCATTCCCTGATCAAATAGTTCATGATTACCAAGTGCTTCAGGAAAAGTTCATGAAAACAATGGCAATGAGTAAATGAAATGTACCGGTATGTAACATTCTTTCTGACCACATAGCTGAGAACATGAGTTCAGAGTTGATAGATAGAACTCAGAAGATAGAAGAAGTGGTTAGAAACCATGATGAAACATAGGCCCATGTAGGCTGTGGTATGCAGGAGTTATTTAAAAGTTGTCAGGTTTATAAGGCACTTAAATAGCAATGGGTGACCAAAGTGCTATAGAAGTAAATAATAATAACAAGCCCCGCCCCTGACAACCAAAAAGAACAGATTACACTACGTCAACATTACAGAAACAGAAGGCTGATGGAGACAAGAGTATGAATACACAGGAAGGGGAATCTTAAAGGCATAACAGGCAACAGTTTTAGGTTTATTCACCAGCTATATGGTCACGTGATGATTAAATGGCTCATAGTGGGAGGGAATGAAGGCTCCCTAGCCTGCCTCTAGTGAGGATCTCACGGTTAGCCTACGGAAGTAAGCTTTTAACTTTTTACTTTACTTATTTACCCATTTTTACCTGCCATGTAAAGCACTTTGTGACCCTTGTCTGTGAAAAGAACTTTAAATAATAGTATAGGCCTACAGTATAACCAGAAAAATCTCATCTTTGGCCAAAAGTTATGTCAAATCTATAAAATCCTGCTTATGAATAGCAAATAGGCCAGAGCCAGCCCTGAAAAAGGCTGCACAACAGCGCCAAAACCCATCGATGGCCAAATAAAGAATTACATATTTGGAGTCGCCATAGAAAATAAACGGGGAGAAATAAGTTTGATGGTGTTGAACATGAACATGAAGTGAAATTAATATTTTTGTTTAATTCTATGAAATACTATTTCTCCCAAATCTAAATAAAAAACATTGTCATTTATAGCATTTACTTGCAGAAAATGAGAATTATGTCAAACACATGGGCCCCTAATGTTCAAAACATAGTTTGCTTTGTTTACAGTTGTGAGACTAATAACTAACATTGTGAACTTTATCTGTCTGACAGCTATGTGATGATGATGCCATTCAAGAGGCAGGCATTGGTAGAGTTTGAAAACCTTGAAAGTGCTGAGCGTTGTGTGACCTACGGGGCTAAAGAAGCTGTCTACATCGCCGGCCAGCAGGCCTTCTTCAACTACTCCACAAGCAAGAGGATCACAAGACCAACCAATGCAGATGACCCCAACAGTGGGAATAAAGTCTTACTTCTCTCCATCCAGAATCCACTCTACCCCATTACCACAGTAAGACTAATTTACTAATTTAAGAATTAAATCTAATTCTACTTCATTCGTACTGTAAGTTACAATGTAAATGTAACTCTGTTTCTCCATCTATTGTATAAATATCATAGTTCACCTTGTATTTTCTACATCTTGTTTCTCAGGATGTGTTGTATACAGTCTGCAATCCTATTGGCAATGTTCTGCGTATAGTGATCTTCAAGCGCAATGGAATCCAGGCCATGGTGGAATATCCTTTCTGGAGTCTGTTTATGAAACAAAGTTTAGACAGGTGAACTTGCTGCTCACCATACACGTAACAGTAATAGACTTCTTAGTAATACTAACCTGTGTTGGTAGTTATGTATTTTTGTTTTCATATAGTCCTGTGCAAAGTATGTACTGTACATGTAGTGGCGCCGCTAGGGGGGAAAAAGTTAGGATGATTCTAAGGGCCTGGCACTGACAGGGGGGCCCAGAGAAAATTTTAATATCAAAATTAATATTTGAGGGGCCCAAAGTTATTTTTTGTCATAGGGACGAAAATTTCTAGCAGCGTCCCTGTGTACATATACATGTATGCACTGATAGAAACAGACAAAATCGAACCCATGTTTCCTTGACTATCCTGTTCTCACGTTTGAGTCTATTCAGAATGCCCAGAGGGCCAAGGCAGCACTAAACGGAGCCGATATATATGCAGGATGCTGCACTTTGAAAATTGAATATGCACGGGTAAATCTACAGTGCTTACACACGACCATACACACACACACTCAGGCAGCATGCATACACACTCACACTCACACACACACAGAGGTGCAGTCTTCACACTCACAGTCACCCTAACACACATGCAGTGCCGCTGTGCTCTCTCTCTCGCCCTCCCCATTGCAGCCCTCTCGCCTCAATGTCATCAGAAATGACAATGACAGCTGGGACTACACAAAGCCCTTTCTCGTAAGGAGAGGTGAGAACATTTATACTGTATGTATAAGGGTGTGTGTGGGGGGGTCTGTTTATGTCAATAAAATCAAAGAACTTTGTAAATTGTTGCTGATTTTAGCAGAGCACAGAGCTTTGTTAAGATAAGGCAAAAAAGTACAAAAACAAGTTCCAGAGTTAAAGGGTACATATAGTCCCATTCCAGAATCCCAAAGGAAGATACAATACAGTCACACAACAGAAGTAGGGTACAAGTGCCCAACTTTGTGAGAGACGTGAGCTGGTCAATGGCAATAGAACAAGTAGCCAATCCCATTTCAGCCTCTAAATGAGACACATTTCCCAAGTTGCTATAAGAGAAAGTAAAAAGTATTTATTTCAAAAACTGTCGAAAATGTCGAATGACTCACAAAAACTAGCCTACTTCGTTAAATGTAATTCATCACTTCCCTTGCCTGCTGGGAAGTAAAGGATTTTTTTAACCTCATAAAGAAGAAATAGCCTACATTAAAAAAAAGTCAAAAGTAAAAAGACACAGGCACTGCTTGAAACTCGAAGGTCAGGACTTGGGACTAGTTTATGACACAGTGCCAGACGTTAGCATGAATGACCCAACAGACCAAAAATCTCTAATCACCATGGTACTATGTTAGTCGGAACTTCATTAGTATGAACTAACATGTACAAACTGCAAAGTCAAAGATTTTGAGCTATTTAACAGTTGTGGATAATATTGTCTGACACAACTGTGTTTCAACTTTAAATACTTGAGAAATATGAAATAATTTGAGCATATTAATACGTTTGTCTTGGAACCATTAAACAAATTGATTATAGGGGGATTTTGCCTGAGCCTGTTGATGTGCCCAGTTTTTAGGCGCATGCATCTGATGTCGCGTGATAAGACAATTGTTTCAGAAATCATCAAAAATCCTTACATATACTTGGATAAACCACTTGTCCGTTATCCTATTTCAACCACTTAAATCGAAACCTACCAGTTGCATCCCATGAGCCCACGTGATTTCTAGTTTTTCACATGTTCCAAAAAAACATAAACTCTAGAATCTGCGGCATAATTGCTACAATACTTGATTCAACTCGCATAATATAGATGTCTCTTTCAAGTGTAACTGACATGAATGAGGTTATTTGTTATGGATGCTACGGGATGAATAAAGCACTATTCTTATCTTATTTGGGTGAAGTGTAGGAAACCACCTTTTTAGGCACACCAAAACTGGTTTAAAGTTAAAACAATTTGTAAAGTAGGACTGTAGCTGATTGTAAGGTGTATGGTTTTCGAAACAATGTATTGATTTCATGCTTCTCTGTTAAATGTCTTTTCAGAACGTGCCAAAGGAAGACAACGACAGGCCATTTTAGGAGAGCATCCCTCATCATATGGGGAAAATGGCTATGGTCAGTACTTATCTTCTTACCCTGTATTTTTAAATTATAATCTCAAATTACACAAAATAGTTGTATATTCAGATAGGGACAGATGAGTTGGTACTATTTGACACATAACAACACCCAACCTATTTTGCCTTAAAGGGAAAGTCCCAGGTAAAACAACTCTGTTTCCTTTTCTTGCCCCATTTAGTTAGCAGTTTGTATCAAATGTCTTTTTTTGTGCTGCCTATTGTCTGCACTCGAAGACCTCAGACAACAGGACTGTGGGATAAATTACGCTAATACAATAAATTGGCATTCATCATTATGTGCACCCATTCTTCACTATTTTAATCATCGATTCAGCTGAGTTTTTTAGATGAAATGGCTTGGACAGATTGATGGTACCCACACATTAATTCTGTGCTGTGCAAACACTAGCGGCAATCACATGTGATTTCTGTTGTTTTCAGTCAGACAAAAAATGCATGTTGGCCTACTCCTCCCTCTGAACATAGAGTTCCATCCATCTCAGGCACTCCAGCACTTACTAAATACTATAGATGTTTGAAAGGTTTCAGATGATGGTCTGAAGCCCCCTTCAGAGCAGTCCATTGTTTTTGGACATTCTTTGATAAGCTCACTTGTAGCTTTGTTATCTGGGCCATTATTCCTGGGTAGAGACTTGAGAGACCAGTTTATGATTTTATTGTAGTGTGATTTCTCTTTATATTGTATATATGGACTATGTCTGATTGTACATTTATGTTGCCTATTGTTGTGCAACAATTTGCCCCCATAGGGGGCATTAAAGACAATCTAATCTAATCTAATCTAATCTAAAAACACTAAATGACTTACAGTTGCAAGGTGACAAACTTCCTTGTGCTCTTTTTCTTATTCCTTATATAGGCTCTCACTGCCCCCTGCTGCCTCTGCCTACAAACAGCAGATTTAAGAGAAGTTCCCATGACATGCCAGAGGTAGTTGCTTATCCTTTGCCCCAGGCCTCCTCTTACATGGGCCATGCTACAAGCTCCGTGGCCATGGTGAGTGGCCTTCACCCTGGGAAGATGAACTGCACCCGCATCTTCAACCTCTTTTGTCTTTATGGAAATATTGAGAAGGTAAGTGGTTCTCACAAAAATGAGGTAATAGACCCTCAGATACAGTAAATCCAAATTTAGTTACACTTTATTTGAAGGTACCGTCATAAGACTGACGTGACACTGTCATTAACTATGACATGATGTTGTCATGAATCTGTCATAAACTTTATACACCTGTCATGACTTCTGTCATTAATTGTCACCCGGTATTTGTCATGGTTAGGGTTAGGGCTAGAGTATGTCAGAAGTCGTGACAGGTTTATTAAGTTTAAGATAGATTCTTGACAACGTCATGTCATAGTTAATGACAGTGTCATGTCAGTCTTATGATGGCACCTTAAAATAAAGTGTTACCCAAAAGGTACTAGTCATAAGGACAGATCCATTGCTTTATGCAGTAGACACTTGACACTCAGCAGAAATGGGTGTAGTATAAATTAGGGCAGAAGAAACAAGGATTCATAGGTTATGACAGAACTTTGCACAGAGTAGTGTTAATAAAAGGGCTTTAAAAGACTATAGACTATACTATACTACGGTTTGGAATTCTCCATCTGATACTAAATCCTCTTACTTGATCCAGCAGCAATCTAAATAATTACATTATTGTAATGTAATGTTGTTGCTACTATTGTAGCATTTAGATGATTGAGACTGTTTTTGATTTTATTTTGTCAGGTGAAGTTTATGAAGAGTGTTCCAGGCACAGCATTGGTGGAAATGGGTGATGAATATGCTGTGGACCGTGCCATCACTCACCTAAACAACATCAAGGTCTTCAGCAAGAGGCTTAATGTCTGGTGAGAGGCGTCTTTTGAGGTCTGGGTACATCTGAGTAGCTTTTGCTACTGACCAAAGTCATACACGATTCAGTTTGATTCACAATCTTACACTCGTCAGTTTACTTATGTGAACAGAGTTTTTGCCCATTGCCTACAGTATATTTAAAGCCACACCTAAACCCAAACAATATTTTCCTCTGGGGATTGTAGATACCTTGCTTTTAATAAGTCTGCCTATGAACTTTACTCAGTGTTGCATTTAACTACAGTACTAGTCAGAGCCCTTGAAATGGCACTTTGCTTCAAATGGATCTCCAACCAACAAACTGCAGGCAAACCCAATAGGTTTTAATAAATGAGACACTATATGTAACTTTTCACCACTATGTGAACTGTCCTTTTTTACCTGACAATTTGGTCTTGTTCCATCTCCAAATGAATTAGGATGACCTAGTCATAGGCGGGATGGAAAAACACAAGTTTTATTCCCAGCAGCCATTCAGGATATAGTATGCACTGTGTAGTTTTGGGTATGAAACCACTACAAATTAAAAAGGTTTTAGCACTCACTCAATCACTTTGGTAACTAAATTGCCAGTCAGCATGTTCAAGCAGTGCCAATAAGACTGTTGAAAATGTTTTGTGAGGGTTTTGCACGTCTTTTAGGTAGTTCTAGTTCACTAGTTTTACAACAAAAACTACATTATAGTGTTGCTTTTAAACAAAGTTCCTATCAGGGCTGGTTCTTGGCAAAGTCAAACTACGTGATCGCCTAGGGCACCAAATATCAAGAGGGCATCACAATACATTTATTACTTTATTTTCTTTGGTTTTTCACTCTATTTCTAGAAAAGAGGGGACAAAACTAAAATCTGGCCTAGGGCAGCGAAAAGGCTTGAACCGGCCCTGGTTCCTATCCACCATAAAGTAACTGTTGAGAGAGTCCAAACTCTTTTACGAAGCAACGTTTCTCTTTCTCTGCAGCGTGTCCAAGCAGCAGGCGGTCATCCCAAGCCAGGTCTTTGAGCTAGAAGATGGTTCCAGCAGCTACAAGGACTTTGCTATGACCCGCAACAACAGATTCACAAGTGCCGGACAGGCCTCTAAGAACATTATTCAGCCACCATCTTGTGTGCTCCACTTTTACAATGTGCCCCCCTGTGTAACAGAGGATGAGTTGCGAAGGGTATGTTACCATTCTAAAAGTTATTCTATTATGCTGTGGCAGTAAGTACATCGCTAAATCGTCCTTTCAACGCCTATAAGAGTTGTGCTAATTCACTTGGTGAGTCTCCCTTAAAGGAATGTTCCATTTTTTAATGAGAAGTGGTTATTCACCTTCTTACTTATATATTCGGGTAAAAGCATTTTGGTCTTAGTGCATGCGTTTTCCTAGTCTAACAAACCCCAAAAAATTGTGTTATTTTAGCTTTAGCTTAACATAGGCGCTGGAATGTAAAGTAGCCAGATAGCAACTCTTTGGCTACTTTACATTCCAGTGACTATGCTAAGATAAAGCTAGAATTTCGGTTGCCAGATTAGGAACACACATGCACTAAAACGCACATGCACCAAAATTACCCACACTTTTTACCTCTTAAACTCCCAATTCAGTGCTAGAAGTGTCATACTTGTGTGTCAGTGATTACAACCTGGACAAGTACACATTGAGAAAATGTAGAATATGTGTTACACAGTGATTACAGAAACAACATACTGTATTTGGCATGATTATACTGTATATAATGGAATAATGTACTGTATGTGCTAGAAGTGTCCTTACTTGTGTGTCACATGTACAAGTACAATCTGCAGCTACTGTACTAGAACACATTGTACTGTGTTTACAGTATTTACAATACACAATCCACACCTCAAATTAGGCTACAAATGCAGTCAACTGAATTGATTTGCTCTTTTCTTCTTCAGTTATGCTCAGAACATGGAGTCCCTGGTTTCATCAAGTTCAAAGTATTTGATGCCAAACGTAAGCTACCTCCTCTCTAGTTTAGTGTTACTTACTGGTATTTGTGTTAATATTATAATATATATTGCATATAGCTGTGATGTACTGTATAGTTTAGAAATACCATCTGCAAATTACCAGTTTCAGAGACAATGTGACTTCTCCAACTGTGGTGGAAGTTCACCAGCCATTTTGTTATTGAATTCATTTCCTTACATTCTCTAGTTGAGGGTAACAACCTGTTTTTTTCGTGTCTGATCTTGTTCCCTTGTTTTCACCCATCAGCCAGCTCCAAAACCATATCAGGTCTGCTTGAGTTTGACAGCAAGACAGATGCTGTGGAGGTATTAACCGTGCTTAACCATTACCAGATCAGGATACCAAGTGAGTAAGCATACTGTACTTTTTGAGTAAGCATACTGTATTTTTTGGGCTTTTGCCTTTAATCGAATAGGACAGTATAGAGGTGGACAGGAAGCAAGTGGGAGAAAGAGATGAGTTGGGATCGGGAAATAACCTCGGGTTGGACTCAAACCCGGGTCCCCAAAGTAATGGTAATACGCTGTAGCCCACTGAGCCACGGCGCCCCCAGCATATACTGTTCTTTTAAAGCAACTTTCTGCTTGTGTTAAAGGCTTGGACTGTACTTTCATGAGAAACTAATATTTATTTGAAACGTGATAACAGAAACAGTTATTAAGCCTGCAGACATGGTCAGCTTTCATAAGAAACAGACATTTAATTTCAGGCCTAATAATAGATATGACGGTGAGTGGTTTCATCCTAGTTGTTATGACTACTTAGCTGCAAAGCCCCTGTTTTCACAACACATCTTTGTCCACCCAGAAACTCCAAATATGGACACTGCCAGGCTTAGACGAAAGCAACTAATTAAAACCTGCTTTACCAGAAACATGTAAATCCTTTAAAAGATTTAATGCTGATTAACCTTGCTTGTTCCTTAGCAAGCATATCTTATTTCTTATTGCCTGACATGGCATGCCATGGTCTATTTTATTCTAATCAGACTTGATCTAGCTGGTGTAAAATAATCCATTCACATCCTGGTGTGATCAATTTTCTTATTTAACTATCTCTCTTTTTTGCATAGTTTAATTTTTGCAATAGTTAAAGTCTCTAGCCCTGAAGGCATTCTGAGGCAATAATATCGACAGCACTTAGCAATGCGAAACAACAGGGCTACTGGTTGATTTACTCTAGATAATTCCTTTAAGAAATCATAGCATTTTTTCTATCTATTGTTGTTTGGATTTGAATCTGGATTGTGACTTTGCTACCCTCCAAAATGTTTCAGTGCAATCCTATCAGAATGCCTTTTAATGTACCTTCACTTAAAGGGGAAGTTCACCTTTAAGCATGTTAAGTCCCTTCTCTGGAGTGTCTAGGATGAAATAAAATCATCAACACCAAAATTATTCACTGTTCTTTATCATCGTTCAGCATATTAAACGGCCTCCGTGTATGAAATGAGTTATAAATAAACTGTGGGCCTAAATAACAGTAAATAGACTGGCCTTGCCTTGCAGTGTGAACAGACTCATGATCTGTATCTTACCTCACAATATTTCTCTGTGTTGTTTTAGATGGCTCCAACCCCTACACTCTGAAGCTGTGTTTCTCCACCTCTTCTCATCTTTAAGCTGGACAGTAGAACTACTGTAGAAAAGCACTCAACATATGAAGTGTTCATATTATGGAAGAAGAAGAGAAAGAAGAACAGCAGATCATATAACACTGAGAAGGAGCCAAAGCAAGAAGCACTAAAATAATAATTAATTTCTTTATTAGTACAGTAGTTGTAAACACCTACAGGTAGGGCCAAATGTATCTGTCTTTTTTGTTTTGTAACTCTCTACACAAGCGTGAGTGAAATCAACATAAATCTTCAGTGATGCAAAGTGATTTTTATTATTCTCTAACACTTTTTTTGGTGAGTTTGATGTTTTGTTGGCGTTTTTGTTCAAATATCTCTGGGTGTGACACCTTCCAGAATTATTAACATCCACTCTTGCAGTGGTTTTCATGTGTATTATAATAAGACACATCTTATGGTCAGATTTATCATCATCTTTCAGGTGAAGAGTTTAAAGGATGGTGCATGTGCTTATGAGCTACTACTGTATATAATGCTTGGTGCACATCCTGCAGGCTTATTTGGGGTGGGGTCAGCTGCCATGTACTTAGGATTTTATTGTCAGATTATGATATTTGTGTTACATTTTAATGGATATTATCCTTTAAACCTGTAGATTTTGACTTTTTGTTTTTAATTAAACAGCTGTTTACATTCACATTATGTAGATGAAACATGATTAGAATATTTTTTATTTATTTAATAATTAAACAGCTGTTTCAAATCATTATACAAACTCAAAATATATACAATATAAACCTAATGAACTTGCTGATCCCTTCAAATAAAACTGACATGATAGCTACACTGACAGTTCAGTTGTAATGTGTAACTGTTTACTTACTTATATTCTCCTCCTGTTGTCACCAATCTGCAAACCTCATGTTTAGCACAGTTTTAATGTGATACAGGATGCTCTTATTTTGTCTGCATACAGTATGGTCATGGTTTCTCTTTACAATCAATTATTCTCTGAAATATCATGTCCTCTCAATACAACATGTCTTTGTATTCTAGCATGCCTTTTGGCATCTGCATTAAGTGAATGTGCCGTGCCAGAGGAAGAGATACAGTAAAATTTATTTATCTGTCAACTTTGTCTTTATTAGATATTTTTTTTGTTGTTGTCAGTATGTCATTGACACTGCTGGTAACCTACTGGTGTGTACTGTACATCCTAAAATAAAATCAATAAATCAATATGACAGTCCTTGCTGGATCAACTCTGGTGTATTTGTGATATTATGCAGAGTAGTTGAGGAACAACTCAAAGCAGCTATGAAACCTGCATGGATTGGTATATAGCTATTTTATAATGTTTTATAATTTAAAAATTGTGGGGCATTTTGAAACACATGACAGCTCTCTCTCTCTCTCTCTCTCTCTCTCTCTCTCCTCTTCAAATAATACAAACAATAAAATCTCTTCTTTCAAATAATGCACATGGGAAGCCTATAAATTGGGAAGTCTCGAATAGATAGAAGCTTTTAGAATGTTCATGCACAAAAATGTAAAACCACTTTTATTGATTCGGGACTTCCCAATTTGTGGGCTTCAGGTGTGTATTATTTGAAAGAAAGTGAATTTAGACATGTTTTAAATGTTTTTCCAAGTCTAACAAAGGGATAAATTCAATGCATTTCAATGATAGAATGTTCAGTTTACTACCATGGAATGGTTTTAGAATCTCGGAATGTTCAGGTGTGAAATAAGCCTACAGCCAGGGGTGTCAAACACAAGGCCCAGGGGCCGGTTGCGGCCCTTTACATCATTTCAAGCGGCCCACCTAAAAAGTTTGAAAAGAATTGTAGATGTATGTTGCCTTGCTTGTTCAAAACCAGTTCCGGCAAAGCACTTTTTGCAACACAACCCTATGGTGCATCTTAGACCAGTCCTGCATACCAACAGGAAAGGGATACAAAATTAAGTGGTGGCAAAGGACTTTGTTCGTGATGTCCAGAAACATAAGGAAATGTGCATTTTTTTTCCAAACATGTTTATGATTGCATATGTAATTTTGGCAAGTCGGCCCTCTCAGGAAAATCTCATGTGGCCCTCGGCAAAAATTAGTTTGACACCCCTGCCATAAGCCTAAGCGGCTCTGTTTGGACTCGCCCACGATCGCCCCCTAGGTGAACTGCAGCCAAATTCCAGGTGGCTTATAATGAGAGTGGAGGGGCTCTCTGTAAACGGGATCTAAATTGATATATCAATTAATGTTGATTTTAGCAAGAAGCTAAAGAAGATAAATAGTGGATATAGGCAAGTGTCTCTGTAGGCACAAAACCTGAATTTTCAACAGCTACACTATAGAATGATGTGGTGGACTAGAGAGGTACATAAAAAAATGGAAAAGGAAGGGAGCAAAAAATGCCCTTCTAATCTATTGCACAATGTAAGCAGAATAATGATGGAAAAATGTCAAGCGTCAATCACAGTCTTTACAACCGCCTTGGTCTTACAAGTACAGGCAAGTGGAGATGTGAGCTGTTGACGTCACTAGGCTTTTTTTTTTATTGTTTTGAACGGGTCAAGATGGCGGAGGAGAACAGGTTGAAGCACAGGAATCACTGTGATAATAACTGCAAAAATCTTGTCATGGACGAAGGTAGCTATTAAACTGTAAGGTAACTATGAAATGATTGCTGCTGCTGATCAATACATGTGTGTCTAAAGTGTTATCAAACGTTTGGACTGACGCTGTTTGGCTGTTCTTCTGTGGATGCTCGAGGATTGCTGAGTTGCTTGGCGCTGCTGCTAACTAAGGTTGTACCCTATGGCTGTACGTTATCTATTAGGCTAGATAGCAACAGAGGAGGCTACCTTTCCGCTGAAGGTTATGTCTATTGGAATTGGCGTTGTATACTATGACATTGTATTTTGTAAAATCTTATTTGTAAAATCCTGTGAATTTCTGAGCAGGATATTGTTTTCACTCTCATCGGCATGCCAATTAACGTCACTGATGGAGCTGCTAGCTAGTGCCAAGCTTATCTCAGGCAGTAACGTTACTGTAAATGTTGCCAATAGAATTTAATTGCTAAGAAATAACCCTGTGCATCGGGCTGTTTGTGAATGGTGCAATGTTGTGCAACAGTAACGCTATTCTGTTATATGGATAGCCACGCAGATGAATCTCGGCATCAATCAGTGTCTATCTTAAACGTACAGTTAACAATAATAATGGGTAGATATAGCTGGGAAGCTATGCCTACCTGATAATGCTATGATTCCCTCCCCCCACTGTTCGCAATGGGCATGTTAGCTATTGAATAACAACATAGCCTACATAAAATAGCCTTTCTAGTGCTTGGGTCAATGACGTGACGCTAATTTTGTGATAGCCTACATTTAAAATAGTTAAAATGTCATCATAATCTGACCGATAATAAAGTGTCATTTTCATCTAGTCGAATCAAATCTGGTTTTATTCCATTGATGGTTGCCAAAATATAAATAAAAAATCACACACACACACACACACACACACACACACACACACACACACACACACACAAGTAGGCTAAAATAGTTTGCATGCCACAGAATTATTTTGCTTACTGGGTTACATTCAAGTGGTACAACTTCTGCAAAATATTGACAATAATCATAAAATATTCCAATTACATAGTTCAGATTTTATGTATAGGCTACATATGTTTGAATATTCAAGTGTTTAGTTGTCCATAACAGCAAAACTTGATACTGTGATACCGTGTTGGGTGAATCCTTTCTTTTTCAGGCCAATTTCAGGCCAAAGTAGCCTAAGTAATTTGTGATGGCAATTATTGTTTCAATCATTTAAATAGGGTAGGTTGTAGGTTAATAGCCTAATGTCTGTACAGAACATTTTTTTACTGATATTGTGAAAATATAGGCAGAAGTAGCCTAATGGTTACAGCATGCAGTTAAGCTCAATACATGATCATTTAAACGTAAATATTTTTAAGATTAATAATTTTATTGTAGAAATAGAAAAATGTAAAAATAGAAATAAAAGCCATTTAGCCTAGATTTTTTTAGAATGTTTACAATGTGTAGAATTTAGAATGTTAGCCATTTTGTTTTTGGTATAAAATTATATGAAATACTACGAAACTAGCAGAAAAACAAAATATACATTTGTCACTAGTAGCTTATATGTTTGGATTTCTGGGATGGCTGCTAGCTTATTTGTTGTTTTCCAGAACACACATTCTTCTGAAAGCAATGCCTGTTAGCCCAGTTAAGAAGGTAGAAATATGAAGCCTGTTTGGGCTGCAGTTAAGACCTTGCAGTTCTGAGTAGGTAACTGAACCTTGATCTCTGGTGCTTGTAATGGACTGTAAGAGCCGCGTGCATAGAGCTGTACAGATTTAGTGTTCTTATGACATGGCTTAATAGCAATGGGGGGTGTGGGGGTTATTGAGAAATGCTATGATTGAGTGAACTTATATAGGACTTATAAACTTAGGATATAAGCTTTGATAGGCACACTGTATGTCTTGATATACTCCACTGTGATATCTTAAAAAAAAGTAGGCCTATATGACATCCCGCCACTGTGCCCTTGCTAAATTTCTTAATGAGATTTACACATCGGGTTTTCTTTCTTAATTTCACCTGCTAAGAAGTGAAACATGATTTTTTGCTTACCAAGCTAAGAGCTGTACACATATTTAACACAGTCAGGGCTCTCGAGTGCAAACAATTTGTAATTTGAAATTCTCCTAGATCAACAACAGACACACATCAGGGCCATATCATGTTATTTGTGGTATTTGACATGTTAGTATGTACATCTTGTTATGGAAGCAACAGGATGTTTTCTGTGGGACAATTTCTCATTTAGGCATCTCATTTTTTACCGTGCATATTAAATCAAAGTCAAAGTAAACTTTATTATCCCAAAAGGGAAATTCAAGTGGTCAAGGTGCGTTTGTACAGATACTGACAAGGTAGACAAGACTTAAAGACAGATAAATAAATAAAAGACCAATAAATAGATAAATACACCCTCCTCCCCCAGGTCTCTCTGGTTCCTCTCCACACAGCTACCGGACACACACACACACACACACACACACACACACAAACATGTCCTCTCAAGAAAGTGGAGCAACTGGTTTGAGACCTGCCAATATACCGGCATCAACCCCCTTCCAACAGGATGCCTCTTTAACGCCTAGCTCGTCAGTCAATACCTAAAACCCCTAATACCTAAAACCCAAAATAATTGCCCACCCCTGGTTTAAGGCTTTGGTATGGTTTGCTAATCACCTGTTACCACCGCCAAAGAGGTTATGTTTTCGCTGGCAGTGGTGGGGCTCCAGAACACCATATAGAATTTGAATTGCATCAGTGTGCCTTGCCTGGTCTGCGCTCCCTGAGTGCTTTGTGCTCGGTCCTCTTTTTTTGGCTTCATGCCTTTTGCATATTTTCGAGTCAGGTGGAGTACAGTATGACCAAATCTGTTGAGTTATTGTTTAAACACTTTTTGTTACCTCTGCCAAGGAGGTTTCGCCGGCGTGTGTGTGTCTGTCTGAAATTTTCAGACAAGGTGTGTAGGAACTGATTCGATTTTGGTGGCAATCGGTGATCCAGAACACCATCTGTGACAACATTGTCTTGGCAGAGGTCTGCGCTCTCTGAGCACTTTTCTAATGATGCTGGAGCCTTAACCATAAGTCCCAGGAACATGAAACTTTAGGGTCCCAAATTACCCCCACTACTCAGAGACCAAATCTAGGTGGTGCTTTAATAAAGCAAATTCCATAATCCAAATTCCAAATCTCACGACCACCTAGACTCCAAATTCTTAAAGGTTTATTTTTTAATTGAATTGGGATAGTGAAATGGACAAGGATTGGGAAACAACCTCAGGCCGGATTCAAACCTTGTCACCATGTTTTTATTGCAATGCCTTAGCCAACTGAGCTACAAATGCATTCTTGTGAGAAAAAACATTTAGTCTAGTTTTCTCACAAATTCACTAAAAAGCCAAAGTAAATCTATCAGGCATGGAAACTCCTCACCTTTCTGCGAAATTCGCCATTTCGGAATAAAAATGTGTCTTTGCATTTTATGTTGTGGAGCTGATATTGTATGTTGATAGATGTTTCTGTATAGCTGTTGCTTAGGCCTAGACACTGTACTGTCAGTCACAATGGTGGTACTTTTCTGAGGTGCTAGAGGTTTGGTTTGTCTTTGCCTCACCATCACCAGCCTATGGAAAAAAAATTGTTACATTGAGTATTGGGAGGGATTGCAATATGGTGTACTCTGTTAGGCTAAGTTTTATGAATCATCAAAGTAGGCTAAATGATTTGTACACTTTGAACGTAAAATATCATGCAATGTCGAACTTACTGTTTTGAAAACGTCCACAGCACACCCAAAGACTTAGACTGAATGTTTGCATCTGTTTATACTTTTTGCTATTTGTATAATCATTGTAATAATCGTGGAACTTGAGCTGTTCTCATGCTTACAATGTAAGCTGTTTTTGTTTTGTTTGTAGATGAAATAGTGAAAAATACGCAATTTTCTTTGTTTCTTTTGTTTAGATGAATCTGGAATTCAGGAGATGCCCATTAAGAAAGGCCATAACATTCTCACTGACACCGATGCAATGTCCTTGATAGAAGAAGATCAGGAAATGGCTGGGCCAGTCCAGATTGTGGTGGCCAACGAAGACGAACATGGTTTTGCTCTGGATGAGATTACCCTGGAGAGGATGCTGCTGCAAGAAGACATCCGAGACCTGAATGTTGTAGTAGTGTCTGTTGCTGGGGCTTTTCGGAAAGGAAAGTCCTTTCTGTTGGATTTCATGCTTCGATACATGTATAATCAGGTCAGTCCAAGAATATGCCATGATGCCTGCATTTACTGCCTACTCTGTCCTGTTTGTGTTTCATGAAATAAGACACTAAGTCACTATATTACCTGTACATTTTTGGTAAATACTGTGAAATTGCTGATATTTTGTTATTAACATTTAAATCGTAGAAGTAATTGCTTAATCAAGACAAGAGGGCTGGTATGGTTCACAAAATCTACGGTTCGTTTCTTATCAAGGTTTTAGGGTCACACTTTTCGGGTTCAGTACGTTTTTTTTTTTTTTTTTCATAAATATACTTTTTGTGCAGGCTAGTCTGATATTGGAGATACGTTCATCTGAACGTTCATGAGAATGTGTGCCACTGCATTAACCAACACTGTTTCTAACAAGGATATTCCAGCGTTGACATGAGCTGATTTCTGCGCTCAAACTTGGCACTGGTTTTCTCATTTGTTGGATAAATGCACACCATTATAGAGGTCACAGTCCGTACATACACATTCCGAACTGTGGCAAGCGAACCGAACAGTAGGGGTATATTTTCTGAACCGTGACAGCCCTACAAGACAATATAAATCTTCATATGGGCCACTGACCTGCTGCTGGTTTGCAATTGCTTTTTTTTTTTTTTATTGAGGAAAGGAAAGAGTTTACAGAATTTCACATTGAATATGAATACAATGTACTGTATCTTCCCCCTATTTTTGTTTTTCAATACACAGAACACCCCCCACCCCCCTCCCTGGACTGGTTTGCAATTGTAATGTAATTCTCAATTCTTTCCTTATTTTGTCTACAGAAATCAGATGCCTGGCTTGGAGGCAATGAGGACCCTTTGACAGGCTTCAGCTGGAGAGGAGGCTGTGAGCGTGAAACTACAGGCATCCTGGCTTGGAGTGATGTATTTGTAGTTGAGAAACCTGATGGAAACAAGGTAATAAGGCTTGTGGCTGAAGGGTCATTACAAGCACATTTCTACTTTAAAAATTCTGTAAAAAAAACAAAAAACAACAAGTGTACCTAACTTAGCCACACTGTGTAAAATTATTTTTATGTATTCTTATTCCTATACGCTAGTAAAGCTAGATGTACACCTAATATCTGATCAGATTAGAATGCTCAACTGATTATGCAAATTTTCTAATCAGAATATATTTAATCGGAAAGACAAAAACCCTGGCTAAGTCAGCAGGGCTATTGAGAATGCTATTTTCTACCTTTTGTAAGACTCCCTTGCTAACCCTGGCCAAGTCAACAGGGCTATTGAGAATGCTATCTTCTTCCTTTTTGTAAGACTCTCTTGTCTTCCATAGGTTGCAGTTTTGCTGATTGACACACAGGGAGCCTTTGACAGTCAGTCTACCATAAAGGATTGTGCTACGCTTTTTGCTTTGAGTACGATGATCAGCTCTGTGCAGGTGAATATCATCTTGTGAAGTTTTTTATTTGTTTCAAGTGATGAGTTTTGATGAGTCAATGGTACCTCGATCTTACTTTCGGTTTCGAAACCTAAGTTTCCATTGGTTCAGTGTAAAGTGCTTTTTCGTTTCTGTGTTCGGTCTACGCTGTTCTAAATTATTTTGTTCCACTCGCTAACTAGTGCATTTAGCAGGCTCGTTCAACAGGGTTATGCTTAAAATCACTCCGGAGCACCGCTTTACAATCTGTGAGAATACGGCCTTTGGTCTATACAAAGGTCATGTTATCAACATAGCTATGATAAGAGATTGAGTTGTTTGTGGTCATTTGACCAAGTTGGATCATATGAAGATTGAAAAGTAGAAGTCCAAGAAAATACCCTGGGGGATAGCACAGGTCAAGGATGTTTGTGTTGTAGTATAGTTGCCCATGGCAACAAAGACGCTTCGGTTTTCTAAGTATGATTTTAACCTCTTGATAACTGTACCAGTGAACTCAACCCAGTGTTTAAGTCGGTGTAGTAATATGTTGTGATCAACTGTGTCAAAAGCAGCACTGAGATCCAATAACACCAGGACAGATGTCTTGCCTGCATCAATGTTAAGATGTATGCCATTTACAATAACAGCTGTCTCAGTTCTGTTATTGGCTCTAAAACCTGTTCAAAACCGCTATTTGATGTCAGATAATTGATTCAAAACTATCTTTTCAGTAATATTCCCAATGAATTGTAGATTGGATATTGACCTATAGTTGTTAGGCACTGAAAAATCCAGGTTATTCTTCCAGTACGGTCCTTAAAGCCCATCATCATGAAGCCCCCTTCCACACACATACAGCATACACCCCACCACCACCATTTCCATCGCTCCAATCTCCCCTCTCATTATCAGTCATGGCCTCTCCCTTCACACACAGCACATTGCTTTATCAGAAAGCCTTCTCCAACACATATACAGCACACACACCCCACCCCGCCACCATCACCAGCATTATCATTGGGTGAGCGGGTTTGCACCTCAAGCTGTGGATCAAGGTTTCTTCCTGCTGTTGCTCCTGAGTGCTCCTTGTTCATACTGACCCAGTAACTGGGTTGGGCACAGAGTTTATGACTATGACATGATTAACAAGTGTTATCTTTGAGTACGTAAACTTAGGCTTTTCATGTGCCTCTTCAAAGACGCGCTTATCACTGATGTTTTATGCCACTCTGGTTATAGCTTGTCTCGTGCCACACTTGTGCACAGCAGAATAAATATATGCCTTAATTCAATGTGTTTAAGTGTGGCCAGGCTTTCGGCACCAAATGCTTCTGAATTTTCCCTAATACCTTCCAAACATCTGGCAAATTATGTAGTTGTTAAGATGTAAGTTGTGACTTTTGTTACGGCAACTTAGATATAACCAAGGCAGTTACCATTTTTTGGGGAACAAGGGAACAATGGTTGGTGGCTTGTAGTGTTTTGATAACCAAAAGGTGTTGGTTGAATGCTGACTTCCATTGTCGTTCGGGAAATGACCCTCTGAACTTACCAAGATAAACTGGCGTTACTCGTTCTAAATGGATAGTTGCTTTGGGCAAAAGCCAGTCATTAGTTCCATCTGTTGTTGTGAAGTACCGCCTTCAAAGATTTTATCCTGTCTTGGCTTTTGTAAAATGACCATTTCCCTAACTTCCAAACACAGTGTGACAGTTGAAAACCCTCTTGGTCACAAGTTACAACGTTGCTGTGAACGTCAATATTGGCCAATAAATTGTAGTCCTGTGTCAACGTGACAGTTGATTTAAACTTCAGAACAAATTGGGCCAAGTGTAATACGACCAATTATTACCGTTTAATTTTGTTGTGTTGTTATTATTACCGTTTAATTTTGTTGTGTTGTTATTTTTCTTCCAGGTATATAATTTATCCCAAAATGTACAGGAAGATGATCTTCAGCACCTCCAGGTATAACATATTTCTGCTATTTGAAATTAAAATGAATAATTGATTAGTTCTATTGAGTGTAATGAGGGTTTAGGTAGAGTATGCATTGACACAAGCTTTGCATGTGAATGCAAATGGTCCATAAATGTTTTCATTTTATTGCAATTTGATGGGTATCATTACAATATTGTAATGAATAATTACAAATGTGTCAATTGCTCAAATATAAGCTGTCACATGTTTAAACATCAGGACTTCCAACCATGTATCCACCATTAATCTGTGTATCTCAGTTTATTAAACATTGCTTAATAAGTTAGAATCAGAGAATTGTGGAATGAGGAAGTACACTGTATACCTTCACGAGGATAGCCATCCTCATGTATCAACCACTAGCAATAGTCTTAAATTTGCAGTAGATCTATTTTTTATTGACATTGAAAAACATCATGAAACTTAAACTTCCTTCTCCTTCACAGCTCTTTACAGAATACGGAAGACTTGCTATGGAGGAAGTCTATTTAAAACCATTTCAGGTATGATTTTTAAGTCTTTAGAATCCTTTCACAACATCGTAATTGTAGTAGACTTGATCTGATGGAGTATACTGCTTTTCTTTCAACAGTCCCTAATGTTCCTGATAAGAGACTGGAGTTACCCCTATGAACATGCTTATGGCCTTGACGGAGGAATGAGATTTCTAGAGAAAAGGCTTCAGGTAGCATACTTACTTTGACTCCTTATTCTTTCATAATTTATTTATTTATTTATTTGAGATGTTTTTTTGTTATTTAATTGTGATGTTATGTAAAGGTTTTTGTTGTAGTTGAGATGTTATGTGAAGGTTTCTGTTGTAGTTTAGATGTCATGTAAAGGTTTCTGTTGTAGTTGAGATGTTCTGTAAAGGTTTCTGTTGTAGTTTAGATGTCATGTAAAGGTTTCTGTTGTAGTTGAGATGTTCTGTAAATGTTTCTGTTGTAGTTGAGATGTTTTGTAAAGGTTTCTGTTGTAGTTGAGATGTTATGTAAAGGTTTCTGTTGTAGTTGAGATGTCATGTAAAGGTTTCTGTTGTAGTTGAGATGTTCTGTAAAGGTTTCTGTTGTAGTTGAGATGTTCTTTAAAGGTTTCTGTTGTAGTTGAGATGTTCTGTAAAGGTTTCTGTTGTAGTTGAGATGTTATGTAAAGGTTTCTGTTGATGTCCCTCAGGTGAAGCAAAACCAGCATGAAGAGCTGCAGAATGTGAGGAAACACATCCACTCTTGCTTCTCAAACATCAGCTGCTTCTTGCTGCCTCACCCAGGCCTCAGAGTGGCCACAAACCCCAACTTTGATGGCAGACTCAATGGTACTTCTGCTCTTCCCTTTCTTTTATATGGTGTTGTGTGAATTATGTTTATGATTTATGAGCTCAAAGCTAAAGGTACACAGTTGTAGGCCACAGCCATAGACTTGTGAGGGGCCTTACACCTACTGTAGATTTGAAGACATAACTTAGTGTTCCGTTGGAACCTATTTTGAGTGGTGCAACCCATTGAAATTTTGTATCTCTTAAACGTGAGGCTAATTTACGGTAGGACTAAGCTAAAATGGAACATATCAACTGGTGCAAACGGCTTGCCCAAAATATCATGCAAAATACGGGATCTATACTGTACTGTGGTGGGAATAATACCATGAGATCTTAACTTGATTTTCTCCAATCCCAACAGATATAGATGACGAATTTAAAAAGGAGCTGTTCAACCTTGTTCCATTGCTACTGGCACCTGAAAACCTTGTTGAAAAGGAGATCAGCGGATCTAAGATCACTTGTAGAGACCTTGTACAGTATTTTAAAGTAAGTTATCTCTCAGACTTGTCAGATTATATTTGTCATTACAATATACATGGATATATTTATATTTTTTATTTTCATTAGGCTTACATGAAGATATACCAAGGAGAAGAACTTCCACATCCCAAGTCAATGTTACAGGTTGGACAGAGATATTTTTGTATTTGTATATATTTGACTAGGGGCGAAACCAGTCCAAATTCAAAATGCAAAATGTTGAAAAATACCATACATTTTGCATGCTAAAATAGGTAGCCTGACAAGTTACTGCTAGGAACATTGTTGAAGAAAAAAGACAACAAACTCAAGACAAAAAGAACATGGAAAAAAAACAACTGAAAGTGCAGTGATGTCATGCTTGCTGGACCTACTGTATGTGGGTTTTTCTCTAGTAGCGTGGGCTAGGGACCAACCAAAACTAAACCACCATAAGCCTTTGGGCTCTCTGTAGACCCATGTTAGCCCTGTGTGGGCCTAGAGAGGGCTTCAGACAAGACAAGGACACAAAGCAAATCAGTAGTAATATTCATCACACAAACCAGGAGATTTATCATTTAAGTTCTTGGCATACAGTACACACTCTGAAACAGTTTTATGTCTTTTCTTTATAGGGAACTCATTCACTTTCAACTACATAATTAGCATGTGCAATATGTAGTAAGATTTCATGACAAGACTTTTGTGGTGTGCTACTTTCAAAACAGGCAACAGCAGAAGCAAACAATCTTGCAGCTATCGCTGGAGCCAAGGAGATGTACCACAGGAGCATGGAGCAGGTGAGTGGGAGGGGTTCTGACAAATAGGGGTTAAACATCTCTCTAACTGGTTTGGTCTAACTGCTAGGGTGCATGCTAGAATATACCTGAAACATAATAGACATAATAAAAATGTTTCAAGAACAATGAATACAGAATTTGCTCGAAAACTATGCTCCGTTGAACAAGAACTTCAATTAAGTTCAGTCAAGTGAACTCGACAAAGTAGACAAATTACAAACAGTATTGACAAAACTTTGCCACCATGCTACTACTACCACCATACGTAAGCAATAAATCCCAAGAGGCCGATGGTAATGCTGGTTTTAGCATGGGTGTTTTAAAGAGAAAATAAAATGTAAATACAAACGTTAACAGACTTATATTTCCACAGGTATGTGGTGGTGACAAGCCCTACATTGCTCCCACGGATCTTGAGCGCAGACACGTTGAACACAAACAAGACGCGGTGCAGCACTTCCGTTCAGTCAAAAAAATGGGTGGAGAGGATTTCTGCCGGCGTTACCAGAACCAACTTGAGGCTGAGCTGGATGAGACCTATGCCAACTTTGTCAAGCACAACGATGGAAAAAACATTTTTTATGCTGCCCGTACACCAGCAACATTATTTGCAGTGATGTTTTCAATGTACATTGCATCTATGGTGACAGGCTTTTTGGGCATAAACTCTGTCGCCACGATATGTAATTTTGTCATGGGCATAGCACTTGTGTGCTTGTGTACCTGGGCATACATCAAGTACTCTGGTGAATTCAGAGAAGTGGGCAGCATGATTGACCAGGTGGCAGAGTTGCTATGGGAACAGGTGAGTGGAACTTTCTCTCTAATTTTAATTTTTTTCTTTGTTTCAGTATCTTGCTTTGGTCAAAGTCTGTCTTGCATACTCAAAAGCAGTCTTGCATGTTGAGTTGAGCCCAGTAATCTGACAGGACGGTGTCTGATATCAAGCAACACAAGAAAATCTTGTTACTTGATATTTGTTATTTTAAAACTATGCCTATTGACTACACCGGCAGATGAAACTACACCAGTGTACAAGTTTCTAGCAAAAGATGTGGTTTTATTCATTCTTTAATCTAAAATATGGCGCTCATATATTGGCAGGAATTATGAACTTGTTCATAATTTAATAGTACATCTCAAAAAGGAAAATCCAGAAATACCAGAAATGTTGCATCATATTTTCACCAGTTTTATGGCAACATTGTGAATGTATATTCAAGTGTCATCCATTGCTATCTATGCAATCCATTACGTCCCAAACAATGTGCACCGGTATTTACATTGTTAGCTTGATAAATCTCCCATTTCTCTTCATTCCTTTCTTTTTTGTGCTACTCAGAGGACCCCTCGAAAGGTGAGCTGTTGATGTCTATTTTAGACCTGAAAAATTCATTCATTCATTCATTTGTTCATTCATTCGTTCGTTCGTTCATTTGTTGACTCATTCTTTTGAAAGAGCCATATTCTACTCATAATTCTATTCATAATCCATTGCAAAAATAATACTGGGGTAGGCAGGTCTTAGGACACCTGAAGAGTTCAGGAAGAGTTCAGCTCACAGTTATATGGATATATGTAATTAATGTTCCGATACTGCGCTTCACTAAACGGGCCCTTACTTTACTGGTCTTCCTCTATTCTATTCCTTGTAGCCTCCGACTACACATTTTGCAGACAGAATATTGACTCACGTTTGTAATCGGCGAGGCGGTAAAAATGTGAGTTGAAAACAAGGGGAGCAGATTTGTTTTAGAAGCAAATTATCATTTGCATTCCTTTACATTACAAACTTAATGACTAAAGATTTTATAGATCAATGAAAACTATAAAGGAAAGCTGTAATTTCTAGCTAGGAATGTCATAAAAATTCATGACAGGTAATTTACAGCCTTGTAATTTTCAGGCTATTGAAAACACCTGAATGTAAGCCGCACCCACTTTTTAAAAAAGGATAGAAAATATTTGTACATATATGGGCCAAACCTCACTGTAAACCACAGTTGTTCATCCTCTAAAAGAAAAAGACGAAAGCAGCAACTAACTAGCATGGCACTCCACTCCATTTCCTCTGCCTTGCACTAATGCCATCTCCTGCATGCTCCTGCTCATTAGCCATAAATTAGCCACATCATTAATTAAGCTATTGGGAGGTACAGAGGCTATTAAATGACACCAGACAAGCAGGCGCTTCAATTTGTACTGCTTGTTGCATACTTGCTGAACACTAAGAGGACTAAATAACCGAGATTCTCATGTGTTTTTCCATCAGCAAGTTAGAATGCTCTGACTTATACTCTTGAATATGTTCTGATAATTCCCCCAGATGATCAGTCTTCTGATTCTTCTGACTGATTAGTGAAGTGGCATTACTGTATCTGCCCCTGATATTATCTTATTTTGAGTGAAATTTACATATCTGTGTGGAGAATTATGCAGCATCAATGCTCATATGCATGCAGTACCAGTTGTTTGACTGCTAGAGGGCGTCAGAGACCTTGATATATCTGTTAAAGCCAAGTGGAGAATGTTAGTTTCATTTCAGTCAAGTTTCAGTTTGATTACAGTTGATTAGCCTATTAGGTTAATATTTCGGAATCATTATGTAGTGACTTTATTTATATTTCTAAAAATGGACCTAGATTTTGAATCTGAACTCTTCAGTTTATGATTGAGATAAAGTTGAGGATGGCTACACAATGCACTGTTTCTTATGGTTGATAGTGTTTGGTGATTGAGTGACCCAAATCTAACATAGCTCACTGCTATTACTACATAGGCTAACATGCCTAACATGGTTGACAAGTTGTACCCTGTAATGCATTCTGAAAATCAGGGTGGAAAAGCGGGCTGCATTTTATTCCCAATCATCATGTTCTGCAATGGTGAACAAAATCAGTTATGGGGTCGTATTCCACATTCTGTTTTTTCTGGTAAATCGAAAAACAGATAATGGGTTTGTTTCTTGCTTGCGTTTTCCAACATCATGACAAAAAGCGGGAAACAAGCGGTACTCCGTTTTCCGTTTTCCGTTTTTTCCAATTTGGAAACGGAAATCAAATGACCGCAAAGTACACAGACCATTAGGCCACCATCACTCTGGTGTTGGGCGTTTATCAAACATATTGGGCAGTTTATGTGTAACTTGGATACACACAAACAGGGATTCCATGTGACTGCATATAGCTCATAAAATACGGTTGCTTTTGGTATGATGGCAAACTAACACCTCTATACATTCTCTTGGTGTTTTCCAAAGTGTTGCAGCTTATGTGTAACTTGGATACACACAAACAGGGATTCCATGTGACTGCATATAGCTCATAAAACATAGTTGCTTTTGGTATGATGCTAATCTAACATCTATGTGTGATGCTGAACTAACACCTCTATCCATTCTCTAGGTGTTTTCCAAAGTGCTGCAGCTGGCCAGGAGTCGAATGTCATTGGGCTTCGTCTTACCTGCACAAAGGAAACGACTGTCCTCCAACAACAACGTCAAGAAGAAAAACTAAAGTATACATTTTTTTTGCTAGCTATAGGAACACCTTTTATGACTTTATATACATACTGTACACAAATATTATATACACCTTTTGCTACGTTACCTTACTGGTTGTAACACTATGCTGATTTGGTTTTAAAAAGTCATCTGAAAATCACTGTATACGGATTCATCAGAACTCAGTTTTATAGAGCACCCTAGCTTATGAATACTGTATGTCTTAAGGGGCTCCTACACTTGAACTTTAACTTGAACAGCACAGTTGAATGCAGGTCAGCACTTTGATTTTTTTCTCTCTTTTTTTTTTTTCACCGGTCATCTTAAATTATGTTTTCTGTGACTGTGGATTGTTATACTTGTGCTCTATGTGTTCAGACTTGACTGACATCTTGTACATTTTTATGAAAACCCCTCCAATTTTCAGAAGTCTTTCTTTCGATACAAGTTGAAGCCACTCATCAAATGCGCCGTAAGTTAGTGGATGGGTAGCCTATGAACAAACGCTTTACAGAGCAGATATGGCAGTACAGACAGACCTGGGCCCTGCTCGACTTTTGTATTACCAAAGTGAACACTGAAATACAAAATTTGACTTGTCTTAATGTTGTGAAGTGTTGTCGAGTGTATATTATGAACACATGAACATCACGTTGGCCAGTTAGATGTTCAGTCCCTCCATCATGAGATTTCTGCATTATTCCCTGATGTGAATTACTAAAGTCAAAAGAAAGAGAGGCTGCACAAAAAGAGCTAAATCGCATTAAAAAATTGTATTGAACAAAAATAAATGCTGAAGAAATACAGAAAAAAAGTTGGGTAACGCGTTTCGGGACTAGGCCATGGGAAATCAAATGACCGTAAAGTACACGGACCATTAGGCCGCCATCACTCTGGGGTTGGGTGTTTATCAAATAAATTTGCCAGCTTATGTGTAACTTGGATACACATAAACACGGATTCTATGTCAAAAAATGTTCCAAGTCAACATTTATTTGCTAGCTAGGAACATGACTTTTATGACTTGATATACATACTGTACACAAATATTATATTGATCTTTTGCTACGTTACCTTACTGGTTGTAACCCAATGCGAACATGGACTAGTCTCAAAAACGTTTGTTACCCAACTTTTTGTTCTGTATTTTTCTGCATTTATTTTTGTTCAATACAATTTAATTTTTTTTACGTGATTTAGCTTTTTTGTGCGACCTCTCTTTCTCTTAACTTTATGGATGTATTTGGAGTTACGCACTGAGCAACAAAATAACTTTAGAACAAAGGTGCAGACACCACTCTCACCTTCTACACTTGACTGACATTTTATTGATAATTCCATCCAGCCATGACCAATGTGGAGTGCAAGATTTCACTCCTTTTCAAAATTGTATTATGAGTTGTACATATTTCATTTATAATTATTACATTTTCTATCTTTTCATTTTCAAAGAGCAGCATAGGCCTAATTGCAGCAAGAATGGATAGTTATTTCTGACCATTGTTTGCATCAAATTCTTGCAGCCATGCACACCAAGTAAATGAAGTTTCTTTTTTTTTTCTTTTTTTTTTTTGCGCTGTACAGTTATTTCTGTAATTTATTTTTGAAAAATAAACTGCTAAATAATGTATGCTTTTTATAGGTCTAGTTAATATTATAAAAATAAGAATAATGAAAATAAATAATGCATTAAAATGTTAATTGAAAATGTTTACTACTTTTGTCTGTGACATGTAACTTTCCTTCTGTTTTGACAGCATGGTCCAGCTGGGTGTTGGTAAAGTTATAAGTTATAACCCCTGACTGCAGTAGTGATTGAGTTGACACCATGACATGTTAGGAGCAGGGAGGTTTATGTCCTTACTGCGAGAGATGATTTTGTCAAAGTACCAGTATAATTTTGCTCCAATATCAGAAGCAGACAATAGGCTACTTAAGTAAATGTACTCAAGTACTGTACGTTTTTCAAGTATCTGTACTTCAGTTGAGTAAACTTGTGAGTTTCACTTCACTACATTTTGAAGGCAAATATCATACTTTTGACTCCACTACATTACTTTTATGAAATAGCATGAAGTATTTGTTACACTGAGGCATTGGTTATCAAGTGGTGTCACCATTAGATTATAGATCATATATTGTTATGTTGTCTTCATTTTGTCAAGTACTGTTTTTGAACTTTGCAGTGGTCACAATGGCAATGGTAGATAATGCTGAGAATTCTTTGACATACACCATACATCTTTTTTTAAATTAGGCCTACATGTGAAGTAAGTCACTATAAACCATAGTGTATTGTGCGATAAACACAGAAAAGAGGGTTCCTTTTTGTTTTCCAGAGCTCCAGCACCATGCATGTTGTTTACAAGTAAAAGGAAAGGACCCAGAAACAATATTTTTGTAAACGTCATGTTAATTGACAAGGCAATAAACTTTATTCAATAAGGCATCCCGGTGCAAATGGTCATTCTCACAAGAAGTTAATTTAGTATGACTTCAGAGCTATGGATTGAAATTTGGGAGTTTTACTAGCTAAATACCAAAGACTTCATTTCATCATTTCATATCATCATTAATTTCAGCGCAAGTCTGTGGCCCCCAAATCATTGACAAAATAAACATTACAAAACACATGTTAAGAATTGAGAATTGTTCTGAAAGGTTCTGAGCTGTACCCCCTTCCTTTTTTTTTTTTTTAAATACCTCCACTAAGGAGATTATGTTTTTGCTGCCGTCTATCGGTTTGTCTGTGTGTGTACAAAATCACTTGAAAAGTATTGCACAGATTTGGATGAAATTTTCAGAGTACAAGTGTATTGGGTCAAGTAACAGATGACTAATTTTTTTTTACTATTTTGGTGGTGATTGGTTAACCAGAACACCGAGTTTTGGTGGTAATCCTGTACACCATGGTGGAATTGATATTCCGTTTGTGACCACATGCCTTGGCTGGGTGGTTGGTGGTTGGTGGGTTTCTAATTATTATCTCCGTCAAGGTTATGTTTCCGTCGGCATGTGTCTGTCTGTGTGTGTGTGTGTGTGTGTCTGTCTGTGTACAACATAACTCGAAAGTACTGCACGGATTTGGATGAAATTTTTGGACAACGTGTGTATTGGGACAAGTAAAAACTGATTCGATTTTGGTGGCGATTGGTGATCCAGAAAACCATCTGTGATTTTCTAGTTTCTATTATAATTGCATTGATGCATGCCACACCATTTTCCCCAGTTGGTCTTGGGCGCTCCTTGTTGCCCCCCACCCCAAATAAAATGTGCAAATAGGCTGACACCTGAGAGTAATGGTCTGCATTTAAGCAGCACCACACTATCCACCTCAAATCTCATGTACTTGGCTGGAGTTGCTTACCAACATGTATCCAATGTTCTCTTTCTCCCCCGAGTATTCCTCACTCATATCTCTGCCAACAAGAGATTTGCCTTGCAGTGGTCATCGCTGATGTCTTGGCTAACATTAGCAGTATCTCCCCTACTAGTGCATAGATGGACAGTCACTTAGCCCTATAGTAATATAATCCTTTCTTGGGTTTTCTGGGGGCATCACCTGGGCAAGCCTACAGAGGCCCTGTTTGGGTTTGGTTTGTGCTGACCATATACTGTAGCCCTCTCTACCAGAAGACAACCAACATCGACGCCGGTTCTAGGCATAGACAAATATCGCCTATAGGGCACCAAATATTAGGGGGGCATCACAATACATTTTTTACCTTTTTTCTTCAGTTTTCATCTTATATTTTTAGAAAAGGGGGGTCAAAACTCAAATCTGGTCTAGGGCACCAAAAAGGCCAGAACCGGCCCTGACCTACATGGAGCCCTTCTCCCTTCTCTTCAGAGACTTGGAAAGACACTTTTGAGATTTTTTGGTTGTAGCCTAGAGATCATATTAATAAGTTTCCTAGAGACTTAATAACTTTAGGTATAACAAGTTTATTTCAAGTATTACCTGGAGCATGAACCATACATATACAAATGTTATTATCATCTGAACATTTTTAAATAAATTTAACGTTACAAAAAGAATACAGATGTCAGTTTCACACTGGCTGGATTATTCTCCAGAGGGGTATAGAAATCTGTACACGACAACAAATATGCAGTAGACGAAGCAGTTTATGGAGCAGGTAGCAAAGCAGGTCGAACAAGGAGCACAATGACAAAGAGAAGTGTACCTGAATTATTATCAAATATGTATTACACTGTACAAGATTTTACAAAGGTCTCATCTCAACGTTTTTCCAAGTATCTTAGTGTTCACCTACTAAGGGTGCTGGAGGTATTTGTGATTACAGGTACAGCTATGGTTGAATTAACACAGTATTACTGAAGTGGATGACAGACACAGTAGAAAAGGGATCTGAACTAAGCAGTGAATTTCATTCATAACACTGCTCCCTGAAAATAGCGGTAAAATAACTAAGCATTCTTTCTGCAAACACGCATGCGCGCACGCACACACACACACACACACTCACACACATACACACTTTAAAATCAGCAATGTAATGCAGTAAGCCTTGTCTTATCAGAACTGTGTGTACAAAAAAAGTATTTAACAGTGTACAGTGGTAATTTTTCAAATTTCTGTACCTTGTCTTTTGAAGCAGATGATTACTAACAGATGATTATAAGTGGGGAAATAAAAAAAAAAAAAAAAAAACTCTAAGCGGAAATAGAATGCAGGTTTTTTATTTAGAACCCTCCGTATGACTCAGTTCGCTTCATAGAAATAATGATATCCAACATATAATCTCCACCTGATAGTTATTTCAAGTTATATGTCAGAATGCTCACTTTTTTCTCTTTTTCTTCCCATACACATATTAAGTGTGCCTCTTTCTCCTTATCGTCTCATAGAGACCTCCAGGTTTCATAGGGTGACAATTGATTGTCTTTGTAACTGGCCTCCATGTTGTCTCCAGTTGATCATCATTATTTCCTGTTGGGTGATCTTGTAGTTTATAAGAAGTTGTTGGTAATCTGTTGTTGGTGCTCAAAGAGGTCCTCCACCTCAGCACTGTAAGCGTCTCCTGAGAGGGGATTGTGGAAAGAATATTACACATCAGTTATAATCATCATTTACTGTATAAATGTAACGGATGACAGCTAGCCCAGCTAGCTTGGCGGCTGTACTGTACGTGCAAATCCTCACAACCCAATTCCTTGGGCGTTACTAACTGCTGTGGTTAGAGCGTCCGACTCCCACACCGGGGGTTTGAGTAGCTGGCAGGGTGGCGGGTTTGACACGACAGCCACCGGCTACATAAACAACGTTATGAAGTGCTGTTTGTTACTCACCTGCGTGGCAGCCATACATGAAGACCCTGGCACCATCATATCTGCATCGGCAACGCATCACATTATTCTGGAAGTCTGATTCTGCCATGTCCAGGGATGGGTTAACTTCCACCTGTGGAGCAACGCCCATCATATTACATCTTTCTGATTTTCCCACTCGGATACTGTAGCCTCAATAGTGTCTTTTCTTCATCTTACAAGAAATTAATCAACTCTTTTAGCCTCAATTGTGTAAATCCTTACAAAAAGAAAAAAGAAAGGCCTTGGCATCTCTACAAAGAACTTCTGATCAGAACCTCTGATGTTTGGGCCATAGCAGTATCTGTAGTAGTATTAGTAGTACTCAATAATAATGTTAATAATGATCCCTAGTAGTAGTAGTATGGTAGTAGTTTTAAATAATAATGTTAATAATGATCCCAAGAATTTTATGTATACTGTTAATGTCTGTTTTGTACAGACTATCAATGTTTGTAATGAAAATCAAAAATCAAAAATAATAATAATAATGATCCCAAGAAGTAGTTGTAGTAGTATGGTAGTACTCAATAATAAAGTTAATAATGATCCCAAGTAGTAGTAGTATGGTAGTAGTATTCAATAATAATCTTAATAAGGATTATTAGACAAGCACTAAGAGACCAAATTGTAATTATCTGTTACTAAAACAAAGACACATAGAACAACACAGCAGAAACCTTGGCAGAGGTAATAATCTTAAGTCCAAAGCCAATACTTGGGTCCTGAATAAGTGCAATACAACCCCAGTCAGCCTTAAAATGTTAAAAAGACAGGAACACCACACTGCCTAGTGGCTGATTCCTACAGTAAATAACTATGCAATCATGGATACTCATTCTGAGGTGGTTGTGAGTTACGGGTTTAAATGTATGTTTCTAAAATTGCAACCCCACTATTTGATTCTATTTCAACCAATAAACACATTCCCCTCTGTCACTTAATCCCACACTGTTGTGAAACGTTTCTCAGGGCAACGTGAGTGATATGCATGGGTGTCCCTGTCCCACCATGTCTTCTGTACTTTTTGATCTCAACAATACTCTCTCTGTGTTTGTGATTGCCACCCTAGACACCCATCTTATGAGTTCGCACACAGGAAATAAAGTGGCACCACTCCCTGCTAAATGAAAAATATGTTATCTTGCACTCTTGTTTTGTATCCATAAACACGGTAACTATGCTGTGACTTCGGCTGCTTTTATCGCTATCTGCATCAACATCAATCGGATGCCACTTGGCGTGTTGAATAACACACTTTTCTAACAGCCCAAAATTAAGGAAGAAGAGAGAGAGGTTTTTTTTCTTCTTGTAATCACATGATCACAGGCTTTCATCAACGTCTCAGCCACTTTATGATCCATTGGCAATGTGGTTTTGTACAGTTTTCTGTTACTTATCAGACAGATCTGATAATAGTGTAAGCACAGATTCTTTTGTTTTATACTTAATAGATGAACCTCATGACCTTAAGTGCTCCCTTCCTGCCAATATAATACTTTTATGTTTTATACAAAGACAAAGTGCAATTTCTGTTTGAGCAGTGTCAGGCATAGTTTATAGCTTTGTAGTCTGCAAGCTAACTTTAACATCTAATTAGCCTCTTGGTAGCAGCGTTATTTGGCTTAATGGGTAGGGCTACTGGAGAGAGTGTTTTAATTGTTTCTCCATGAAGGAAAAAAAAATCTAAACCCACTCTTTGGTTCAAAAAAAGGACAGAAAAAAGTGCTTTTATTTAAAGGATCATCAAGGCACTGACTCTTTGGCGTAACTAATAAATGTGTGTCAGTGACTTGTAAGTGTTGAGTAAGCCTACATTAAGCATTTAGTATGCCTATATTCACCCGAATAGGAGCTTTATTACAAAAATATTGAAAATAATCAAGTAGGCCCCAATCTCGAGTGCCTGGGGCAGCTTTTCCTAAAGGTAAGATGGGCTCCCTGTAGACAAGTAGAAACTAGCTCATCTGAATTCTACTTCAGAAGAGGGAAACTTGCCATATTGATTATAGTAAAATGCTGTGTAATAAGAGTAAATGTATCTATTGCCTATGATATGAGCTACACTTCTTGTAGTGCTCCAGTGACATAAATGTAAATTCTTGGAACAGAAGCATTTGTCGAAATGTCAAACATAACCATTGTATTTCATCTTAAATGATCTGAAAACAGGGCTTAATGTCAAATAAATCAACCTTGTACAATCCTTAACCATAATGTAACATTAGACTTTTTAGTCTACTTATAACTTCATTCTGATATGATCCCTGGAACACCCAACAGCATTATCATTGAATTTGGAACCAGTTCAGTAATGATAAGAATTGTCTCTGACCTGGAGCACATAGTCGCCTGGTCTGACGTCGGTAATGTCAACCCACTGACAATCAATGTCATGGCGATAGGTATCCCAGCAGCCCACAGTGATCCCCTGTTCCCCGAAGTTGTAGCAGGAGAAACGTTTATGAAGACCTGTAGACCAAGATACACAATTAAGCACATTTAGGCCAACATGATATACACTATATGCAACAATAGAATGATTGCTTAATGAAAATACTTTTATAGTAACGGAATAGCAGGTGAAGGTATTGTATGTGGAAATGTGAATTTGAGAAAAAAATATCTCAAGTTGTTTGGTACTGTATGTGTTTGCCAATTTCTGCCCCCTCAGCATAGTTTATCCTCTCAAACTTCCTCCATCACATCTTCAAAGGGAATAGTTAACTCAATAATATAAACAATGGCTTCAAGAGCTGGACTTGCTTATGAATCTTGGGTGTAAACCTTCCATTATGTCATAAGAACATACAAGCTCCTGGAGAGTCTTGCAAGTCAGAAAGAAACAGGCAATGCTAATTCTGATAATTTTCTAACCAAAATGACCCCACAGAAATTTTAGAGTTTGTATTTTAGAATACTAACCTTCAGGGCAGTAGGTGTCCTCCAGACAGAAACTTGCCTTATGACCCTCAGCAACCCTTGACCCATTCAGGGTCAGGAGGTCATAATGTGTAAACACTTCAATACTGTGGTAATGCCTGAGAGGAGAGACAGGAAGATATCAGTCAGATCATCAGTGTTAATCAGAATCAGTTCACAAAAAAACAACTAGACAACCAGCCCTAGTTTTATCTCCATGATGGTCTTAAGTACTGAACTCAGCACGTGTTGTTTTCAGACTGTTGTGGTGTTCTGTAATGTCAACACATAATTATTTGTTTACCATTACCACATTTATGGGTTTGGCTCAATTTGGTCTAGTCTGTCTACACTAGCACTTCCTCTTAATATTATGTATTTCTTTCTTTCTTTCTTTATTTATTTAACTTCCCTATTAACCCAATGACTCCTTTGAACTTTTGCTGAACTCTCTGTTCCTTATTGTAGTAGGTGTGAGCAAGGTGCGTACAAGCACATAACATACAGTACACTGCAAGCACATGTTAGTGATTGCTTGAAGTTCAAACAAAGTATCCTTATGACAATAAGAGTGACCCGTAGGTAAACAGTGATCTACAAAGCACCTGGGGTTCATTTCCCAATACCACAGTGGCACATTGAATTGAATCGAAAGGCTGGAATGCAATGAAGTATTATGCTATAACTAGTTAGCTAACTATGGTGTTGGGAAACAGAGACCCCTTCACCAATGACACCCCATTACCCCGTGAGACCCCATTACCCCTTGAGACCCCATTACCCCATGATAGCCCACTACCTAATTACACCCCAGTACCCCACTACTCCATTACCCCATGAAATCCCATTGCCCCATGAGACCTCACTACCCCATGACACTCTGTTACCCCATGAGACCCCATTACCCCATGAGAGCCCACTACCTCTTTACACCCCATTACCCCACTACCCCATTACCCCATGAGACCCCATTACCCCATGACACTCTATTACCCCATGAGACCCCACTACACCATGAGACCCCACTACCCCATGAGACCCCATTACCCCATGACACTCTATTACCCCATGAGACCCCATTACCCCATGACATCCCACTACCCCATGACACCCCACTACCCCATTACACCCCATTATCCCATAAGAGCCCATTACCCCATGAGACCACACTACCCCATGACACTCTATTACCCCATGACACCCCATAACCCAATGAGAGCCCACTACCCCATGAGAGCCCATTACCCCATGAGACCACATTATCCCACTACCCCATGACACTCAGTTACCCCATGAGACCCCACTACCTCACGAGACTCCTGCCTCTCACCTGTGACACTGGTGCCATACCCAGGACTCTCGTGGGGCGCGGGGTTTGAAATCTGCACGGCCCAGGTTCATGATGCGAGAGGAGAAGCGCAGTAGTCGCCTGTGTCCATAGGGCCAGTGCATGCGAGCGGCGGAGGAGGAGAGACAGTTCTCCTCGTGTGCGCATGTGAGGAGATGCAGGGGCCGATCCTCCAGATATGCAGACTCCTGTACCAGCTGAGCATCAACAACCAGGTCAGGGGCCGCTATTAGAACATAAAAACATGGATCAGATGTGCAGCATTTTTATGCATCACCTGCAGTTTGCTACTGCTATTGGCTGTATCCTCTGAATGCCTATTTGTGTAGTTGTGTGTAGTTGTCCGTAGTCGACCTTAGCTACTTTATGTATCATCTGCATGCCTATTTGTGTAGTTGTGTGTAATGCCCGTAGTTGAACTTCGCTACTTTATGTATCATCTGCATGCCTATTTGTGTAGTTGTGTGTAATGTCCGTAGTTGACCTTAGCTACTTTCTGTATCCTCTGAATGCCTATTTGTGTAGTCGTCCGAAGTCGACCTTAGCTACTTTATGTATCATCTGCATGCCTATTTGTGTAGTTGTGTGTAATGTCCGTAGTTGACCTTAGCTACTTTATGTATCATCTGCATGCCTATTTGTGTAGTTGTGTGTAATGTCCGTAGTTGACCTTAGCTACTTTCTGTATCCTGTGAATGCCTACTTGTGTAGTAGTGTGGCCTGTTGTGTAGTTGTGTGTAAGCGTCCATAGTCGACCTTAGCTACTTTCTGTATCCTCTGAAGGCCTATTTGCGTAGTTGTGTGTAGTCGTCCGTAGTCGACCTTAGCTATTTTATGTATCCTCTGCATGCCTATTTGTGTAGTTGTGTAGTTGTGTTTAGTCATCCGTAGTCGACCTTAGCTACTTTTCTGTATCCTCTGAATGCCTATTTGTGTAGTTGTGTGTAATGTCCGTAGTTGACCTTAGCTACTTTCTGTATCCTCTGAATGCCTATTTGTGTAGTCGTCCGTAGTCTACCTTAGCTACTTTCTGTATCCTCTGAATGCCTACTTGTGTAGTTGTGTGGCCTGTTGTGTAGTTGTGTGTAGTTGTCCGTAGTCGACCTTAGCTACTTTCTGTATCCTCTGAAGGCCTATTTGCGTAGTTGTGTGTAGTCGTCCGTAGTCGACCCTAGCTATTTTATGTATCCTCTGCATGCCTATTTGTGTAGTTGTGTAGTTGTGTTTAGTCATCCGTAGTCGACCTTAGCTACTTTTCTGTATCCTCTGAATGCCTATTTGTGTAGTTGTGTGTAATGTCCGTAGTTGACCTTAGCTACTTTCTGTATCCTCTGAATGGCCTCATTTGTGTAGTGTCTGTGTGTATGTCGTGCCTGTGTAGTGTCCTGAAGCCTATGAGGCCTATTTTATTTATGTATCCTCTGCATGCCTATTTGTGTAGTTGTGTGTAGTTGTCCGTGGTTGACCTTAGCTCTTTTATGTATCCTCTGCATGCCTATTTGTGTAGTTGTGTTTATCCGTCCGTAGTCGACCTTAGCTACTTTTATGTATCCTCTGCGTGCCTCTTTGTTTAGATAAGAGTTCATCTAAAATACTCACTGTCTGCGCAAGTGACTCCAGCTGCTTTGCCACTTGGACAGTAAACATGTGCATTCTTGCTACACTGCTGAATTGACAGCTCTGTGCCAATACAACGACTGCCACTCAGGATCACACTCCCTGCATCTGGATTGCCAGTCCAATACCAGGTTTCCTTCACAAGCATCCAGACACACACACACACACAGAAAGAAAAGAAAAAGAAAAAAAACACCGCAATGTCACTTAGTTTAGGTTATGGAGAGCTGCAGAGGAAATAGAAGCCTGAGGAAATAACAAAACGGCAGTAGGTCACCAAATGGATCTTGGGCTATTAAAGCATTTAAAAGACATCATCATAATGTTTTCCATTCTTCATGGGTTATTTAGTGAGTGGAACCCCTGTGAAAATCTGCCATTTTATGTGCATGCAAAAAGCAGATTGCCATTTAACGTCAGTCCAATCCAAGCACACTAACAGTTTTATTTTTAAGTTTGTTTTCACTTCAAAATTCCTGCTCTTTTTCTCTTTCTTGCCCTGGCCTGGGTTAGCGTTTTCCTGAGAAGCATACAATTACCTTCTGCATGGGAAACAACCCAGAGAAGAAAAACAACCTCTGTCAGGAAACAAACAGAACAGAGAATTCTAAATTCTAGAGTTAATAGTACATAAGGCTGAAGTACGTCCACAAGGGATTGCATATTCTGCATAAGTTATTTTGTGTTGAACTTCTTGTCAGTAGTAAATCTGTAATGTTATTTACCTTGGCTCTCAAGCATTCTTTTTCCCCTGTGAGAAATAAACCCAATGCAAATGGTAAAATAGATCTGACCCTGACCACTGCATTCATCATTCAGGAAGTTAAAAAGAATGTGTCCCTTTAATTTTAACATGAAACCTACACAACTATGATTATCATTTATTTGACTTATTTGAATGGTTTACTTTTATACTAACTTTAAAAACAAGCTCAAGTGAAAACCGTCTGAGAATGTGGGCTCCATAAATAAATAAATGAAGGAAATGCAGAGGAGGGAGCTAGTACATGTACTGTATGTGTGTGTGTGTGTGTGTGTGTGTGTGCGTGTGCGTGTGTGTGTGTGTGTGTGTGTGTGTGTGTGTGTGTGTGTGTATGTGTGTGTGTGTGTGTGTGTGTGTGTGTGTGTGTGTGTGTGTGTGTGTGTGTGTGTGTGTGTGTGTGTGTGTGTGTATACATACCTGATGAGCTCTGGAGGCAAAGCCATAACCCAGCTGTCTGCACAGCACCATGGCTTCACGAAGCCCCCAGTTCTCACTGCAGACGGCTCCCCACCGCTGCACCCCTCCCACCTCCATCAGCACCTCCACTCGGCCCTCTGCAGTGTCCCGCCCACCGGCCAGTCTCACCTGATAGCAATTAGACTCATTAATTTAATTAGACAACACAGAAGGAGGGAGCACAGCATATAAAAACAAAGACCACGCCATTACTACTACTATTACACTAAACAAAATATTCAGGCCATGGTAAAAATTTACACTAAATATGAGTTATTTCATATATTGCGTGTACTACTACTATTACACGAAACGATAAACTAAATATACAGCATATTAAAATATTACACTAAATAGGAGTTATTTCATATATTGCATGTTGGTATCTTTGTCCTTTACGTCTGCATGGTAAAAATACATTTTAAAATGAGTATTAGAAAAAGAGCAAGCATTCTCACAGTGGTCTCTACGCCTGTGGTTGGGACATGGCAGCGGACTGAGACATCCTGGCTGTGCTTGCAGCTCCTGAGAGGGACCTCACGATGTTGACACTGGGTGAGGGAGGATTCTCGGCCGGTACACTGCACCATGTTCATATGAATGGGGCCAGTACCTACAGCACACAACACCATAAATTGTACTTCAGTGGGTATACTTGAAAAAGTGGGTATAGTTACGGTCTTTGGTTTTTTTTCTGCCCTCAACGGTGCCTTCCAGCCAGCGCTGCCTTCAAGGCACTACTCCCCTTAGTTTAGGGTTAGGATGATGGTTGAGGGGGTTAGGGTTAGGAATAGGGTAAGAGTAGTGCCTTTTAGGCTGTGCTGCCTGGAAGGTGCTGTTGAAGGCAAAAAACACCATTGAACTATAGTTACCTAGATAGATAATAAGGTACTAAATCCTATGGTTTACCTCAACTAATGCTGACAGACACCTCAACATCTTATATTTAGCTGTTCCTTCCCTCAATATCCTCAATATGGCAAATGAATCAGATCCCAGAGGTAGTCTTAAGTGTGTGATGTGGACAGCAAGAGCTGGGTGTGCAGTGGACCTCAGTGGGGAAATTATACAGAGGAACACCGAGGGCACTGTTTAATAGTCGAAAATAGAAACCTCTTTAGATGGCAAGTGGGGAAAAACTGTGTGTGATGTAAAGAATCCCTGTAATTTGTCCTGAAATAGAAGATTACCTCATCAAGAGCTTCTGTAAACGTGAGCTGTTGCCATGTGCCATGTTTGTTTCCTAGATGGCTATTACTCTCGTAAACAAACGTTTTTCAACTAGTGGCTGAAAGACAGCAGATTAAACAGAGAGAAGTATCTCTTTTCTTTTTGAGAGATAGTTATGTAGTAGTCATTCTCAACTTGCCAAACCAGTTGCTACTGTATATCTAATTAATTTATTTACAGTAGCAAAAATGGTCGTGGGCAATGGATGATGTGACTATGAATACTACTAACCACCAAGACAACTAGGCATTCTTCTGCCACACGTGGCCGCTGTACAATATAATATGAGTGAATGCAATGCTGCATTCAAGACCACTTGAAAGTAGTCCATAAGTATTTTACACACAGTAGCTTTAAAAACATGTCTTGAGGGGGCGTCGTGGCTCAGTTGGCTAAGGCACCATACCATAAATCCAGGGACCTGGGTTCGGTTTTGACCTCAGGTCATTTCCCGATCCCTTCCCGTTTCTCTCTCCTACTCATTTCCTGTCTCTCTACACTGTCCTGTGTAGGTGGAGAAAGCCCAAAAACTTATCTTTAAAAAAAAACAAAAGTGTTGACAAAAAAGAAAAAAAAATAGTACCTTGGCCCATGTAAGCTCCTCTGATGGCCTCCTTAGCTGTACCGAAGCCCAGTTCTCGACAAACGACACTTGCAGCGGTGATGTCCCACATGTGGTCACACACAGTTCCCCATTTACCCTCTCGGAGCACCTCCACTCGCCCTTCGCCAAGTCGTGGTCCTGCCTTCAGACGCACCTCTGGCTGAGAACACAGCAAGGGCAATTTGATTTGGGGTCCTACTGGGTACATTATTTATACGTAATATGAATGTCTACTCTACACACAAAGCCTTGTATTTGTTTCAGGTAAATGGCCTGTGATTTATTTCTACTGCCTCTAGAAATGCCAGTTCTAACTTTAGATTTAATTAGACTCATTAAGTTAATTAGCCTATTTAAAGGGGTGAAATTATTTCACATCACAATTCATCAAATAACAAATTCTCAAACAAATTCCTAAAATGAAACTAATGCAATACAATACAAAGCAACCTACTGTATTTTCATTATTGCTTCTTACCTTAGCTGCAGGTCGAGGTGTCCTACCAGCGATTCGAGCAAATTGAGACCCTGGTACGCAACGTACCACAGCAGGCATGCCGCCAACACAAGGCACATCATTTTGAGGGAGAGAAGGCCGGATTCGACACTCAGACACCGTAGACTCTGTACCTGAACACTGCACGTCTTCCACCCAGAAGCCCTTCTTGGTGACCGTTACACTCAACCTAGGAAATACAAATGTAAGCAAAACCAAGAAAATAATTGGTATTGGTTATTGGCACATTGCTTGGTTATGTGTTCTGGACAGGTAATTAATAATTGAAGATGATAAGATAATGGACGGCTGAAATTACAGTATAATGCTGTAAATATTCTATTCAATTCAGTTTTTAATTACATTTTGCTTGTAGAGTGCATACATTGTCTCACAGTGCTTTACAGACTGTACAGGGAGCACCCACAGCCTTCATAATCATTTGATATTGCATACCATAATATCAAATGATGTGTATTACAAAATTTTACATTACCTCGTAGAGGGATCTGCTATCTTAGTGTCCCACAATTTCCTGTGAAAGAAATGTAAAAATCCTCAGACAAAAAATACAGAGGCACTAAAATGCAAAATTTACAAACAAAAATCTATTCAACGCTTACAGTCTTCTCATGATAGTTTACTTTCCCTAATGTCAATTAGCTTTGTTTATCTATGAAATCACTCTGGCAAAGATGCATGCAATCACACTAACAATTATGCAAAAGGTTTTGTATACAATAAACATTTCCCAGCAAACTGTATATGTATACTGTACATAAAAAATGTGTATATACATAATCAGGATACAAGACAAAACAAACTCTGAATGCAATGTGGTTTTGAAGTTTCACGGAAGCCCCCATCTAGATCTCAATGTTTCCATTGTTGAGTTGAACCCAAACCGAAGCCAAGCCTTCATCCCTTCCTCCCTCCCTCCCTCTCTCTCCACAAGGCCTTGCTCCCCAGTGGCCTTCTGTCTGCTGGAAAACACACTCTGGTGCTTTGTATAGAAAGGCCTGGCTCGAGGAGGACTCATGGAAAAATGCTGCATACACCATTTTATATAGCTGTGCTGCTGTGCTAAATGCGGCCTAAAGTTACGCCGAGTTAACAGTAGCAGTTTGGAGGTAACCAGCTGTTTGTCCTGAGGTATTTCTCCACCTCAAGGGCAAAAAAAGTGGACTCAAACTTGTGAGTCCCTCCTATTTCTAAAATGGAATCAGGAAATGGGTAACTTGGCATTACAGTTAAATAGACATACGGCAACCTAGCTGTGGAGAAACCACTGGTTACTTACGCCACACAAAAACAATGGCTAACCTACAGCAAAGTCGCCCCAGAGATTCAAATGAATCTTTAAATGAAGTAAAAGACAATGAGGCCTCAATGAAAAGAATGACAGAACATCCAGTAGAGTTTTCTCTCACAGACCAAGGCCATATGCATGTGTGTCTATAAGTGGCTCATATAACAGTAGAGAACCGTAAAAAAGCGAAGCCTATTCCACTCCATAAACGCTTGTGAATGAAGCAAAGGCTGAGTCACCAAAACAGCCAACCACACCCCCTGCTTTTTAAAGACAACCTCAAAGCTGTGGCGTCCACTTGAACTTCTGCCATAGAGCTCAAACTCCGTTTTTATGTCACATTAACACTATATGTGCAGTATGTTTTCCTGACACCCTCAAAGGCAGCCAGACAATCTGTTAAAATCAGAGTAAAACACCCCACCACCCAAGACCTTGTGTGTTTCCCCTCCCTGAAGAGTCAGCCCACCAAAGTCAAGAGCATAAATAGGCCTACTGTAGAAAGATAAAATACTTTAAACTGACATGCAAAAGGCACATAAGAAAGAAAGCTAAATGGAAAGTGATGGAAATATTGGATGGAAATATTATTTATAGGGATTTATAGCACATTCTAGAACACACAGCTAAAAGCCTTGTGTCTGGTTGCTGGCTGACACATCTGTGGATCCCACCAGGGATCTAAATATATTTTAAACAAACACATGAGGCCTCTTTTACTCCCCCAAATTTCACAGTCTATTTCATACTAGATGCAGAATGCATTATTGAGCTATTAAATAACCACAGCGCCATTTCAACAGGCTGGATTTCAATAGGCTATCTTAAGTTCCTATCATAGGACCCATAATTACAACCACAAACACTGCTGATTAAAACTATGAATATGTTGCGGACTGCTATAGTCAGTCCAAAGAAACCTTTGGTCTCAAGAATACAGTAACATCTGAAAATGCTTTATACTTCTGGAAAAAAAAATAAAATAAAATAAATAAATAAAATTAAAGACCACATATAGGCTACTAGGTCAGAAAGGGAGCCTGTGTCCATTAACTAAAACACAATCATCTAGATAGCCTATGTGAAAACCAAACTTGTCTGGGAAGTGTACAATAACTAAATACTCTTAGTCTTAAATTTCCCCCCAAACATTACTAAATAATACTTAATCTCAAAGTTGTTGCCATGAGTAAAAAACTTTCTCCTAACAATTATAGAAATCAAAGATGATGGTTACACAAAAACACACATAAACATGCAAACAGAAATATGCAAACAGAGGCTACTAGCCACTCTTCTCAGCTGAATAAATCAAAATATCCTGTTTCACAACCCTCTGATGGCACTACGCCAAAAGAAAAGCGGCAAGCAGAAGTTACAGCTGTTTGACTTTAAAGAGGAAAACCAGATTAAACTGTGTTGGCTTGCTAAACTGTAGTATTAACCATCATCTTAGAACTAAGAAGGGAATTTAAAGCAGTGGATAAACCCAGCAATTGAGACGTACTGTATATAGTGCATGAAAAGGCCCTGTGGTCACTCATTCAGACAGAGAGCGTCTGTCTGTAGCTGTTACCATGAATATGTTTAGCTTAATGGCCAGACACATGGTCTGGGGTTCACCCTTCCTTTCCTACTGAGGAAGTAGCCCTCTATTAGTGCATCAGGATGTATTTCCCCTATACAAAAAAATGTAGCACAGATGAGCAAACAAAAATAATGAACAGGCTTTTCAGAACAAAAAAAGCTAACGTCTCAGTTAGCGCCTCTGTTTCACCCCTACATAACCACAAGACATTGTAGTTGTTGCCATGGAAGCGTGAAAGCCACTGAAGTCTATAAGCACACAGCTTAGGGACCATAAAGAAGTGTCAGGCAGACAGAGAAGAACAAAAGTGGGGGGGCATGGTAGACAGGGTGAATGAAAATTACAGACAGCAGACTGATCTCACTCTTTCTTCTGGATTCACATAATTACTGAGGGAGAGAAAACAATTTTGTGGAACAGTAATGAGCTAGACTGAAGTTGAACATGGCATTCAAGATTCCCCAAACTGGAATTATTGGCACAGACAAGGGCAGAACTACCTGCCTGGTTAGCATTTTTTCTGTCAAGTCAAGTCTGGTTGTCTTTGTAATAATACAAACCCCTGCCCCGTGGAGATTTTACACTTACATAACACTCACAAATAAACAAAATATCTATCAAGTAAAACCATATATTCTCTCTTTTTATAACAGCCACTAGTGCATGCTGAAACAAGTGCCTTGGAATTCACCTGACATTCATTACTTCTTCCCACAATATTATGGTCTGTGCAATGCTGAGCAAACTGTTTGAGCAAGTTGCTCTTGATTATTTTTCAACAAGCTCCTTACTTATAACAGAAGGGGTTACATAAATGATGATTTCAGTGTTTCACTTGTCTCTGTTTCCCCTGACAGTGGCTAGTTTTAGAATGGGCACCGTTTGTCAGGTCTTTGGTATTTTTTGCTCTCAACTGTGCCTTCCAGGCAGTGCTGTTCTCAAGGCACTATTCCCCTCAGTTTAGGGTTAGGATGAGGGTTGAGGGGGTTAGGGTTAGGAATAGGGTTATGGTAGTGCCTTTTAAGCTGTGCTGCCTGGAAGGTGCCATTGGGGGCAAAAAACACCATTGAGCAGTTTGCCAACTGATGTCTGTTGCTCTATTCTACCAAATTGTTTGAGCAATAAATTGTTCTAGATTATTTTTCAATGAGCTCCTTACTTATAACACAAGGGGTTACAGAAATTATGATTTCAGTGTTTCACTTGCATAATTTGAATTATGTATTTAACGGGTGGTCAAATAAACTAAACTAAACCAAACTACTGTCAGTTACCAAACAAACTGTCTAATGCTGTCTGTTGCTCTCACCTGTAGGTTGTGTCATCAGGCTGCTCAGCTGCTGGGAACCCCAGCATGCCACATGCTACATGGCTATTTCTTAAGTTCCAGCCCGTGCTGCACGCATGGCGCCACCTCCCAGCCATCTTCACCTCCACCACACCCTCCGTTACCATGCTGCGCTTCCTGGTACTTGTCAGCACAGGCCGCAGACGAACTTCATCCACATTCACCCCGCTGGAGCCCTACGATAATGATGGGGTGATTATGTTGGTGAAGACGCATTCACACAAAAACAAGTATAAAAAAAGATCCTCCAAAAGTGCATTGTGTAAGTCAGATTCTATAGTGCATAGATTATTAAAGGAGAAATCCAGTATAAATCAATCCATAGCTCTGTTGTTCAAACTAACCCAGTGCTGTAGGAAGGAAAAAGAAGCAGAAAATTTGATACAACATAGCCTGAGTAGTGAACCGGCAACTAACACTAAGTAAATGGGGCATAACAACTTACTTTCAGTTTCATTTCATTATGCCCCATTCAGTCAGCATTAGTAATCGGTTTGTTATTCAGTCTACGTACAGTAGCATCAGATTTTCTCAGGTACCTTTAACAATAGGGATTTTGACTGATTTACACCAGATTTCTCCTTTAACACCCATTTCAATGTAAAGCCATACTGAACAAGCTGCTCAATTTTAATTTTATCAAAGTGTATGGATGCATGTCAGAGATTTGCAACATCTTGACATACCTCCTTATGCTGTGCTATCGTACAAACTTGAATGTCTAAAACCTACATGTCATGAATTACTACCTGGTGGTATTGGTCAGTGAAATCCATGTCGAGGTTGTTCTCCTCTAAGAAGCTGGCATGTTGGGCCATCTGTCTGGTCTCTGATGGTGATGGTCGCTCCCTATGTGGAGGTGTCTCTGAGGGTCTACGATAGGCATCAGTAGGCCTATTTGGAGTCCGATCTACTGTTTGTGAGGTGGGTAAAGTGTTGGATCCCCCTTGGAACCCAGGGCTTGCCTGGCCTTCAGGTGTCTGCCTGTAAGATGACACACTGCGCAGGTGGCCAGGTAACTGGTGGCCGCGGGGCACTGAAGGCCCTTGGTTGCGGGCACGATCATGACTGTAGGGGCGCAGTTGGATCTGATGGCCATGTCTTCGATTAGAACTCTGGCGCATGCCAGGCCTGTGAATTGCAATCTCATGGCCTCTCCTGTTAGGAGCTTCCGGAATGTTGGAGATGGATGGGGAAGGGGCTGACTGATAAGAAGGGGCAGGAGCGGGGACAGCATTATAATTATTTGTAGGCTGGGCCACACCTCGCCCACGCTCTTCACTACACACGATACCTAAGTCTTCAGCATGGCTGCAGTCATTAACACCCCAGCCGTTTGAACGGCAATCTGCCAGTGAGCTCTCAGTGCCTGAGCACAGAACATTGTCCATCCAGATGGGACCTGTAGAGAGCGCAAGACGACAAGAAAATGTTTGTCTTCCTTATTTTGTTTGTCGGCTAGTTTTGTTATTCAAAACAATCAAAAGGCATTTTTAGGTGAAACATTCGCTAAAGCATAGTCTGTACACATTTAAAAATGTGAATAGTATATACAGTATAATGTATACTGTACTAACATAATAGTGTGTGTTATGCAACACACACAATATATATGGCTGCATTTACGTCATCTCAGTATGCTCAGTATGGTATGTGGCTTGTGGTTGGTGGTGTAAAGAGACCCAGAGAAAAAATGTCCAGTTTCACCAGAAATGTACAGAAGTTCTCATCACGACACCAGACTGTCTTCAAATAGTAGTTTAAGTCTATTTCTCTATGTCTGACATTCAGAGACTATTTTGTCAAGTAGCCTAAAAAATCACCACATACCTTGTCCTTGTCCAAATTTAGCGCTGTGGGCCCAGGTCACGCCATGCATAAAGCCCAACTCCCGACACACAACATTTGCCAGGTTGATGTTGACCTCGTCGTCACACACTGTTCCCCACTTGTTGTTGTAGTATACCTCCAGTCGGCCCATGTGTGTGTTGGAGCCATTGCCTGCGAGACGGACACGGAATCCTGGGGGAGCTCCATGGGCATCGGGTAGGAGGAGGAGGAGGAGGAGGGGGAGGTTCAAGCACAGGAAATAGCCCAACATTATCTCCATCAGTAGAGGCCTAATAGACCTGCAATATATCAGTGGAGCATGCGTTAATTCATCGGTCAAGTACACAAGAACACCGTTATCAAAGGCTGTTTATCAAATAATGCTTTCAAAAGTCTTCCACTCAACATTCTGAAGGGATATTACTGGTTATCCATAACTCAATGAAGTGAGCGATTTTAATTATAAAAAAAAAGTACTGTTATTAAATACTGTTATTTTTTTTTTATATAATGTTTTATATAATTTTTTTTTAATATAATGTGCAGTGTGTGTTAACTTTATCAGAAATAGCCTGCTGACACAAACATCTGACATAAACATCTGGCTAGCGTGATAATAATTTAAAATTGTATTCAGCTGAGGCTTTAACTTTGGTTTGTATAGTATATTTAAGCATTATAAAAAGCTAACACCAATACACAGACCACAGTATGCATTCAGCAGACAGCCATGTAATTAGCACCATAAATACATCAACACATTCAGCATTAAACAGGGGCGCCAAAAATCACAAATATTTTTGCATAATGGTGTTGGCAAGTAGCCACAAAGAGACAATAGACAATACAAACAATACAAAAAGAGACAATACAAAAAGCAAAAGAAAGACACAAAGTAATATTTAAAAGAGAGTTTAAATTATGACTTACCCAGGCTGGTGCTTGGTGAAGGAGTGAGATGTGTGTAAGAGTGAGTGCCTGTGCCTCTGCAGAAAGAGAACATTCCTCCTCTACCCTCACAAACACCCTCCTCTCCTGGCCCTCCCTTTTGTAACTATCTTCAACCTCCATCCCTCCCCTGTTTTATGTCTTTTATGTTCTTTTTTTTTCAATAAAACACATTTGTGGAATCGTACACACATCTCCAATTAAATCATTATTACTTTTTTTTATTTCATTATCTAGTATGAGATCATTACGCCCACAGTTAATTGGGTAGACTTCTCAGCTGGATTGGTGAGAGAGTATTTCAAGTATGACACATCCTAGACACAAAGGCAGTAAGACAACAATCTCTTATTGGACCAGAGACTGCAGGTTCCTGGCAAAAATTCTGAGGCCTCCTCTTACACCTATAACCGGAAGCTTCTGTACCTCATTGACCTGTGTACTTCAGAGAGTATTTCAAATATGAAACATCCTAGACAAAAAGGCAATAAGAAAACAATCAGAGACTGCATGCAAAATTCTGTGGCCTCCGTCCTCACACCTATATAACCGGAAGCTACATCATCAGCCATATGTAACTGTGATACTTCAACTATATAGCAACTATATCATGTTTTATTTCTATTATGAGATGTTTGTGCACAAAAAAATTCCCTGGAATTACAATCTCTAGTTGGATCTGAGACTGCAGGTTGCTGGCAAAATTCAGTGCCCTCCTCACACATCTACTGTATATAACCGGAAGCTACATCATCAGCCATATGTAACTGTGATACTTCAACTATATAGCAACTATATCATGTTTTATTTTTGTTATGAGATGTTTGTGCACAAAAATTACAATCTCTAGTTCGCTCTGAGACTGCAGGGTGCTGGCAAAACTCCCCTCTTGTGCCCTCCTCACACATCTATAACCGGAAGCTACATCATCAGCCATATGTAACTGTGACAATTCAGATCACACATACATATGGCTGGTCCACGTGAGGAGGAATTACACAAGGTTGTGGTTGTGTGACATTCACTGTCTGTGCTTGATTTTCCGTAGTTCCCTTCTCCTTCTGCCTGTAATTGTACAGTAGCAACCCTACTGGATACGCACACCCCAAATTAGTGGTATAGTAAAATAAATACATATGCCCTCCTCCAACCAAAAAAAGGCTCAATGCACACGTTCCTCACGGAATCCTGTGCTGTCAGGACTCCAGTTTTATAATAGTAAATTCACAACATTTAATAATTTACAATACAAAATGTAATAATCTATAGTAGGCTAAATCAAGAGTTTAATTTTAAAATCATGAAAAAAGGGATAATTTGCTACTTCTTCATTTATCATGGTTATGTTGCAATGCAAAAATCTGAAATAAACAGACCAATGTAATAGACAAATATGTATTTTTCTTATCTAGCCATGCAACATTATCACAATCAATACAATTCATTTGGGTTTCCATGTTATTTGTCTCCCTCTGTTGGCAATCACACACACTAACACTTGGCTCTTGCAGTTCCATGGAAATGTATGTCTATCAGTTAGTCAGACAACCTCTGGAAACTCTGTGATGCTTCAAGCAAACAAAATATGCCAAGAAAGAATTACTTTAGTTTACAAAAACAATTCACAATGTGTCCGATTTCTTAAATTGGACCTACATCAATTCCAAAGCAACATTATCTGATGACAATGAATAAATTAGGAAATAGGTATTATTATATGGCTATTATTTAGGGAGAATTAGGCTTTTTTTGTGAATCTGTGAACAAAATTTTTACCAACAGGCTTTTTACAGCCATGTATTTTTATAGGCGTCGAGTAACACTTCCAAATTTATCCACAACCACTTCCTCGGAACAGCCTGGAGAGCCAATATTAGCCAATATTTTCACATGTCTATATGGGTTTTTCAAGGGTGCTTAATAATGTAAGTTAACATTAATGAAACTTGTTTGGGATGTAGTGGGATGTAGTGTCAGAGATTGATTGATTGATTGATTGATTGATTGATTGATTGATTGATTGTTGTAAAATGCAAGGAGTCAATATTTTTGCTTGTCAGAACTGCCATGGCAATTTTTGCTAGAAGATCAACCAGACTGAGGATGACCGTAGTGAGGAAGATTCAGGGGACTTTGAGTAGTACATTTTTACTCAAAACTGATGACTGGGATACATTCCTTCACTGTAAGGCAAATGTTTCTGCCATATTTAAGGGGCTGAGGACCATCCCCCATGTTTGGAGAAGTCACATTGTTTCTCCAACCTAGGAACATTTTGTGTGTGATCTCTGAGATATTCAACTCCAAACTGCAGAGGCCAATACAGAAAGACGTGTGTGAAAGACTGGTGATGTGGGATGTGCACAGATGACAGGACAGTCTAGATGTGTTAAGTAGGCCTGATACATGCAAACAAGTTAAATATGCATTTTGTTGTATTAGGTGGGTGGCCTTGTCTTTAAAAGCAGTTAAACAGAAGTTGTGAGCTGACAAACCCTGCTGATACTTTGGGGTATCTATACCTACTGAGGTCATTGAAAACAAAGTGTACCAGGTGATTTTGAGCAATGGCGTAAATTCTGTTCCATTTGTTGTACTACTACTTTTTGTTTACTTTTTTTTCCAATTCCTCTATTGACACCAACAACAAGCCTCATTGCTAGGACAAGCGCACTTGGACAGAAAACTATACTGTAAGTGTCCTCCCATGCTCTTAAAATGATTGAAAAAAATAAATGAGTCAGTTTGCCCTTCAACAACATTTATTATAACCCAAAATACCTCAAACGACCATATAGTGTGATCTGATACGTTTTCATGGGCTTCATAAAAGGGTTACCCAATAAGAAGTACTGATAATAAACAGTAGCGTTAGCCGTAATCACTGTCACCTATATTGACCTGTAAGACTCTCTGTATGGTTCTAAAACAGGGGTGGGCAATTATTTTGGCCGAAGGGCCACATTGCGTTTAAGATTTTTTTTTACTAAGGGGCCGGGGGTTAACAGTCAACCGGTTGATGCTGGTTAATTGGCAAGTCTCAAACCAGTGGCCCCACTTTCTTCAGAGGACATGTTAACATAAAGGTTTAAAAGGGTGGGATTTGTATTTCATGAATATAACAGATTTGATAAAGGAGTCCGATAATCTAAGTCACCTTTATTTTGGGAAGGCTCCAAGAGCCGGATTAAATAGCTCAACAGGCCGCATGTGGCCCCAGGGCTTAGTTTGCCCAGGTATGGTCTAAAAGATGAAAATACCAGCTGAATGAATAATATGACAAGAGTCCAGACATGTTTTTCCAGAGTGACGTTTCTAAATATTACTTAAGCAATAACCCCAGAGTTCTATATTATTAATATAGAACATCTTTTCATTATTTATATTATCAATATAGAACAGCTGAGGGGTGTTAGGGGCTAAAGCTGAGACTAACAAACTTTCAAGTTGAAGGTTTGTAAAGCCTGTTTGTGAACATGCTTGTCATTTATCAAGCCAACATGCTCTGTTTTGCAAGGAGGAAATAGGCTTACAGAAAAAAAACAGCGTTCAGTAAAATTCTGGTGAGTAGGGGGCAGCGTTTTCGAATCTTTTCACCTTGGAAACTTTTTTTTTTTTTTTTAAACGTACAATTTCATGTCAGGAAAACACCGCTGCTATTAACATGGTACGCCCAAATGATAACATAGCTAAATTCTTACTCTATCTTACAAATTGAAGATGACAGGCTTTTCTGAGGATGACAGATATAAGTTTTGTCTACGGACACGTGTTTCACAGACGTGATTTTTCTCAGGATGAATAAATTAATTCTTCTCTTGAATAAATTAACTCTTATCATAAATAAATGAATATTACTTGAAATTAATTGCAGAATTTAATTAGACACACATATTCATACATACACACACACACACACACATCAAACAGAAAATACATTCTTCCATAGATGGTTGAATTCCTGTTGAGAGAAAATATAGATGTATTAATCCCTTGTCTTTCAAAGAAATGTGCTTGTCATGAAATTACTGAGTAACCTTCAGGTTAAAACTATTTTTTTTTTTAGAGATATAGAGATAATGTTATGCGAGTTGGCCATTATAGGAAAATATTTAGATCTATTTGTAGTGTCGTGTATTGTACTGTACTTATTGTGTACCCATTGTGTGTGTGTGTGTTTTAATTACACTGTGTAACTACTTTACCCTGCATTTGTTATAGTCTGCACTGACAAGTTCCTTGCACTGTCACTGACAATGCCACACTTTTCCCCCCTGCACATATCTATGCCACAGAAAGAATGCTTCTTTTACTTGCTCCCTCTTGTATCTTGACTGCCTATTGAGGAGTCCAGTACTTTTTTAAGACAACATGCATGGGAATTACAGTAGGGCAAGGAGAGGATGAACACATTTGTTGGTGATCTGGAACACAATGTGGAAACTGTGGTAGCCCATCATAGGACATATCTATCCATCTGTTCTACCCCCTTGTAGGTGCTACATCACAACTCTGATGACTCAATTAACATTAAACGTCATTTCAGCAATGGATCTTGTGTGAAGTGTCAGGCCTGTTTGCTTACCTCTGTTCAAGATTACTTTTAGTTCTTGGCCACTGTAAGGAAAGATAACAAGACAATAGTAAATAGCTGATCTTGTTCCTTCAAATGAAATTATTCTTATTTTAGCAGAACCCTCTTTTTTACTGAAAAATGTACAAATTCTGCAACACATTTAAATCAATCAAATATCAAATTATATTCCCCCCAAACAAAAATTTTACCCTTTTTTAATTGGGGTAATTTAATTGTCATATAATTCCCGTAGGTTTACTCACATGTGATTGGTCCGACAGTGAGGGCCTTTCTACGGGTAATCGAGCGAGACTTCCTGGTTGTACACCCCTGGCAAAACATAAACATCAACATTTGTATACAGTCTACACAGATATTACAGCAAATCTGCCAGAAAAAAAATACATGATGTGTACACTTGCGTGTGAATGTGAACAGTTTTGAACACATTTATCTAACAATAAATAACTGCTTAAAAGTACAAATAGCTTAGTATGGCTGCGCCTCGAGCCTAACAACACCCGTGCTAAAACCAGCATTACCATCGGCCTGTCTGTATTTATTGCTTACGTCTGAAATCAATGTCTCCGACAGCAAGAAGTGAAAATAAGTAAAAGAGTTACACTTGAAAATAAGAAAATAAGTAAAACCTCAGTAAAACCACACAGGATATCATTCAGGCTAGTATACTTGAGCTATAACTATTAATCACTGAGGATAAAAAGCTTGTCATGGGAAGAAACTCTGGACTCACGGTGGAACATGTAGAGGTGGACTTATCGCACAAGCTGAGGCTGCAGTGTACAAACGTGTTTGTGTAGCTGCCCTGGTAGAGGAAGAGCAGCGCGGAGAAGTGTGCCTCAAGAGAGGTGCCGCTCTCCAGCACTGTCACACGCAGGGGGTCACTGATGCACCTACAGAGATACAGTATTATACACACATTATTGACTTATTACATGTATATTCAATTATTGCCTGCAAAGTTGTAGTCAACAATTAAATTATACATGGACACTTTTAATCTGATTAAAAAGATTCCATGTGCATTCTATAGAATAGAATCATTCAGGCACAGTTTCAGCTCAGGACACTCCCTCTGAACCTCCTCTCGTGTTTCACATTCCCTATATTAGCTATTATGTCAACTAAGTCGAAAAGATCAGATAATAACAAAACACTGAGTGATGTGCACACACCTGTTCTTGAGGAAATAGTGCTTAATAGGATCGCTTGGTGTGGAGGTGTTGGTGGTGTAGCAGTCTTCCAGTATAACCACAAAGGAGGTTCCCTCCTCTATGCCCTCTGTGTGAATGCCCACATTGAGAGCAGAGCCCACGGGCAGTGTGACTGGACCCTCGGGGTATGGCGTGTTGAAGGTGGTGTTGTGATACAGAGACATGACAGCCCGCGCTTCAGGACCAAATCCCACCAAGCCCATCTCCTGCATGCTATAAATAGATAAATGGGAATGCATTTATATTTGAAATGTGAATGGCACAACTAAAGTTTTATTTTATTTATTTTTTTGTAAAAAAAAAAAATAAAATAAAATAAAACAAATAAATGGGTGCTTACAATTTTTTTCACAAGCATTATAGTAGCAACCTACATCTATACCAAAATAAATGGTGTTTAAATTCACTAACAAAGCTCAAAATTTCATTACACAGACAGCATGAAGAGGGTGCCTCCCTCCACACAAGTTAAAGTATTTTTCATACTGATGGGTTACTGTACAATAGGACTGTTTGTATCTGACCTAAAACTGAAGATTGGTGACCGTGAGGACCTTGCTTTAATAGGTCATTATGATAACTCGGGTGTAGCAAAATTAAAGGAAAGAAGACATTGTTACCCCTGCCAAGGAAGTTATGTTTTACTTGGAATTTTTTATCACCTCCGCCAAGGAGGTTATGTTTTTGTTGGAATGTTTTTGTCTGTTTGTTAGCAGCAGAACTGTAGGGGGCGCAATTGTACATTTTGTACAACTTGTATTATTGCGTCAGTGACCATATAGGCTTGGCAGAGTTCTGCACTCTCTGAGTGCTTTTCTAGTTTGAACTGTCTTCTATCTGTAAATTGTTCAGAGACCTTGGAATATCTTGATGGTCAGCCATTCTAGTAATAACATTCTATTACAAATGAAAAACAAAGCAAGACAAAGTTGTAGACTCAGGTGGACACCACTGTACTTACGACAGGTATGGAGTAACAACCACATCTAGATCAGTTTGCATGTCCAGAGGATACACACAGGAGAATGGGAAGCCCACTGGTAATGCGAAGGAAGTGTTTACCATAGTAGGGTAAACAAACAGTGTGTTGGAGAGGACAGCATGGGTGCTGTTGGTCTGCACAAAGGAAGGACATTGCAGATAACCTCAGCAAACTTAATGTATTGGAGATCTGAACAGTATATTCCTTTGACACTATGTGGGTTAAAGGAATATTCCACCTCTTTATGAAAATTGGTTATTCACCCTCTTACTTGGAGTTACATGTGGGTAAAAGCATTTTGGTCTCAGTGCATGCGTATTCCTTACCTCACTCACGTCAGATGTAGCGCTACGTGCGAACATCTGATGATCAGCGATAGACGAGTTATTTCAGGAGCCAGAAATCCTTGAATCTAACTGGACAAACGGCTTGTCCATCAATTTAATTGACGTACACTTCAGCCAATCACATCGAAACCAACCGATGACGCTGGTTACGTTTGTTGGATTGGTTGGATTCAAAACAGTTGCTTCTTCGCTACGTCACACCCTCTACAGCAGCCAGCAGCCCTGATTGGTCCGGTTAGAGAATATTGGGCTTGAAATCGCTCTGAAGGGCTTCAACATCAGATCGTTGCGCGGAAGTGCCTTACGAAAGTTACGTAGCGCATCATCTGACGTGAGTGAGGTAAGCGTATTCCTATTCTGGCAACCCATATTTTACCTTTAGCTTTGCATAAGAAAGTAAAGTAGCCAGAGAGTATCTATCTGGCAACTTTACATTCCAGCGCTTATGCTAAGCTAAAGCTAAAATAAAGCTAAAATTGGGGTTGGCGGACAGGGAAAACGCATGCACTGAGAACAAAATGCTTTTACCCACATATGTCACTCTTGGTAGGATGGTGAATAACCTATTTTCATAAAAAGGTGGAATATTCCTTTAAGATTAGTTATAGCATTCAAGGTAAATTGATCTTACCTTCATGACATTACCACAGACACCATTCCGTCTCTGCACCCGGTACCAAACGGTCCCATTGGTCACCACATGAATATTACACTGTGGGTCAGCCAGATGACCTGACAGAGAATTTAAGGCTGTGGTTGCATGCAGGTTCTGGGGAACTCCCACTTGCACGTAATTGCTAGCACACACAACCTCAGGATTAGGAACATTAGGTTTTTCTGAGGAGGGAAAAGGAGAGGCAGGACATTACACACAGAACACATCTGAAAAAATAAATGATATGTTCAGATGATGTATCTTATTCAGCAGTTTATCCAGCTTAGCATTATTACCATCTTCACAAAGTAGCAAATAATAGATGTCTGTCACTGTAACACCCTAGACAGATGATCATCATTGTAACTTAAAAGGCTAAGATGCACTGTGCAACATTAGATAAGATATCCCTTTAATTGACCCGCAATGGAGAAATTTGCATTGTTACACCATCCAAGATATTAAACTCCATTCATCCATTTGACATACATACAAACACACATCAGTGTTCCATGTCACTACCCAAGTTCCTGATCAGAGTAATGCATAAACAATAGCAACCTATGACAACACCAAAGATAAAAAACATGTAGACATACTACATACTATGAGTATCTTACCTTCACATACTACACCAGCATCCTCATTGTGACCACAATTATGGACCTCAAATCCCTGGTTTTGGCAGCGTGGAAGATTCGGCTCATCACCACTGCACACAACATTATCCAGCCAAATGGGTCCACTTCCAGCACCAAAGTGAGCATTTGTGGTTGCTTCCAGGGCTTGGCCACATCCTAGTTGTCGACAAACCACCTCAGCGTTTTTCAGTGACCAGTCGTCATCACACACTGTGCCCCACCGCCCACTGTGAAGCAGCTCCACTCGGCCCTGGCATTCGTTTGCTCCGTTGACAAGCCTGATGGGAGCTGTTGGAAACAAAAAGAGGAGGTTTGTTGATGGCTCAATGGAGGACTGCTTACACACTACACGAGTTCATGCATTCAACTGAGAAATTAGCTATTTTCATAGTGTAACGACCACGCATAGAACAAAGATTTTGTTCTAACAATAGACACCAGTAAAGAACATTTTTACAGTTAGAAAAAGTAGTTTCAATGTTCTAAAAAATAGCAGCGGGACCACAGCTGGTGTTCAGGCCTAAATACACCTGTAGTAGCGTTAAGCTACGTGGCCATTATCATGGAATACCTCCCGACAGAGTGATGACGCGCAGCCTGATTGAAAAGTAGCTTGTTAAGCTTCGTTATGCAACGTTCTGATTATGGCAACGCCCTACAAGGGACCGCACTTTTGGCCTCATCATAGAATAGTCTTGGACCTCCGCCCCTATACGTCCTAATTGAAAGAAAGTCGAAGACTAAAGTTTTAAAGGTGTAAACATATTACCGGTACAAAAGTCACAACATTCTCTCAAAGCAGGGTTGTTTTTGGGGTGATGGCCCTTGATCAGTCTCAAAAATGGAACCAAAAAGTAGTATGCTGCTTTTTCACAGACATTGCATGAAATGCTATGAAACAATGCTGTGTAAGTGCTATGGTAGCCCAAACAAGACTGGCTAACAACAGAAAAACAGCCTTTGTTAAACAACAGCAGGAAAAAAAGAGGAAGCAGCTCCCCTTTTTCGGAAAGGAAAAAAAAAACTTTTAGAGTGGAATTAGGGAACTGCTGATCTTGCAGAAGTCTCAAGATCTTGCTGATCTTGCAGAATGTCAAGTGAAACATAAAATGGTTTGCCACTTGTGATCTAACATTACTGGCTTTTCTTTGTTGAATCTACTTGAATGCCGATTAGAAAAAGTTCTGCAGATCTGATTTGAAGTAATTTCATGTCAGACAATGGTAGTATTAACACATTGTCTGGGTGCCTTGATCTGGGTGCCTTGATCTGGTGTATTAAACAAACTAATAATCACAACCCAAAACCGCTGAACCCTGAACAAGAATCAACATTTCATCCATAATTTTATATCCAGGAGTCTCTCACTTTCAGCTTCACACTTCCAGTGGGTCTTGTCCTCACTGACACAGTTCTCTCCATTTTTACATGTCCCACACACCTTGGTGTTCACATCTATCAAAGAGAGGTTAAGTCACCATTATGGAAGCAATTTTTAAGTAACATTTTTAGATAATTCATTATGAATTAGGACTCATGCAAATGTTACCTGCTCCATAGGCTAGGAAGCACAGTGGTGGCTTAACAAACTTGTAGACGTAATAGTTTCCGGGACAAGCTTTGACGTGGATGGGAAACTCAAAGTTACAGCAACCCTGTGTCCAGCTCCCACACACATTGCCCTGCACTATCCCGTCTGACACCACTGGGTGTGGGCTTTTGAGCCAGAGAGGAGCTTGAGTGCCACATGTCCAGGGATCCAGGCACCGCTCTGCCATCTGAACGCTCTCGCCACCCAAGAACATACGGTACCAGCCCTGCCAGTTCACACGCATGTCGCACTCTGCATCGCCACTGGTGTTGTGGTTGGAGGCGCGCCAAGCGTCATCTAGGACTGTGTAGTGATGACAAGGGTCAAGGCAGCGGGCAGCGCCGTCTATGACCAAACAGTCCTGGCCCACGTTACAAACCATGCTGTCGCAGCTGAACTGAACAGTGCGTAGGCTGGAGGTCGGGTTGTAGTTGACCGGTGGCAGTAAGCAGTTAAAGGACCCAGCTGTGTTCTTGCAGACAAGCGGGGCCAGGCATGGCTGGACGGGTGCCGCACACTCGTCTATGTCCACACAACCCTGCTCTGGGGACCAGTGATAGCCGTCATTGCAGCATGGGGAGTGGGCAGCGCCACACAGTGTGCCATTGTAGCAGGCCAAACCGTTACCGGTGAAGCCACTGGTACAGGCACAAGTGACCCTGGAGTTTTCTGTGGAACAGTCAGCACGCTCATGACAAGCCTCGCAACTGGTGACCTCTGAACCTGGGAATGCACACAAGATAGATAGATACAAAATAATGTACCTATTAGATCTGTAAAAAAGTCAGACAATGCGCACACATCAGTGGCACAGGTGCTGGACCAAACATAAGCTTACTGAAAGGAAAATAAAGGTCCGCAACACTGTTTGATGCTCCCAAATTAAATGAGCATCAAACATACGGACATTTATTTTCCTTTCAATTAGATCTGTACCAAACTGCATCAGAGGAGGCACAATGAAGAAATGTAGGAATCAATGCGGAGAGGCAGCTGATAACAGCCAAAGTATGTATAGTACAATTACAACCTAGAGGACATCACAAAATAGATTTGTATAAAGCAGTGGTTCTCAAAGTGTGGTCCGCGAACAAGCTCAAGTGGTCCGCGAGAGGATTTACGAAAAATATGTTAATTTTTTCTGTTTCTCACTAAAATTACTTTTAAAGCCAAAGAGGAGTGGTTCAATGAATACTATGAAGCAGGCCTGTAATTTACATTAAAAACTTCAAGCTGTCTGAATTTGAAGTGCCCATAAATGGCAATTCAGAAATGCCTGTTGATTTGGTCAAAGGGTAAGGGGTAGCAGCATGCGACTTGGTGAGGGGGTGCGAGGGTAGGTGGACCCTGAAAAATATTTTTTGGGCAAAGTGTTCCTTGGTCTGAAAAAGTTTGAGAAACACTGGTATAAAGCCATGTCCATATGAACATAACCACGATGATCACCAGATTTGAACATAACCATGATGAACTACCCTCCGAAGTCAGGCAATCATTTTTTTAAACCATGTATCCATCTACTGTACCTAAAACAGAACATAGCAAAAGCTGTAAATGCCGTTTGCCATAAACCTCTATGGTTTCCATGTTCTATGTCTCATAGAAAAGAAAATCAGATTGTTAGATTGATACGTTGTATTATTCATTACCTGTGGATTCAGCGCTGATGGCCGGAATCAGCAGAAGTAGAAACACACAGAGAGATCTTGTTCCAGTCATCATCAAAATAATGAATGAAACCTGTTTAAAAAAGAACATTATTCAGAAAACATTCCATTTCAAGCTGTCTCCAATAGCACTATGATTCTTCTGAAGGGTCTGACTTACCCAATATGCAGTTGTACCTTGGTGACTGGTATGTTGGTGAATTTATACATTTTGTCGTGGTAGGGTGAGGTTGAAACAACAATACCCTAACAGAAGCAGGAGTGGCTGATTACCAATTATTTGAACTAAGATTTGAAAGGATTCAAAGTTCTACTCTAAACTAAAGAAAAATGTTAATGGTGTATATCACTTGTGTAAATTTGCACAATGTATTTCATCCAAGACAGCCTGAATAGCTTCAATTGAAGCTCACACAATGCCAGTCAACCTCTCTGGAGACATTCACCTGAAATTATATCACAAGACAAAACAAATAATAGGAACATATTATCCTGACATTTGTGTAAACCTAAGGTTTGGCATGCCACAAACCTTTAGTCAACAATTACTCTCACATTAGATGACATCAGATAAATTGATCTGCTATTGAAACCTTTAGCTACACATTCTGACGTTGTGAACTCACGCCTCCCTTCACAATGCTTTTTTTTTTAGTCATCCAAGAGAATTGATCAGCTATCGTGCATCAGGTTCTGTAGTCACAGTTTCCGTCTCAAATAAATTATTATCCCCACAAAAGAAACGTCACACCTTCAGTTATTGTCCATAACAATCTACTCTTATTAATTTTATATTAATGTGCACATTATTTCATTGTTATGTCACCAGGTATTCAGTAAGTGTGCAGTACAGCAAACACAATGGATTATGGACAATGGAAGTCCAGATCAACAACAATCTACACACAACACGGGAGGTCAATCTTGAGTTGATGACCACTATTTCAAATATTTTATGGGACTTTCACATGCACTGGTACATATCTGGGAAAAATTGAAAATGTGTCGAAGGGTATAATTCTGTTGAATTTTTTTTTGGTAATGGCAAACTGACAGTGAACCTTTGGCGATAAATCTTTATTTTAGTTTGCCATAAGTTTACCAGAAATGAATACGCATGTGAATATTACAGCGGAAACTATTTGCCTGAAGCCTTATAATTTTGTAAGGCTGATTAGACAAGCGCTAACATTTGAAAAAAGATTGAAATAGGGTTTAAAAGAGGAGCATCTTAGGATCACCAAGTCCTCAAAGAAAATCAGACCAGACCAGACAAGTGACTCACTTGTTAGTAGATCTATTCAAAGTACAGAACTGTAAAAAGAACCATACAAAATTTTAAAAGACTGGACTTACTAAATTGAGACTTAATCTTAAAATGTTTTATGGTCAGATTGAATGAAATCATTATTTATATAAACAAACAAAAAAAACAACATAGTTAACTTATCACAAAATAAACCCTCCACTATGGTTATCTTTAGCCGAAACTATCCTTAAAATTATAACCTCCCCTTCATATCTAAAATATGAATCTATATTAATCTGTATCTTTTAATCTAGTCACCCAGAGACACAAAAAGAATTTCAGTCCCTAACTGACAAATAAGTATTTAATTCACCATCACCATCAATGAGATACCAGAAATAACAGAATAAAGTAAGACTGGCCTTTAGCCCGATCAGGAGCAGGCTAGCTACAAAGTATAAATCCCCATTATGCAATTTCTTATGTGAAACCAAGACAAGAACATGCTCATCCAAGATAACTCAGTCGGTCTAAACCTGTCTAATATTGCCCTATTGGCATAACCCTAATTCTGGCTAGCGCTCAACCCTCATCCTAACCCTAAACTGAGTGGAGATGTGCCTTGAAGGCAGTGCTGCCTGGAAGGCACCGTTGAGGGCAAAAAATACCAAAGACCTTGCTGCTCCTTGCGTCCTGTTGTTTAATTTGAGAGCAATAATAAACTCTCTTCACTATTGCTGCAATAGGTTGTTATCAATAAGGCACTTGTTGAATTTACAGTTGATTGCTAATCACATGAGGTATACCATAATATTGTCTGTAAAAGTCACAAAAATTATTTATTGAAGTATTTATACATTTATGTGGCAGAAACCATCTTCAAATCAAATCACTGATTTTCATTAAAATGTTTAATACGTTTAAAAAGGTCAGGACAATCAAATTTTTGTCAGTAACGTATAATAAATACAGATGCTGGAACGAGGCTGGAACATTATTGCAACATTCATACACTCCAAAGAGAACAGGAAGATCTCAGTAATCTTGACTGTTGACTTCATGTCAGGGTTTTTAGTCCAAGAAAGCAGCATAATTTTTACCCGACAAACTCTCAATTGCAGCTTCGACATTGTCTGTATGTTGAAGTTGTGGCAAGTCAGCTGCTGTTAAAACCTCCAGAGGCAAGATCTAATAGAGAATAAATAAAATGGGATTAAAAAACATTGAATTACAGTCTAATTTTTTCTGCATGTTAGAACTACATTATAGAATATTTCTCTGGAAGTCAGTGGAAGTCATTTTGATTATTGTGATGTTGTGAGTGCTAATTCTGCCTTATTTCATTACCACCACATTATGCTAATTGTATCACTGACTGACATGACTCACACATGACCTGACTCACTGTCATTTGTGCCATCTGTCATTATTTGCAATGACCAGTGAAAGAAACCCTCATAAAGCCATATGTTAACCTCCAGTCACTCCATTCCCCCAAAGAATGTTGTTTAGCACGCCCAACACAAACCAAGCTATACTCATCCATTGTTCCATGGTGGTGGAACAAATACCAGGGAAGCAGACACTCTCTCCACCTTCACAGACACTCTCCAGCTGAGAATACCTCTTGCCCCAGAACCTTCAACTACCTGGAATGCACTGACTATGCACTTTCAAATCCTGTAACTTTCTTGTGTTTAGCGAGCCATTTAATTGCACTCCTAGTGAGGTACTGTATTTAAGGTATCTATTTGTACTCCACATGAGGTATTTAAGGTATTTAATTGTACTTAGTTGTTTTGTAGTTTGATTGTTAATCCTCTTTTGTAAGTCGCTTTGGATAAAACCATCTGCTAAATGCATAAATGTAATGTAAATGGAAGACCTTTGGTTTTTGTTTAATAACTAGAAATATTTTACTTCTATAATTTTGTCAGGGCAAAGAGCTCATCAAGAGCTTTTAGAAGTTTGTTTTTCAACCACAGGACAATGATCCCACACCTCCAGACTAAGTAAGAACTGTTTATCCATGAAAAAGAATGCAGTGCTGCATTCCAATCTCTAGAATGGATTGGAATGAGTTGAACAACAGAATCAAGGCAAGGCTCGTCGGCACCTTTGGTAACCCCTTCTAGAATTGGAAAACAATTCCGTCTGGCTCTGTCATGAACCTGACTGAGCGAAGTCCAGGAAGGAACATGTAAAGATTAACCTGACACTCGCCAGATGGATGATGTTCTGCTAGTTACGCCTGTCTCCCATATGATCCATCTGAGATCACTGCTGTTGGGAGGGACTTCAGGACCAGATTAAATGGTAGAGCCAATCAGGACCACCGGATGGGATTTTTATAAGCATAGCATATACCGTGACATAGCAGAGAAGTGACTTGATTCAGACGCATCGAGGAAGTAGGCCAACAACAAGATTTTTCTTGTAATATGTGACCAAAAGTGTCTCACTATGAGAGTCACAAAGTCACTCTCAATTTCAAAAAAGGCCACATTTTTTAAAGTGCTTTTAAGTTTTATTTTTTGTCGATTCTTCATCATATTACAAGTCAATGTCTTCCTTACATTGCCATTTCATTTTCACCATTTATTTGGAATTACATACTTTGAATCAAACTGACATTTAGAATTTCCACAAAACCTAATACACAACACTTACCTTTAATCCGGAGAAGATCAGAGTCACGTTTTTAAGTTTGAATTGTTTGAGCAAATCCCTGAGCTCATTCACCACAGTGAAATCAATCTTACTGACATGCTGACAGTCTAACACCACTGAGCGAGGAGGAGATGCTGAGACATTGAGAGGACAAAAGAAGAACAGATTAGTTGTTTGGAGTCCAAAACATTCATCTTACAACTGTTGTGAACTCCAAAATAGATAGTGTAATTTTTTTCTTCTCTTTAACTGTAATTTCTGTAAAGATCTGTTCATTGATATTCTGTAAAGACTTCCAAAAGACTTACTGATAGGCTAACCATTCCATTAATGACAATACAGATCCACTGTTTACTGGCTGATGTGCAGAAATTGATCTGCTAAATCTTTTTGTTGTAGTGTGAATTAGTCTATAGAATATTTGTTACTGTAAGTATCATCCACATATGTCAAGCATCTTACCCAGAAGTGCATGGTCATAGATCACTTGACTTAAATGTTCTGCAGCCGGGAAGCTTAGCCCACTGTCCAGCTCCATCAGCAGAAAGCCGTGGTCAGTAACCTTGGCAGTGAGAAAAAAAAGTCACAAATGTTGAGTATATGTAAAAGTGGTGTTGGATGTAATTTTATTTTCATAAATATGTTTACACAAAACACACCTTTATTTTGGGTCTGGCTTCATGATATAGCAACATAGCTCCTGACAGCAGTATGCCTCCTAAAATACCATACTGGATCTGCCAAAGGCTCACTAGAAACGTTACCACGAAGGGCAGCAGATCTAGCTCTGGAAAGATCAGAAAAAAACACAGATACAGTATGCAACATAAGTATAAGTCAATTAAGCAGGATAGTGGTAAGCACATCCAAGATGCAGGTGCAGGACAAAAGGGTCAAACCACTATAAAAAATAAAGTTGAATGTCCGCACACTTACTCCCGTTTTGCTTTTTTATTATTTTTTTTCACCAAGTGAACGTTTTCAAGCTACACGTTCTTCATCAGACTGACATTTAACTTTATTTTTAAGTATAAGTCAAAACATAGATGGCAGGCAAATACTCACTTTTAACTCTCCACAGCTGTAGCATCTCATGGAATTCGACCAATGGCGCAACAGCACATATGATGACAGCCGCTAGCGAGGCTTTAGGAATGTAGTAGAACACTGGCATGAGGTAGGCCAGAGAGAGCAGCACAAGCAGACCTGTCAAACCGAAGAATATGAGAAAGGAACACAATCTCAAACAGAAAAATTTGTCAATAACCAAATAATTAATTAACAGGATCAATATGTAGTTTCACGATCCTAATAGAATGTAAAAGTATTGGAATCTTTCTTTTTAGAAGATCCCTGGTAGGCCATGTTAGCATTATAAGATTACCATTAGCTTCATTAATGTAATTCAAAAACATTCAAATTTTCATTACAATGTTTATTAGAACCTAAAAAATCCTTCTACTTAGGTTCAGTTTAGGCCTTTAATGGCTCCAGAGATAGCAAGCCGGCACCACAACACCACCAGATGAACAGGCGCTTGCCAGTCCTCTCTCCCTCACGCAAACAAATCCATAGATAGATCTGATATCCACACACACACAAAACATGCCACAATCCAAGCTCTCCACACAAAATAAAAAGCCAAATAGCAACAATAAACAAACAAAAACAAAAATGGAGAACAGCGGAAAGAGGGTGAAACAAAGTCAAAAGAACAAAAAAAGAGCATCTTTAGTGTTTTAAAATCACGTCTATGCAGCCGATGCAAACGGAAATCTTATAAGGCCAACATGTCTTACTAGTCTGGGATCCTTCTAAGTGAAAAGTGGAGTCAATCAAGTTTCAATCAGATATTTATTTACTTGTGACGACGCCCCCTGCTGGTGTGCACACTCCTGTCTGAGAGTTAACTGCAGTCCTACAAGAGTGGAAAAAGTATATCGCACACACACACACACACACACACACACACACACACACACACACACACACACACACACACACACACACACAAGGTTAAAACCAGACAGCAAAGCCAGTATTGGGCAATTCTAGATGTATAGATTTGACAGAATATGAGCAGGCATATTATTATTATTTTGTGCTGCTATTCATACAGCTTAATCTAAAACCCTCAATTTTGAAAAATGCAAATGTGGCATTTTACTAGTGTTTGCATGTTCATGCAGTAAACAGGGTCTCTTGACAAATGCAGGGCTGATAGTGAAAAAAAATCTTGAGCCTGAACTTTTTTTCCATATCAGGGAGGTGTGCATGGGTTTTATGTTTGCAACACACTTTTAAAACTCTACTTGGCCATGGGTAAATGAGCATGCAAGGATGTACTTTTAACTTTGAACATGTTATTTACCAATTCCCATGAGTTCCACACTAATTATATAAGTGTACAATTAGCAGGAAACATTTAATTTTTTGTTGAATCCTCTTTACATATCTGAGAAATCTTTATTCCAACATTCATGCTGGTAGCCTATGCCTGAAATCAATAGCTTTCATCAATAGCTTTCTAATAAAATCACAATTTGATTATTATTCAATTGGTAGCCTAATGTTTAGTAAACTGAGGTTAATATTATGGGAGAGGCATGGAATTGGGGTTGTAACACATCAAAGGGAAAATTAAAAAAGTTGAAAGCTAAAAACATCCATTTACGCACCTTCCAAAACTCCCAGTTACAGGATATGCTGAGACAAAAGAGCCCATGACGTTGGTGATTCCTGTCAAAACAAATTTATATCAGATTTATCATCCTTTACCAGTTTGCCTTTTCCAATGAAGGGAAATGTGGTGAGCAGGTGAGTGGCAGACATACCAATGGCCAAAAGCTCCTGATTGGCATTAATCCGATAATTATTTTGACTTCCTGAAAATGATACAAACTGTTTACAAAACACACACTTGCACAATTACAACACGTAGCTTTGCTCTGTGCTATGCGGCATTAGGGAAATGCTATCTCTTACCAAAGGCTTTAGCAATGGCAATGCTTTCCAGGAGACCCATCAGAGGTATAATAGCCAACCCCCCACCAATATCCTGTTTCAGAAAAATGATGTGAATGAAATCCAGACAAATACAATTACTTGCTACAGAACCAAATGACAAATCAATTTACACCACACAGCTCCATGACTGTTAAAGCTGTATTCGGCAACTCTTTTAAAGTCAAATCTCGTAGAATTGTCACGTCATTCTGGAAGTAGTACATGAAAAAGAATTCTCTTGCTCCATAAACCCTGTAATCATGGTTGCAAAAATCCAGCACTCCCTGTAGCCTTCCACCAATCAGGTTCGGATGGAGGAATAGCTGCCTGTCAATCACAGCTGTGAGCAAGCCGCTGACAACGTGCTACAGAGAGGATGAGGTTTGAGAGGCCGTTGAGAAGCGTAGTCTCGGAATTACGTAGACTTGCCGAATACAGCTTTAACATTCAAACAAACACAATTTCACAAACCTCACTTACCAGCACAATGTCACTGAAAGATTCTCTTGTTCCATTTGCTGTGGTTTCAGAGAAGGGTGGAGGCCTAAACGGTGGGAGACCCCTGGAGGTTTTCCCAGTGAGAGTGAAGTAGTGTCGATTGGTTATTTCTAGTGAAAACGCCACAAGAGTTGCACCAACAACCACCAGTGCGTTTCGGACTGGGAGGAATGAAAGAGACATGGGGGGTTAACAGAGGTCAGTTATGTCTGTAGCTTTACCTCAACCTACATCAAGTTCTCTGGTTTGACAAGTATTTAGTCTTTAAGTTTAAGTTCATACACAGTGTTCTTTTATAGACTTCACTTCCTTCACAATCTTTGCATAAATCTAATAAATTAATTAATAAATTAAAATCTCACATTTGTCATGCCGTACCTCTCTATCTCTCTCTCTCTCTCTCTCTCTCCCTCTCTCTCTCTCTCTCTCTCTCTCTCTCTCTCTCTCTCTCTCTCTCTCTCTCTCTCTCTCTCTCTCCCCCACCCCCCCCCACACACACACACACACAGTGAAAAAACTAAAGAGACATACCTGTAGCAGCACTCCAAACCAACTTGTGTGCTATTTTAACATAGGTAGTGCTGTCATCTGAGAGAATTGGTAGTGTTTTTTTCATCCACAATAGAGCGATCAACAGAATTAAACAGGACAGACCCAGAACTACATCACCCACCCTGAAAAAAGACCACACATGAGAATTTCAAATAATAGATCACATACATTAGGAAATAACCCTAGGAAAATACAGCCTATGAATTTTCATCAATTACCTAATCAAGATACAAGTCAGAGATTAAATATCCCTCACAGGATCATAAGAGGATAGATAATTATTATTCGTTTTATTATTAGACTACAAAGCCTACAATATTAAAGCAAGGTACACCACAAAATAATCAAGTTGTGCACTCTCTCTTGATACAGAGGACTGCTTTAGCCAATATATCACGCCAATAATTGCCATTGTTTATTTATTTATTTATTTATTTTCTGACCTCAGGTCAGATTCAAACCCATACCGCCCAGGTTTATGGTACAACACCTTAGTCCACTGAACCACAGCGCTCCAATATTGATCATTTTAAAAACGAATGGCATTTGCTGATATTCAATAAATGAAGCTGACCATATCAAACCAACATTTGTGGGTGCCCTTCAACTATAGCCTGCAGGCTTCTTCCTGCAACATGTGAGCTGCAAGTAAAAACTGCAGTCACTCTGAAAATAGAGACCTCACTAATGCCAATGTATATGAACACTCACCTTGCCTCTGGGATCTTCTCGAAGGTGTAGTACAACTGAAGAAAGAACTGCTGAGGGATATCCTTCAGTCCAAAAATATTCTGCACACAAAAATAGACAATAGCTTACAATCTATCTACCTTGAGACAAAGTATAACATTTAATAAAGTTAATTACCGGCACTTTTATTCTTACATTTCTCATTTGTAAGAACACTCACAATACAAAATAAATCTTAGTGTATCAATCTGACCATTCACAAAGCCCTTCCCAAGAATGGCAACAGACCAACAGAAGCTACAGTACTAAAGTACCAAGCAGACCGAGCACCAGGTGGCACTAGTACCAATACCTAGGGGTCAAAGGGGGTTTAACAGACATGGGCTGCTGTACAAGGTTGTTCTACAAAAATGAAACCAGGATGTCCAAGGAACAAAACCTGGGTGGACAACCCGGTCAACAAGTTCCATTGTAAGTCTATGGAGCAACATTTTAAGGCTGAATAGGGTAAAAAAAAAATTAACTAATCGATATCCCCACAAAAAATTGCCATGCTGACTTTTCATGTTCATATAAAACATTTTTTTCATATAAAGTTTTTTTTACAACCTTTCACAGCAGCCCATGTCTGACTTCCCCCATAAAGGGGGTTCCCTCCGTCCCTCACTTACCTTAACCTGGCCAAATCCAATTGTAATGGCTGCAGCAGTCGTGAAGCCTTTAATGACAGGGTAGGAGATGAAGTCTAAAAGAAACCCTGTGCACAAAATCAAGTAAAAAGAGCCATTAATAACTAGCTGTTGATTGGCTTTCAAGTTAGTAACAAGCAACCTCACATGGACTCAGAGCACCAAAAAGCACAGCAAGTCTCTACTTCCTGCCGACGCTGTTGAAAGCCCACCTCTTTTAGTTTAGTTTAGTTTAGTTTAGTTTAGTTTAGTTTAGTTTAGTTGACCACCCATTATATACATAGTTCAAATCATGCATTAAAACAGTGTCAGGGATAACACAAAAAGTCACAGAATTGTGGTCCTTGATTTCCTCTCCCCCATCCTGACTACCTCCAACAGAGGGGCCATTAACAGCATCCTAAGCAGTGCCATCACAGTGTGCTTCTGCAGAACAAAAGCCCATCCGCTATCATGAGGATAGTTGGAATGATCATTTGGGCCTTTTTTCCCTACCTCTCTGACATCTACAACAATCGCTGTCAGTGCAAAGCCACAAGCACCCATCTCAGTGTTCTCCCTTCTGCCATCAGGAAAAGGGTGCCCGCACATCCACATTTATTAGTCCTTACAGATTACTTAATAGATTGCTAAATATGAATGCAGCGAAATAAATTAATAAAAAGATTTTATTATATTTTATTATATATATATTACAAATTACTTAATACATTCTTAAATATGAATCAAGCAAAATAAATAAATACAATTTTTGTAATATATATTCAGTGTCAGGATTTCCTGATTGCACTTTGTACTATGCCCATCTTTCAATAATGTTTTAAAATCAGTGCTCAAACCCCAAGGCTATGAGTGCTTATAGTGCCCAAATAACGGTTCCTGGTGTATTATGAATAAGTTGTTATTAGGAGGTACTGTACATACTGTAATACTGGAGAAACTCTTAGCTAATGGTAAGTTATGCATGTTCATGCAAGTAGGTACACTAAGTAGGTACACCAAAGTGATCAAAAACACCTGAAGTGAAGTGAAATTAAAACTAACACAAAAAAGTGAACTTTCTGCTGACCTTTTGGGTGCCCTAAGCAAAATTGTGGTGCATCATGTGCATGTGGTACTTCATGCATTTTCAGTAGGTTTAGTCAGCAACTCTTTCTTCAGTCTCTTACTTACCCAGCCTAAAGAGGGCCATAGTCGTCTGGATAAGTCCACAAAGGAATGTCAGTAGTACAGAAAAGATAGGATCTCCACCGACGTAAAAGGCGCACAAAAGAGACATGATGGCTGTTGGACCCATGGTAATATCCTTCGACGTACCCAAGACACAATAAATAAAACCGCCCATGAAAGCGGAGTATAGTCCAAACTGTGAAGCAGAGATTTAAAAAATCAGACAAACAGTAACCATGAGAATGAGGTATAGTCTCAGGCTGACGCAAAAGGTAACAGACAACAAACAAACAAACCTGCTTATCGTGCTATAGGAATGGTCTTCTACTGTGCACTTGCATGTATGGAAAGATGTGTGGCAATATACAGTATTCACTCCACACAGTGGAGTGTTCTAAGTACATCAGAGTTAAAATTGTGCTCCCAGTCTAACACCTTTTAACTATTTCTCTTGTAAAATCAGACAAGGCTCTTTTGTTATCTAGCCACCTCATCTGAGCGTGGAAAAAACTGTTTTCAGTCATTCAGACCCCACCAATCAAAGAGAAGAATACATTCAAATGAGTTTTATATCATAAGCTAACGAATTTCACATATGATGAATAGCATGGCAAAAATATGTTCCCTTTTTCTTGTGCCAGTGAGCAGTCTTTACTGATACATTTCCTACAGTAACTAATCATTGACACAACCTTAGATGACCCAACAGACCCAATTATGTTTTAATTGCAGGTGTGCTGCAGATTCTTTGAGGCCAGAGATCACACTTACCTCCACAGGTAAACCTGCCACCTCAGCATAAGCCAGAGCCTGTGGCACAGCGGTGAGTCCTACTGTGATACCAGCGATGATGTCCATCTGCAGCCATCTCAGGTTGTATTTAGGAAGCCAGGTGAGAATGGGTATCCAAGAGTGGAGGTTGCAGGATATCCACTTATGTTGAACTGAGTTTGTGTTTGTGGGGAGCTGACCGACTAGTGTCTCCGTCATTTTGTATTCCTGCTCCCAGTTTCAGCATGCATCAGTCAGCAACCTCAGCTTCTTTTACGATCCTGTGGTGACAACTAAACAAATGAAGATCACATGTACTGTATGTCATCTGAAAAGTTCTTATTGCTTATTATGTTCTATGAAACTTGTTTGAGATTATAATGTTTCCATGACATTCAGAGTAGTACAGTACCTGAATAGAGAGCAAAGATCTGTTCATCTTCATGCTTCAACTATGGACTAGGCTACATAGATGTCACATTTAAAGATAGATTACCATGTCACCTGAGGGAGGAAAAGCATATTTTACAAGTCATTAAAACCAACATTAAAAGATTATTATTTAGCAAAGGCCACAATATGATTTGTGGTTGTTGATAGAGTGCACTCAAATCTGATTTTAGAAAATGAAAACACACCAATCTTACAGAGCAATTACCACAAACCTTAGCCTCGCTCTTACTTTCTCACTTTCTGGTGCTTCCTTCCATTTGGGCGAAACAGCATGAATTGGTATCTTTCACACTATGAGCAATGTAATCTCGGCAGCATACTTACTTCCTCTCTTGTGGCCAGTGTGGTCTATGTAAACAATAGTGACTGAACGAACGTTGTCATCTGACTTGTGGTGTCATGTGACAATCCTCCATATGGCCACATGACTAGCATGAGCACTGCAAGGCGGAAGTTGAGTCGAAATCGCTGAGCTCTGGATTTGTCGATGGACATACTGGAGCGATTTTCAACCAATGAACACAGAGAGCGCAAGATTCTGTTTTAAAAAAGGGTTTCCTCCAAAATGTAAACATGGCACTAGAACATGCTAGATCCCCTGTAGTTTTTCTAGCCTTATTATTAATATACAGCGGCATCGGAGATTCCAAGCAGAGAAACGTGCTACTCATTATTGGTAAGATGCTTGAATTTAAAGTTGTAAAGTTAACGTTACTCTTTAATAGTCTACTGAAATTTACACGTGAGTCCATCTATTTGTGCAAACAGCTGATGATGCTGGCTTCGAGACAGAGGTTTATAACAACACCGTGGTTCATACACCTCATCTCCACGCTCTGTCTCGGCGTAGCTTGATCTTCCAGAATGCTTTCACATCGGTCAGTAGCTGCTCCCCAAGCCGATCCACCATTCTCACGGGCCTCCCACAGGTATGTTTCCGCAAAAGTTTTCAGTGCAACTTTCCCCAACACCACACACCACAGCCTTCCTGAAAGGTCACGGGTCTCCCACAGGTATGTCACGTCCTGGTCACGTCTAATGTCTGGACTTTGGCCTTAACTGCTCCTAAACTTCCTTTTTTGGGGGCAGTTGATTTATTGTAAGGTAGGGAGTTCCATTTTTCCGCAAATGTTACCAGTCCTACTATTTGAAATCCAACTTTCATCACACACCACAACTCTCCAGGATTGTCAAGCCAATTAGGGCTCCTTGTAGGCTCACACTCCTGGCTGCTTTTCCACTTTCTGGGTGAAAATGGGCACTGAATGACCTTTCCTCAGAATGTCTTCTGTTGCCCGCAATGTCCCTATCATGCATCTGAGAGGACCATCACAGACATTAGGACTTAAGATTTCTAGGTCATAAAGGGGTCCTACATCACTATTCATGGTTTTAGGAATGTGTTTCTTGGGTCTATACTGCCTTTACACACACTAAGTTTTATTTTAAAAAAGCCTCAATTGGTAAAACATCCAATTTACACTGTTAAAAACTGTTCAACTGCAGTACTCTTAAACCACCTGTTTAGGATTTACTACCTATGTCACAAGATAAGGTGGGTGGGTTCCCACAATATTGGCTGCCACTGCAGCTGAGGGCAATGATTTGATAATTGCGAAAATAAACAGAGACAAGTTGGCAGCCACTTTGCAGCAGAGAACAATTAAACATGATTATTTGACTAATTAGGGGTGGCCTGTCATTGGTTACTGGCGAAATCCAGCCTCATACCGAATGAGCAACAAAACATACATTTTGAATGCATGCGTTTACTGTTTATTAAAAAAAATATGATTTGCTGTAAAGTAAATTTCATATTTTTTCATTTGAATCCAGTAAATCAGAGGTTTTGAATCAATCCCGCAATTAGCTAGCCTGACACGCCAGACTATATCATAAGCTGTGCAAATTCAAATTTGCTACCGCTAGGGTACGTCTAGAGTTCTAGGCTAGCAATTAGCGTGTTGAGGGTTAAAAAAACCAACCTTTTTTTGTCAATTGCTCTGTTTGTGTAATTGTTTTATAATAAAGACCACAAAAACACCTCCATAGTAGGCTAGTTCTTTTATGTTGGCCTACACATACAGTAGGAGCAGATATGGGGTTTGTTCTGCTCAAAGATGAGCAACATAATAGTAATATAATAGTAACGTAAAAGTAACGTGTAACGTAAGGGATTACTTTTAAAAGTAAGTAATGAGTAACCACAGTACTTTTTAAAATTAATGTAAAACAATGTTAAAACACTACTTTAAAAAGTAACACTGCCTCACTAACTAAATCACTATGTGTCAATTTTCACAGCATCAGAATGGGATGTATGGTCTACATCAAGGTTACCATCATTTTAACTCATTCGATGGGGTCCACAGTTTGCCCCTGCTCCTTCAGCAAGCCAACATCCACACAGGTAAATGGTCATCAGAAAATGCTTTGTGGAACTCCACAGTGTTGTGATATACAGAAACTGACAAAATGGTATGCTAGGCTTTACAGTTTGAGCAAAATTGGAGGAATGGCCTTAGCCTAATGAACTGCCATAACCCTAAATTGCATTATGGGAAGAGGAAACAGTTTAATTGAGTGAAGAAGGCTAACATTGGATGGAAACCAACAGTGTATAAAATAGAGGTAACAAAATCAGCATATGACATTCACTTAAGTAGTTTATCTGCAAAACAGGAAAACGCTTTCTCCGATAACCGAAAGTAGCCTAAATGTTTCCAAACGGATTGTGTTGCAGGTTCATGTTACAGGGTTGCCACAAATTGAAGCAGTTTGTTCTGATGCTAACCAATTATAATTTCAGAGTTATGATCTGAATGGAAGAAACTAGAGTTCTGTACTAGGATCATATAATTGTCAACTCAATCATTGGTGTCTTGTTTATCTTTCAGGCATTATAGGGAAGAAACATGTTGGTCCTGGAGCAGTTTACCCATTTGACTTCGCCTACACTGAGGAGAATGGTTCTGTGCTCCAGGTGGGAAGAAACATCACAAGAATCAAACTTCTAGTACGTCAGTTTTTCAAGAACCATAAAGAAGAGCAGCAACAGGGTGATGAGAGCCGTCCATTTTTCCTTTATGTTGCCTTCCATGACCCACACCGTTGTGGTCATTCCCAACCACAATATGGGGCCTTTTGTGAGAAGTTCGGAAACGGTGAAAGTGGAATGGGACGTATTCCAGACTGGGAGCCCAAGTACTACTCTCCAGATGAAGTTAAAGTAAGGAGTGGAAATTTCCGTATCAAATCTCATCACAAAGCAGCATCAAATTATATCTTTATGAGCAGTAACATCTTATTTTTTAACTTTGGCTTTAGGTTCCTGCTTTTATCCCTGACACTCCAACTGCAAGAGCCGACTTGGCTGCCCAATACACCACTGTTAGCAGACTGGACCAGGGTGAGACCTTTTAAATATTTGAAGAACTATCACCAGGGTTAGAAACTACTTTTGAAAATTGCTTGATGTGAAACAAGAAAGGTAATATGTCCCAGATTTTGTCTTCTGTTGATTTACTAGCTTGTACTGTGTGTGTGTGTGTGTGTGTGTGTGTGTGTGTGTGTGTGTGTGTGTGTGTGTGTGTGTGTGTACAGGCATAGGGCTTGTTCTGCAGGAGCTGCGTGAGGCTGGGCATGAGGAAGACACCCTGGTCATTTACAGCTCTGATAATGGGATCCCATTCCCTAATGGTAGGACCAATCTTTACATGTCGGGAGTGTCCGAGCCCATGCTTGTGTCATCACCCGAGCACAGGCAGCGCTGGGGACAGGTCAGCCAGGCCTATGTGAGCCTCCTGGGTAAGTAGCAGTGGAAAGGGAGTTAACAATTCATCTTGTGTTAATAAAGTGATTAGTGCATTCACTATGACTGTCTAATCCGCTCAATGGTGTTTTTTGCCCCCAACTGCACCTTCCAGGCAGAATAGCCTAAAAGGCACTACCCTTACCCTATTCCTAACCCTAACCCCCTCAACCATTATCCTAACCCTAAACTGAGTGGAGTAGTGCCTAGAAGGCAGCGTTGCCTGGAAGGCACCGTTGAGGGCAAAAAATACCAAAGACCGTCTAGTCCAGGGGTCTCCAACAGGTACCTCGGAAGCTACCAGTAGCTCGCCATCAGCTTCTGAGTAGCTCTCCAAACTAAGGATCAGAGGAAATAAATAAATAACATAACATAGTCACAAAATCTATATGGAAACCGATTCAAACATACTGCCCACCTTTACTGTTCTCTGATGTTGGTAGACTGCACCAGAGTTGGTTATTTACACAAAATAAAGATAGCACAAATTTGCTACAAGTACAAGTGGGTCTGATGGTAAAAGATGGACATTTCTTTTCCATGCCTGTCAGTAATACCAACATTAAATAGTAGAGTTGCTCTCGGCCACACTGATTTTGGGCAAAGTAGCTCCCGTAGGAAAAAAGGTTGGAGACCCCTGGTCTAGTCGTTTACTGTGTGTTTATTTTTTGCTAGATGTAATATCACATGCACTGGGCTATTTCAGTGTGTCTTGAAATGTAGTACCAGCCAAGAGCCACTAGGAGGTAGTATTCCCAATGTCTTGAGGATGTAATGACAGCATCAGTAGAAATGATTGGGAAATATGCAGCAAATGAATTTGCATAGGCTTTATTATGCTAGTATGAAGTTAGAGGATTGCTTTTCAGGACTGTTCTCATGTTTCTCCCACAGATATCACCCCAACTATCTTGGACTGGTTTTCTGTTCCCTACCCACCATATAGCCTCTCTGGGGGGCCACTAGTACAGTTAACAGGACACTCATTGCTCCCCGCCTTGAGCACCGAACCAACATGGTCAACTGCGTTCTTCAGCCAGAGCCTGCATGAGGTCACCATGTACTACCCCATGAGGTCTGTGTACCACGGACCCTTTCACCTGATCCACAACCTCAACTATCGTATGCCGTTTCCCATTGATCAGGACTTATATGTGTCACCCACCTTTCTGGACCTGCTGAATCACACTCAGACCGGCCAACCCACAGGCTGGTTTAAAACATTAAAGGACTACTATTACCGGAACCGTTGGGAGCTGTACGACACACACTCGGATCCAACAGAGACCAATAACTTGGCATCAGACCCCAATTACACACAGATTGTGGAGACGCTAAAGGCCCAGCTGCTGAAGTGGCAGTGGGTTACGTCAGACCCATGGGTGTGTGGTCCAGATTCAGTACTGGAGTCCAAACTGGAGCCACAATGCAGGACACTGTATAATGGACTGTGAGACTCTTTGTATTGAACTTTTTTAAAATAATCCAATCCAATTCATTCCAACATTGATTTGTATGTTACATATAAACGTTTCAGGTTTTTATATTTGTAAATAAACTTGATGGACACACTTGGATTTGTTCAACTACTGTATTTTCTCTTTGAGGTGGGTTTTGATAAATTGTTTAAATGTTATGCAATGAAACAACTTGTTGTCTTTAGAGGGTCATTGAATGAAAAATTATAAAAGCAGACTTTGAATAAGCCATGTATCTATGCGGTTAAATAGTTTTAACTTTTATTCAGGATATATTTTATTTACACTTTAACTAACTCACACAAACATAGTGTTTATCACAAATTTTGGCAACGGAAATAAGCTATGAATCATGGATATGCATGACATTGACGTACATCATCATCCGTCATGATCTCCCCTATATAAAGGGCTAGTTCTTGTGACCAAGGAGCGTAGTCAACTCTTTCATTTTCCGTGCGTAACCGGCTTCCATTTGAGATGTGCGCAATGGAGAAATCCGCCAGAACTGGTGTCGTGTTTGTGGCCATCTCCATGCTTATTGCCTGCCATCCAACGGAGGCATGGTACAAGCAGTCAACTGGTCCAAGCTATTACTCCGTTGGCAGAGCGTCTGGTTTGCTATCCGGGATCCGCAGATCACCTTACATCCGAAGATCCGAAGAACAGGAGTCACCACTGGAGAACATAGAGTCAACGAGCAATAACATTACTCCAGACCTGCCCTATCGACAAACTCCTGTCCTGAAAAATATGGTAAGATAAAGGATTGGCCTATATATTTAAATGAACATTTACTGAGGTGATGCAGTTATAGCCTAATTAGGCTATGCGTAATTTTACGCATTCCTAACCATAAAGGGTATAGTCTATGAATTCAACCTTTTAATTTATTTGGCTGTTCTAATAGTATAGGCTATCGTATAGGCTTTTATTTTTACTATTTTATTTATTTATTTTGTTGCATTAATTGCGGTTTGTTATAATTTGGGTGCTGCCTAATTAATTGTTTGAGGAGAGTTGGACGGCCGCGCGCACTCACTGGTCATTCTGTAAAATTATGGGTTTGTTAAAATTTACACTTGAATAGCCTATCTTATGTTGTCTATTTATTGTAAACATGCTGTCTTTAAACTTTTAGTCTTAGTAATGAATTATTGAGCTGTCCAAAATCGCTGATGGAATTTTCTTTGTCTCCTCTCTAGGCTATTTGTGTCAAAGACATCAGTCCATCCTTACAGACTTGTGAGCTTATCCAGGATGGGTCAAACATGTTAAGATGCAAAGCTGATGTGTCTGTCTCCCTCAACACGTTGGACTGCCTGGACGCATGAACGCTTGCTTGCGCGTCAAAAACCCGAAGTCAAAGTCTAGCGTAATTGTTCATACGGACTGATGGCACTGAATGTTTTCTCATCTCAATTTGTTATCAACGCTGTCAAAACACCGCAAATTGCGGTAAAGAGAATACTTCTGTACAGCAGATCTATCTTACCCTGAATATTGTTACATTAGCTTAACATTGCCATGTGTGTAATTAGGGAACCATCATTTCCCAGTATTCATCAGAGATGATTATTTTATTAAAGTTGAAAGATCTTACCAAAATGTGCATTGTGTTTTTCTTCAAATTTCTCACAATGGCCTCAAGTTGCACATGTTTATAGGCTATTATTCTTTGGAGAAGATTTACTTTTGAATACTTTAATTGTCATGGTTAACCCCACCCACCCCACACACACAAACATTATGAAAAGGACCCTGATAAATAATTATTTCTTATATCAAATACAAATTGAATACAAATACAAAGCCATGCTTTGATATATTGATATATTGATCTTGATTTTAACCTGTTTGCCTTCCCAGAAATGAAAGGCATCACAGTATTAGACTCTCAGAGATAGGCTAAGACTTTTTAGAGACTCAATTTTATTTGTCCAGCTATAATTTTTCCAGCAGAGACATTTTTCATTTCCAATGGCATCACAGTGTGTGACAAAAAGGTATGGGGAGAGAGAGAGAGAGAGAGAATAAAATGAAAAATAAATTATGAATAAATGAAGAAATGGAAAATAATTTCAAAATCCCTACCTTTGCGCTGTCCAGTACAGCAGGTTATTGTTTTGAGGCTCTTCATTTCACATTTCCTGTATAGAATAATATTGTTTTTTTATTACTTTCTTGTTTTCAATGAGGTGTAAATCACATACAGGACAAATAATATGGAGTAAGACCTAGGCATACTTGAAGAAAATGTATCCACAGACATACAGTATCAATATTTTCTGCTCTGAGATACAGCACAGCTCTTATAGCATGCACACACTGAGACTAGTTGGATGTTTGGCTTGTCAACAAGTGAAATTGCGGTATATGCACAGCAGTATACACATTTCCACCGTGCAGCTGTCCCACTATGTGGTCATTTCTATGAAGTCTGACCACACCATAACATGGTTTAATCCTCAAATCCGCCAAATCTGCATCTTATTACCCTCAGTGACCTTCATCCACTTCTTCACCACCAAAAAAAGTGAAAACAATGACAAAAGAAAAATGAAAAAGAATACACAGAAGATGGAGAAGCATGTTATTTTATATTACTCAAAGGTCTCATGCATATGAAATGAGATCCACTGTCCTAACCTTCATTTCATAGACTTGACCCATACAGATGCAATGAGGAATATAAAAATAAAATCAGATCATGGACCTATATGATAACCATTTTATAGCACAGGTGTTAAAATAAGAAACAGAAAGAGTTCTTGATCTCAACTGCATACTGGTACTTTCAACTGTATGGTGGTGGTTTTAGTGTCTAAAATTCGCAATTCTTTGCATAGGCAGAATATTGTTGAAATCAAATTTGACAGAAAGAAAACCATGGAATTCTTGGTGAGTTTTGACATAAGTTGAAAACACATTTTGTAATGATATCAAAATCTGTGAAACCTAAGACAAAATCGTGAGGCAACTTTTTATGCAAAACCATATCCCAGCTGATGAAATTAAGTCCTATATCTATGTTCATAAATAGGCACAAGTTAAAACCCAGCTGCAGCTTTAGACAAAAGAATCCTAATGATGTGTGACACCTGTCATGCAGGTTGGAAAATGGAAAACAACACACATGTAATTAGATCCTAATAACATCGACACTGGGTACTAGAAGGCTGGTTGTCTGACCACTGATATGCCCCGATGACTTAATTAATGGTTGGACATTTTAATAGCTGCCAATAATCGTCTGGGTCATCTTGGAAGAATGAAGTATGACTAATGTGGCTTAGTAGGGATCTAATGAGACCAATTAAACAGGTTTATCCATTTTTTCTTTCTCTTTTTTTTTTCTTTTCAACAGAGAGTTGCATGAGAATGAAAACCAGATAGTAGGCGGAGATGCTGCCTCCGATGGAATACACTCCACACAAGTTCGACCCCTAGGTTTAATTATGGAGAACCAAAACAAGATAAAAGTAAATGTTAGTGTTTACTGTATGTGTGTGGGCATGATATTAGAGGATAATTTAGGAACAGACCTAAATGAAAGAAAGTGAGACTGACACTGGTGTGTATGGTAGTGAAATGTGTCCTGTAGTTTGGTAATGATGATGAAAACCAATAAGAAAACTCCTGGTTTTTATTTAAATAACTTTTGTCAAAGCACCAACTGTTCTTACTTGATATAGACCTGTTCAAAGTCATACCTTTAATTAATTTCCCTTTTCATCAGAGTCACATCTGGGATAAATCTCTTTGAGGGCAGTGGATCTTTGGATGAACACCTCTTCACGTTAATTGAAAACTTCAAGTGCTCACTTTGCTCTTGCGAGTTACGATAGAACACGTGCCAATGGTGCTTTTGCCAAGAGAGATTTTGGTAAACTGTATCTTTGATCATCATAGGTCCTCAACCATTCCTTTCCTTCAAGAGCTATTCTGATAATAGTATCCGAGAGCCACTATTACTATTTTACATCTGTATAAATATTCTCTTAACAAACACGCATACAGCACAATGAAATCGGAGGGGATAAAAAAATATTGTCTGTCTGTTACTGACACCTTTATTTTCATTGGTACAGCCAGATCTGGTCACTACTACTACTACTACTAACATCATCTCTGTGAAACTGGAATAATTTTGTAGCAGACAAGACAGAATGTTTGAGATGTTGACAGGTTTGATACCTTAGAGATTAGAGATTGTGACCGATTACATTTCTTTTCATAGTATGTATTTATAGTACTAAAGTATCTAAAGTACTAAAGCACTATTACTATCTTTCAGCTCTGCATATATATATATATATATATATATATATATATATATATATATATATATATATATATATATATTGTGCACTATCTACAACACATATCCTCTTAAGTTTGGACACATTAGAATTGTATTGTAAAGTACTTTTTATACAGATTTGGAATCGTTTGTCTCTTTTCAAATATGTCACCACCGAAACATAATACTGTAGGACAGCACAGGAGGATAGCACAGACTCTCAACTCACTCAACGTCTTCTTCAGACAGTTTGGAGAAAAACGCCACCACCACCCCAACAAAAGCCCCTTACTGTGCTCGGATGACTCAACACTTCAACTGGACCCAGCTGACGAGCGGAGGGCCCTTGAAAAGGTGAACCCCAGGAAAGCTGCGGGCCCTGACAACATAATTGGGCGTGTGCTTAGACACTACTGACTCTGACAGATGTTCTCACAGGTATCTTCAACATCTCTCTGAGCTAAGCCATCATACCACAATGCTTCAAAGCCACCACCACCATCATATCGCAACCCTAGAAATCTCCGGCAACAACTCTGAATGACTACCGGCCCATAGCACTCTCTCCCATCATGATGAAGTGCTTTGAAAGGCTTGTCAAGGCTCAAATAACATCCAGCCTATACCCACCACTTCTGACCCATTTCAGTTTGCGTACCGTCCAAAGCGCTCCACTGATGATGCTGATTTCTGATGAGGCAATGTGCTCTGTGTGTAGGGGGGTCATAGAAATATAACAGTAGGGGGGTAAGCGGCCATAATGTTGGCAAGGAAGGCTGGAGTGATGGAAAGTGGTGGTGAGGGGCAGTAGGCTGTATACTGAAGACAGGAGATGATAGTGATGGGAGTGGTGGGTTTATTTTTTGTGTATGTGTGTATGTGTGTGTGTGTGTATGTGTGTGTGCAGGGGCGGGAAGGCAGTGTTCTGTAAGTATGCGGAGGAGGGCAAGCAGCGTTTCGTGTGCATGTGGAGGGATGGGGATGATGATGAGGTTAATGCTGCCTCCTACCATTTTCTTGGTTTTACAGAGCATATAAGAGTGACAGAGGTTATGATTGTTGTTTTTTACTTAGGCAAATACTTTTCATTGTTTGCATTATTTTCCACTGACACAGGGAGAGGATGTCTTTACCAGCTGCCCTTCTGTTTTAAATAAAAATCGAAGCTTATGCTGAAGGTCAGAAATAAGATCTAAAGTTTGTGATATTGCACCCTTAACCATAGTGCTATAGTGTTTTACGACTCAAGCGATGATATCATTCTGATGACTGAGTTCCTCAAGGAAGCAATAACTAACACTAGAGAAGACAAGGAGATGGAATTAAACTGGTAAATTACACTATTGATACAAAAGCATTCAAAGAGGTCTGAGCATTGATTTTGGAATAATGTACAGAATTTTATACAAGAACAGATTTTTCAATGTTGATCCTCATCAAAACCAAGATTGGATTATGTGATTTTATCCCATTTCAGAATCATATCTTTGAACAACCGATTTTCCTGATTTGATCCATTCCATCTGAAATCGGGCCAGATGACATTTCAACAACTGGGCCCAATTAGTGATAATCAGCTTGTCACAGGAAGTATGATGCAAATATGGGCAGGTGGAAAACAGCAACATTTATTAATCTGAGTACAAGTGGTAAACTGACTACATATGGGGAGAGGAGGAAGCGCTGCCCAAATATGGGCAGATTAGCAAAACAGGAAGTAAATTGCCAGGCTTGTCCATGAGTAGATGAAGTAGGGCAGAATGTAAATTTACAATCCAAACGGACAATAATAATTGTTTGACAATTTTTCTTTTGCCATTTATTGCTTCGTTCTCTCTTTAAACTATCTATTCCCAAAATTTTCTAAAAGCTAAAAAACTAAAAACACATTCCTAACTAAAATCACCTGACATTATGTTTAAAAATTTAACACGCTATTTTTTGCAAAAGTTTAAAACACAATTGTGATTGCAGCTGTACATTATTAAAAAGGGAATTTATTTTCACTTTTATAGCATATTTCCTTTGATAAGATTATGCAGTGATGTGGCACGTTGGATCATTTTCTCTATAGTCCCTGATGCTTCACATGAATGAACATGATTTGACCCTAATGTTCGTTTTTTTTCACAGTGAGCTCTAATGTTAGGTTAATGTTGAGTAAATGTTGGCGTAAATGCATTGGAAGATATGTAATAAAAGTCTTATATGGGGCAAAGTTCAATGTGGAATGACTGAACATGAGAGCACAGACCTATGATGAAGCTGAATTTAGAGATTAATGGACTGTTCCATTCATTACAATGGTAATTAGAATTTGGACTGTTCCATTCATTAGAATGATAATTAGAATTTGGAAAACACAGCTGACCTTTGACGGACCCTTGAATGAGGAGGGGTGTGGAGGGGTTTCTCAGAGAAGAATAATTAACTCAGTTAGGCTACTACAGCCAACAGACATGTATAGACATGTGAACATGTGCAAATGTATCAGACATAAATTTGACGCATTGAAAGTAAGCTTTACGGAAAGTACTTTTACATTGCATTGTGTGTGTGTGTGTGTGTGTGTGTGTGTGTGTGTGTGTGTGTGGGGGGGGGGGCGGGTGCTGGTAGTTCATTGACAGATGGTTGTTTGGTGAGCCTATCACTTCTGATTCAGCAGATAAGAGAACATCAGATCCCAACAGTACACATGAGTAAAACCCCTTTGTCTCTTAATATAAAAAATTGATGCTCCTTCTTATCATATTTAATTCAGAGATAAAATTCCAGTAGCAGTTACTTCCAAACCCCATATCGGCATGTCATAGAAAAAGTAGCCTAGAAGGTCTATATTGTTTAAATCTGAATTGCACATTGTCCAAATCTACCCAGGGATCACTGAAATAATTGAGCTTTAAAAGACATTATATAAAACGGCAATTAGCTCACACCTGCTGGAGCATTCACAGCTTACCACCAGTCATAGATCCTGCAATGCCATTGAATATTTTCACGCTTAGGCACGACTTCCAGTTTCTCAACTCAGCGTCATGTTTGAGCTACGAACAGCCGTAATGCGTTTCAATGGGAGGACTTCTTAAGTGATGGGCCCCTCCCCTCCTGTATCAATGTCTCTGGATGAATTCATTTTACTCTTTGTAAAGTATCCTATATTAAAGTTCAGGCAAGTCGACTGATTTATAGATTTACATGACTGAGATTTCCTGTAGCTTGTGGGACACTGATGACCAAATAGGCAAATTATTTATCCAAGTCAAAACAAGGAACATTGAGGTTACCATTGCAGTGAATATTTGCAGTGCTTCTACCTACTTATTCTACTTTTATTTAGGCCTAGCACTTGTCTTGCTACAATTAGTTGGCCACTGCTACAAAATTTGATTCGACCAATTAACAATATTTTTCAGTAACACTCTACTTGCTAGATGAGTCAATAAAGCATTCATAAACATAATGGCTTTGCAATATGTCCATCAGTGCCTCATAAAGATTGCCATAACATCCAAATACTATGTGACATAAATAGTATGAAATACTAAGTTATAGTATTTTTCAATTAAATTAAATTCAATTTGTAGAGCGGACAAATACAATACATTTCTTTCAATAGCCTATTATTTTTTTCAATAGTTGATTGAAATCAATCTTGTAGTATTTCATCCTGTACCAAAATCTTTTTCCTGAATAGTTAGTGGAATGCCACTATGATCTAATCTTTGCTCAGCCTGAAAGGACACAAAAGGAGATACTAATATGATTTGTTAATATTATATACCTCTTCTTGACCAACTATTATTAAATATCTCTTCTTGACAACTATTACTATATATCTCTTGTTGACCAACTAGAAAAGCGCTCAGAGAGTGCAGACCTCCGCCAAGACAATGTGGTCACAGATCGTGTTCTGGATCACTGATCGCCGCTAAAATCGAATCAGTTCTTACTTGTCCCAATACACACGTTGTCCGAAAATTTCATCCAAATCCGTGCAGTACTTTTCGAGTTATCTTGTACACAGACAGACACACACAGAGACAGACAGACAGACAGACAGACACACACACACACACACACACACACACACACACACACACACACCGGCGAAAACATAACCTCCTTGGTGGAGGTAACTCTTCCTGGGGAACAGTAATAATGTAAATTGGGCTGGGTTTTGTAACTGTATGGTGTGTTCATAATCATATTTAGTGAAATGAAACCAAAATGATTTCAATAATTGAAATTAGAACATTTGGTCGCATGAATTATTGAATATGGAACATTTGTTGCAGAACAACAAAAGTAAAACATAGAAAAGCATGTTTTCATTCATTTTTAAAGATCTTGATGTAGTATGATGCCATCTATACAAAAGCAAGAAGCAAAAAAATAAATGCATGTTTGTTGTCCAACAGTTAAGATCAAGACTAACACCCCATCGTCGTCGTCATCATCATCATCATCATCATCATCATCATCATCATCGTCATCATCATCATCCACAACAACAAAATACCCAGAGTACAGGATGAAAATAGAGAGGGTCAGTATGTTACACAATAGTCCAGAATTTACTGTTTTATGTGCATGTCAGAAGTGATATTACAGTGTATTTACATATTTTGTACTTAATTAATTTTGAAGCCGTAGATGTGAAAGACAGGCATATTTTGCATTTCTGGTTTATAATTGCTTTTAGGATATCTTACCAAAAAGCTCTCTTAGCCATGCTTGAAATTTATACCTTGTGGAAGCTACAGCAAAGCACTTTTGTGCTTTTTGAGTTTCATTTTAGACTCAGCTTATCCTTCTGACGTCCGTGGAAAATGTTTCTCTCTCTCTCTCTCTCTCTCTCCTCTGTTTTGACATGTGCTGATATATGTCAGCCAATAGACTTTGGCAAACCAATTCCGGATGCCATTACAAAACACTATTTCTTCTCTGCTATTTAATGGTCTTTGATATTTATATGAAGGTTTCATCACCTGGGTATACTATTTAAATGCAAATAAATGCCATTTTATTTAGTTTAGAGGACTAGCTGAGGAATTGTACGTTATGAAAAACTGTCAAATTACATGAGCACACAGATAACTAAATTGTGATATTCCTTTGAAACTTAAACGGTCATAAACCCAAACACAGAAATTACATTTTAGGAGACAACCAAGGAGGTTTTATGACCTAACCATCTTATCTCAAGGAAAGATCACAAATTTTAGATGTACACTAGCCTAAAAATGTTTATAAATATTGCAAATGAAGAATTCACTGCTTTCAAACCATCAAATACATAGGATAAATGTGTGGGCAAGTTACCAGTTGAACATGTTTGAGGGGAAACCGGCAAAATATTGATGTAGAAATGGAAATGCCTTTGGACACTATCTAATGTCTTGATCTAATGATCTGTTCCATCCGAGCACAAAGCCTTTGCCAGAGCCCCAGCCAGAGATTTTACTTTAGGCATGTATTGATAGAGATGGCAAAAACTGTCACATAAGCTGTCATATGCTGCTTATCCTCCACTAGTAGTGCCAGTCAACTATTGACATGGTAAGCTGTGCTGTTGCTCTGGTCTGCAAGATAAATTTCCCCAGAAGTGTCACAGACATGACTCAAAACAGTACAAATATTACTTTATAATAGACTATTTAATACATTCGTGAAAAGGATGATTATCAAATCAAATGACAACAGGTGGCAATATACTGTAAATTAACATCTTACCTTCCTGTCACATTCTACTCTTCAAAGTATACGTCACTGACTTACGCATTGCTGAGATGTTGCTGTGCTGGTGCTGGAAAAAAAATTAAAAAGATAATGCTGGACCCCAGTGGACTAACGGAGAATAGCACTTTGTACAGAGAATATTCATCAGGCTTTGAATGAATAATAATTATGCAAACAAATTATGAAGAGAATTCTCTATCAGAGAGATGGGATTATCTCTGGAATAATGTGATGAAACAATGAACTTGCATTTAAATGATTTTTCCATTGTATAATAAACCATAGGCATAATAAAAACCAGAAGCAAAGCAGCTTGACTTGATACTCCTTGAATGTTGCCCTATGTTAGTTCTGCGATGGTAGTAGCTGCACAAAAAGTCACTGTGATCTCTTACGGAGTAACCAAGGGCACTGCACAGCATGGAGCCACTTAAGGCCGATGCATAATCACAGGCACTCAGTATAAACACATAAACACACACATGCAAGCACAGCATCAGGAGGCCAATTTATGTCAGACACCTTCACCCTCAGGCCATTCACATGGAGAAATAGTATCTTTGTATGGTAAAAAAAAAAAATCCCTACATGCTTCTCAGTAAAGCAGAGGCAACAACAACAAAAAAAAGACTCCCTAACACCAAAGTAATATTCTTCAATATCTGATTAATTCAATTCAGTTCAATTTCACCATTGGTCTGGTTCTTCAGTGAATGCATTATGGCCTATATCCTTTCATTTGATATTCAACCTGCCAACACATTTGTAACATAACCTGCCTGCAATGTGCAGTAGTGTGATTATGACCCAGATACTGTATGAAATCCTTTTAATAGTTCTCTTATTAGCTGAAGGGGTGTCCTTTATCCCCCTATTTAGAATCCTCTTTTATATTAAAGGGATATTCCATTGGCTACTTTACATTCCAGCGCCTATGCATGCATTGGGAGCAAAATGCTTTCACCCACATAACGTATAACTAGGTAAGAGACTGAATAACCGATTTTCATAAACAATGACATCTACCTTTCAAACACTGGCTTATTGTCTACGAGTTGCAACAGGGTGATAAGCAGGAATGGGAGAAACAAACAGCACTTCAGCCTAACCGTCATGCTGCTCTACGTTTTCACCTTGTTCATTATTCCACTATATCGGGGCACCTCATCGGCCGTTATCCGAATATATTATAGTGGTCTCTGTTTTGCCATATTGTGAGCCTGTTTGTAAGTAAGTGGGTACTGTTACCTCACGCACTGCATCCACTGATGCTGATTTAAAGTCATTACTGTGTGTATATTCCCTTTTCAAGCACTAGGAAAGTAAATTAACAGTGAAAAATTCTGTAAATCTACTTTGACTGTTGAATGAATGGCTGTGCTGAAATTAATGTTTTTGTTGAAGATGGTTTTGTTTACAACCAGTTAATTTGTTATTTATGATATGAAATTTATATATACAAATAAAATTAATGATATTTAATTTATGATTCAGCAACTGTTACCAGCTTCTCCTCTTAAATCCTCTTTTTTACATTTAAAAGTCAAAGCTTCTTTCTGAGGCATGCTCACAGTGATTCCCTGACATTATAGTCTTTGGCCACAGGCCACCAGTGGAGATGCCTACACCCTGAGGTGAGGTGCTCTCTCCCCTCCAAGAGCTGTCATAAAGGGAAACCTCTACCCCTGATGTGCGCAGCAGGACAGAGACGCCCTGTCTACACAGATCATACCACACCATGTCTGACGGCGGGAGGAAGTAGAAACCGGTCGGCCTAACGCACCCCTTTGCTCCTCTTCTCTCACCCTCCCCACACACATTGTAATGTCTCCTTAATTCTGGAACACAACAGTTCATTCCCCCTTCTCATTCACATTCACCTGCATATAAAACACTGCAAACAAAGCATTTCAAACGATGGCTTTACATGTTATTTATGTGGTGAAAACATCCGCAGAACCTAATGGACCCCATTACAAATCCCCATCTTCTATGTTGAGAGGAGGATTTTATTTGAGAAAGCCAGGCTGGACACAGGCTACACTCCTATCTGACAGAAGGCTTATTCACAGGATGGACCAAAGGGTAAAAAATAAAGAAAATAAGATAAGTTATCTCACATAGAAATTATCAATGTTACAGCAGCAGCAGCGACAACAGTAGAATTAGTAGAACATTCATCCATTCACTTTTGCATTTTTGTAGTCTGTATATTCACTTAGGCATTTTTGGCATACATACCGGTCAATGTAGATTAAACATATTGAGTGGTTTTTTTTTCTTATTTGTTATTGGTGTATATTAAACATATTGAGTGGTCTTTTTTTTCTTGTTATTCTTTGGTATGTTGCTATAGTTGTCTGCATTATAAGTGTGACAACCCTCTGTGCTCCCCTCAGGCCTGCCAAGTCAGTGCCTGGGCCTGGTAGGCTAATGCCATTATTGTGAGCGCCTGTGGGGTATGTTGTTAATCATTTACTGTGTAGTAGTCCTGTGTACAAAGTACAGTACTTCACACAATCTTGTGGCATTCACTCCTCTGCGAATAAATGGTTTTACTTGGCATCATTTACCCTGGTCAACTGGCAGACCAGATCAGGTATGTGGCAGCATTAATCTATCAGCATGTCAATGATAGGGTAGGTTGCTTCCTTATTTTTGCCCTGCAAAGACCTTGATGCTAATTAGCTGGCTTTTCTCTTCTCGAATGGGGCAATTCACATATATCCTACTACTACTAATTCCTAGTGTTGGAAATGATAGCGTTATTTATTTATTCTTTTTTTCTTCAGTAACAAGTAATTACTGAGTGTTTCTGTCAATCAGGCGCTGCCTGGCTGTTCCTTTAACTTTACATACTTTAAGCTCAAGCATGTCCTTACCCCGATCTGGGATGACATCACCAAACTTAATTCATAACCCTTCTAAAATCTTGCCATAATAGATACCAAAAAGGTTCAATTAAGTTAGCCTAGAACTTTAAATGTACTCTAGTGGTAGTGAATTGGTTTGCTCAGCGGGTACGTCTAGCCATCAGTCATAGGGAACCGTTGTATTTAGACATCGCCGGTGTCTATCCAATAATGTGGTTACGGCGTCTGGCTTGTCAATTAAGTGGCTATAGCTGAACTATTATGAAATACCAACACTGCAAAAACACTGCATCCCCTGCAATATAGAAGAATCTACCAACCAATTATTTGTAATTTCATGTTTTGTTGGATAAGTTAGTGTGCATGTTTAGTGGGGTTTAGTTTTGTGTTCATGTACAACAAGAAAAGTTAATGAATTCCAAATAAACTCAATAAATTGAGCCTCCTTAAATTTAAAATACACACATTTATTCAAGAAAACCACCCGAAAATATCACAAGTGAATTGTTGATAATGTGTGTAGTACAGTGTTACTTAGTCTAGATTTGGTCATCAGACATTTTTATTTGCTACAGGGACATTGGTCCCCATCTCCTTTTCAATGCAACCAGAAATATGCTCAAAGCGCTAAAAACAGGGGCATGTCATTGGGATATACAAAAATATATCCTTATCTTGCCAGTGCTGACATTAATACATCACAACTGGAGCTGTCAACTGCTGCCAACTGCTTCTCCTTTGCTAGATTGATCGTCATTATTAACAATAAATATGTTGATTAGCTAAAAGCAGTGGGTGTAGATGGTAAAATTTTCTGTACTTTTTGGTACTGTGCATACATAAATTTATTTTCTTAACATTTGATTTGGCTGTTTTCTAATCATAATATGTCTAAAACTATATATCTAATGGTGATCAAGACAAATGTGTGTGTGAAAAAATTTTCATTCATACAGTAATTCTGATTGCCTTGGAGAGATGAAGGTTTTTACCACTACTAACTACATAGGTGCTGGTTAGCGGTTGGGATATGGAGGAACTGATGGAGGAACTGATGCCGAAACAAAGATGTCTGTCAGTTAGTAGTAGAATGGCTTAGTTTCCCTGGGCTCCTCAGGCCCCATTTATGTGGAAGCTAAATTAATATTACACAGTATAACTCAGGTCACTAAATGCTGTTGGTAGGAAAAAGATCAACAACATTTGATACTACATTCACCAAATACCAAACCAACAGACTCACTTTCCTGTGTACCTATCAATGGCTACGTTCACACTGCAGGGCTTAATTGCTCAATTCAGATTTGTGCCGTTCAGACTGTCATTAAAAGGTCTGATACAGGTCACATAGGGGCGAAAAAAAGGTATTGGTCACTTCAGGCTGCTGTGTGATCGTAGCCAATTAGTGGTTTGCTATTTGGGATAAGTATGACTTCTTTCTTGATCTTCTTCCTATCGATAGCACTCGGTAACCTCAAACAGGGCTCTAGAACACAGAGCATCCCTTTTAAGATTCTTCAACTAAAGAACATCAGTGTGGACTGTGCCCTTAGCTTGCTCTCCATCTTCTTTGCGTCGCATGGCCTCAATCACTGCCATCTCTTTAGCCTCCTTCTTCTGGTTTCGAGCCTCATATTGCAGCCTAGTGAAGTGAAGTGAAGAGAGTAAAAAAGACTGTAAGGAAAGAAATTACACACAAAACGGTTTCATCCTAATTCATCGTTAATGGTCTTCCGTAACAGTATTTTGTTGTTAAGGAGTTAATTGATTATGTGTTCACCGGTGTTATATATGTTTGCTTGGCTAGTCTCATCTCTCATTGTTGTGTGTCAGAACTAAGACTCTGCCAACCATACTGCTGCCATTTCTCACACAATTTTTTGTGGCCAAATCCACTTTCACTCAATAGCATCCACTCTGCTAACTTCACAATAATATAGTATAGTAATACCCTTTTGATCCTGGAAAGAAATTTGCCTGTAAAGTCTGAGGCTCTAAGTAGGATCCCATGGCTGCAAGTCATGGTCAAAGCCTGATTCAGCAATTTAGGAATCCCCATCCTAAGAACAGGAGTGTAGCAGTATACTTTTTTTTTTGTGATTTTTTTTTGTGATCAAATTTTTATTTTACTTCGCTTCAAAACAACCATACAAGGCACAACAATGTAGTAGTATACTTCATGTTAAACTTGGAAGACTTGGTTTCACTTACCTGTTTTCAATTATTCTCTGGACAATATCGTCTGTGGTTAGGTCATTGCCACTGTCCACCATCCGGAATATTCCCCTTTTTTTGGGCTCCTGTGTGTGTGGGGAAAAACGGTGGTCAGTTTTCTGAGGGATATCAAAAACATCTTTTAGTATAGTCCTGTGACCACGCACATCCCTTACTCCGTTTTTGGATGGGTGCTGGATCAAAGTAACGAAAAGTAGCTCCACACACTACATTGGTAGACTATCGTGCGTCCTGACATTTAAAATGAGGCATTGAGAACTTTGAAAGTTTCCTTTTGAAAATCTTTAATTTGCTTTGCATTGAGAATATTCTGGCACTGAGATTGGCCAACTTAAATGGACGCATAAAATGATGGCCATCAAGAATAAATATGCAGATATTTCATACCATCCCTTACAAAAAAATGAAATAAAATGAGTTTTCTTACAGCATAAGGATCAGATGAATCTTTATCTGGAAACACCTCAGTCTTCCCATGGCACACAAGGCCAACCTGTAAGAAACAATAAACATACACAGATATCAAAGTACAATCTTACTCAATTTATTAAGTGTGCTTGTACTGCTGTTTGACAGCTTCTTATAATTATTCTCGTCCAATTCTTTGTCTGATGAAATCCAGCCGGGGCGTTTGAGCTATGGACACCGTTTCATCTCGCGTGTTGGTCTTTTAATGAGGATGGTGGCGTGTATACAGCTTTTTGATTCGCTTTGTCGTTCCTAAGCGCTCACATAGGTTGTGTATGCCTCGGGTTAGCCCATGATATAATATCTATTTTTCTAATTCCAATATTTTCATAATGACAGTGCATTGCAGTGCAATGTTGAGGTCCCAAAGTGTTTGTTACATACCTTAAAATGATCCAGCAGGTCTTTTCCCACAGCGTAAGGTGCTCCAATCACCACCTCAGACACATACTGGAAGAGGAAAAGGATGATAGAAGATTATTTGGTTACACTTTATTTGAAGGTACTGTACCGTCATAAGACTAACATAACACGGTCATTAACTATGACATGACGTTGTCATGAATCTGTCATAAACTTTATACACCGGCACATACACATGACTTCTGTCATTAAGTGTCACCCGGTATTTGTCATGGTTAGGGTATATCAGAAGTCATGAGATGTTTATAAAGTTTATGACAGATTCTTGACAACGTCATGTCATAGTTAATGACAGTGTCATGTCAGCCTTATGACAGTGCCTTCAAATAAAGTGTTACCGATTATTTTAAAGGTGCCCTGACACTCACTTTTAGATATAATAAGTCTATATGAGTAAGATTATTCTAAAAGGTGCCCGTGCCACACAAAATAATTTTAACCTGTTGTTTTTAAATATAATACTTCTATGACTCTGGTGCATGTGAAAATGTAATACTGTGCTCATGGTGGACAGCAGCCAATGAAAAGTAATGAATACAGAGGTCAGGCCAATTATCGCCCAAATCAGGCTTCCCTCTGTTTTCGCACAGCTCAACCCACGGAATTCCAGAAATTGTGCAGAGGCACTAGGTGGCACTAGCATGGCTATTTCTTAACTGGACTGGAATAAAAAAATTAAAAAAATCTGGAAATGTAAGAAAGGATTTGTGCATATATATCTTACCCTGCAAGCCAGCACACTCAAAGTTCTTTCGTGGACATTCATGATAGGATAATTCTTTCCTTTATAGCGATTCACTTCCTAAACACAAATGGAAGGGAAAACAATTTAGGAGTGGTATGACATCTGTACAACAATAGTATAAACTGATGGTATATACCGTAATAGTATCAGTTTTCATTCCACACAAAGTACAGTAAAGCACAGTTAATATTCAGAGTTTACAAAACAACAGCAGCTCTGCAGTTAATACTCTGAGGCAATCAGCTGTAATTAATCAAGAACGTTGTGTATATTGGGACGAGTAAGAACTGATTCAATTTTGGTGGCAATCAGTGATCTAGAATACGATCTGAAATTCATATTGTATCTGTGACCACATTGCCTTGGCAGAGGTCTGCGCTCTCCAAGTGCTTTTCTAGTTTTCCAAATTATTTGAATGTACAGTAATGTACTGTAAGTGAACATCAGTGGAGTCAAAAAGTGGAGGAAAAGTGAGGTGGCCCAAGTCCAAGATTTGGTCAAATCTGACAGCAATAATGTGTTAATGTAACAATAAAAGTTAAAGTAATAACAATTTATTATTATTATTATTATTATTTAGTTAATATTATTATTAGGTTTTTGTTACAGTGACACTTACCTGATCAAAGTGTAGCCCTACAATGACATATGGCCTTTCAGCCTGCTTGTATACAGCTTCCAAGAAGTCTACATGACCAATGTCTTACAAAGCCATGGTAAAGGAATCTCCATCATTTTAAAAGGTACACAGAATCAACTTTTAGATTAACAGAATTAAATAATTCATATAAGATCACAGCTCTATTGTGAAGTGTCACAACAATAAAGGATACGGAAGAGATCAAATGCTCCAGCTACATAAATGATTGTGTCTCCTGGTTGTGGCTCTTTTCCAGATGCAAACTGAATAATTTTCTGGGATGTCTGCAGAAACTGTGACACTCCTGTCCATGGACTGTGGCCTTTAGGTCCCTGGGAAAATATAACAAGCCACGCCAGAACTGTTTAAGAACACAAACACAAAACAAACAAAAACAAACAGTTCTGGCTTCAAAACAGTAAATTTAAAACCAATGTTTCTGAAGCAGAAAAGAGAGGATTCCAAATGAGTAAAATGTCAGAGACAGCAGCAGTCGTCAATTTTGGTGTCGATGATTATTTCATTCTAGACACTCCAGATAAGGGGCTAAACATGCTAAAAAGTGAACTTCCCCTTTAAATAAGTCGACATTAATAGTGTATATTACCTTTCCAAAGTTGTCAGTGTGCTGCTGATAATCTGAATTCTCCTGTGTAGGAGACAGAGACAGAGTGTGTCAATGACAAGGATGCAGAGGCAAGTAATTGACAGTGTTGAACAGAAAAAAATGCTCTTAATATTCATTACTTGACATTGGTAATGAACACACATGCTTACCATATTAGTGTGATGTGCTTTGGTCATTAACAGCATACGTCCCACCAGGTCAGTTGTAGACACCCCCTGGGTCCGTTTACATTCTCTACAGAGGAAGGGGGATAATCAATCTATTGTCTCCCTTCACAAAGCAAATCTTTTTTCTGAATGGCTGATGGGGTGGCCATTAACTTTGTATAACTTGTATAACTGCTACCCGAAACGTTTTTCCTGTTAAAAAGTTTCACCACCGTTCCATATCAATGTTTTTCAGAATGCTAACTAAATGAATGTCAACAGTAAGCAGCCTTTACGATCTACTTTCATGTGAAAATAGAACAGGTTAACGTCTTTTAAAATGGAGTCGCATGTTTATTATGTTTTAAACACTTGCTTAAATTAAACTTGAAAGCTTAAACGGTTTAAACTAAATATATGCTTAAATACAAACGGGAGATTAGCAGGAAAACAGCATTTGAGGTGACCATTTCAATGGAAATAATGTTTCGTCGGCGGCAACTCCGCTCCCTGCTGCTCACGTCGCCGGAATTCTAAGCCCACCTCACCATTATTTCCATCAAATCAGTCACCTCATCATCCGTTATCCCCCTACAGTACATATGTGGTATATTGTATGTCCAAGACCATAAAACCAAAGAAGATGTCCTTACTTATATCTACTCATCGTCTTTACTTCATCATAAGTATCCTTTCCATCCACAGTCAGTGTGATGTCATCTGAGGAGACATGGCACAACATAAACTTTTATACTGAAATGTAGGGAAAAAAAGCAAACTGGCGACTGGCTGGTGTAATGATCAGTCTTACCCACTTTGTACATTATCAATGTTTCAATAGTGTTAAAATTGAATCTAGAAGAAGAATTAAATTACCCATTTCTATAGCCTTAACCAGGTCAAGTCAATCGAGCACATTACAGTCAACATCCCCCACTTACCAAATGTCCCAGGGAGTGCAACAAACACATCTTTGTTATAAACAAGGTTGGAATGAATGCGCAATAATATCTCATCACAGTGTAAATTTACAATCTTTTACCTCCATGTACACAGAAGTCACAGTTGTATTTATCCAGAGTTTCCAAGGTGGTAACGTAGGGTGCCCCCTCTACAATTTCATCCACCCATTTGATGGCACGGACCATCTTATACCGTTCAGCCTGAGTGAACACTGGAGGTCCTTTATGCTTTGAGATCTCCTCTGCAAAAAAACAGCAAAAACCACAACAAGAAATGTCATTGTCTGGGTTCCCCTTTCTATTACATTCAGACTGCAAGCGCAATGATCAAACACCAGCTTACTGTTAAAGGTATAGACCCCTTTTGAAGCTACGTCACAATTCAATGAATAATGTTTTGAAGGCAGAATTTTTTTTATTTAAGCTGCTTGTCAAAACAAACAAACTTATCGACAGTCTCCACATATCTAACTGAATACAAGCATTTTGTTTCATATCAAAACTATGCCTAAAAGTCTAGCTTTACCACCGAATAACCTGCTAGCTTGCAACTACTACCTTGTTAGGTGACACTACTAGCCGTTTTCCTATAGTATAAAGCGCTTTTCTCACACAATTTGCTAACCCCACAATTTTTAAACACTGAAAGACACACATAATCGCTACTGTAGTATTTCAAATGACATGGGGAAAAACATAAAAAGAAATCCTGGAGGGACTTAACACTCCAACTTACCATCAGTGTGCACCCCCACTATGAGGTAATCTCCCATGCCTTTGGCCTGTCTCAGCTGATTGGAGTGACCATAGTGAACCATGTCATAACTACACCAGGGGAAAAAAAAAGAAAAGTGTGTGTGTGTTGTATAGTTCCAGCACAACAATAACAACCACAAAGTAACAATTGTAAACAATAGTAATAATTATAGTGATAAATAATAATGATAAACCAACCTCAAAATTATTAAAAAATAATATTAATAGGGGGCGCTGTGGCTCAGTGGACTAGTGAGGTCGTACCATAAATCCGGAGACCCGGATTCAAATCCAACCCGAAGTCATTTCCCAATCCTTACCCATCTCTCTTTAATTGTTCTGCTTGGGTTATTTGATACGCAAAGCAATTCACCTTTTTTTTTAGATTTGTGCTACTAAAATTAAGGAGATAAATACAGCAATCCTACATAGATAACTGAATCGGTTTATTAGGGGGAAATGACATAAGATCTAGAGGACATCACATGTTCTATAGGCACCATGTTGTCACCTTTCTCACGTCTCATTCCAAAACACTTAACGTGGAGGTGCCACCCAGCTCAGGATTTAATCACATTATTTTGCAGGGGAGGGGCCGTGGCTGCACATGACTGGGCGAATCCCAGTGTTTTTCAAACTTTTTCAGACAGAGGACTACTTTGCCAAAAAAAAAAAAAGTGCCCCCTCTCCACGTCACATGTCCTACCTTTCATCCTTTTGCCAAATCAACGGGATCATACAGGCATCCCTAAATACTGGGCTAGGCATTTATAGGTACTTCAAATTCTGGAGGAAGGGATTTGCAGTGGTTGCACAAAAAAAAAAAAAAGGTCGCCAAAATGCTACAAATCCTAGAACGGCCAGAGCCGAGGATAGTTCGTCCATCATATATTATAGTCATTGTCCATAACGTCACATCCATAACACCGGTTTTCCCAAAATAACCCCAATCAAAACCAACTTATTTTACATTTACATTGCAAGGCTTGCAGGGGTTATATGGCATTTTGTTCATCAATAATGCCACGTCCATAATGGTGGAATTGCCCATATATATTTCTTCCTTCTACCCCATAACATTCTCCATTTTTAGGTCATGGAGGAAGAGTTTTTCTCCTTTCCCAGTCTTCTACTGCAGTCAAAAGTAGGACCATTTGGATAATTTAATGATTTACTGAACTTTAATATCCGATATATGACATTCCCTATGGTGATCGCTGTGTGAATAGATGCAAATTGGTAGCAAACATGGCGTCCTAGAAACACGTGAGGAGCTCAGAACCAATCAGCATAGCGCATTAGAACGAACGTTCGAATCCCTAGTTGTCCGAACTCTCTGTATTTACAGCTCTGCTCTGCCGGCGAGCTAACTGCCATCTAGCTGTAGGTAGACAAACAGCACTTAAACAATACATAATTGTAGGTGGGAAACTGGCTGAAATAAAGATTTTAATTGTCTACTAAATAGATTTCTTGTCGATATAAGGGAACTTCCGGCCGTTAAGTGAACGCTTGTCACGGCTTGTCACAACGCAAGCGAGAGAGCGGTTCCTGGTATGACTCCCAAACATAACAACAAAAAGCGACTAACGTTACAGTAACGTTAATTTAATGAAGTGTAGGGTAGGGTAGAGTTGTTGCTTAAAAAGCTCCAGTGGAAAATTAACTTACCAGCCATCGCACCACACCTGGACTATACGTTTCCTTTTCTCTGGTCCAGAGACAGTGACAGATGGATTAGCGACCGTCTCCTCGCTAACATTTTCGGCATGATGGCCGTTTTTAATCATCTTCCCTGAAAATCAGATCGCGCCAAACCTCATTATAAAATACACAAATAACTATTCCTAAGCCGAACTAAAAATATACTAATGTTATACACCGACTCACTCAGACGTAGATGTAGTTTCGTCGACAAAGTTGACTCCACAACAGTGCACCCTTCTTCTTATCATTCCCTTTCACGGGCGATTGGCAACCAACTTTTGGAAGCATTACCGCCACCTACCAATATGGAGTGTATCTGAATATCAGACCAGAAACGTCCAAGCGAAACAAAAACCTACAGGAGAGATCCTCTGTGATTTTATATTAAAATATGCATTATGTTATTAGCTGGTTCAAAGTAGCTCCACACTTCATTCGTAAACTAATGTGATTCCTAACATTTAAAACAGTCATTTCCTCTCTCTCTCTACCAATAATAATAATAATAATAATAATAATAATAATAATAATAATAATAATAATTGTATTACCCAATTAAGTAGGCCTACTTGATTTCATCCCCAGGGGGGATGCATGCACTGGGCTCCCTCATCCCCACCCATCCCCAGTGCAAGGGCCTCCTCCAGTCCACACTCTCCATTCTGTCTCCATCTTCCACTCTGAAGTGGCATAGCTTTGCTTTGCTCAGTGCTGCTCATCACGGGGTCGTCATGACCCCATACTTTCAGTCAGGGCCGGTTCTAGGCATAGACGAACTAGGCGATTCCCTAGGGCACCAAATATCAAGGGGGCATCGCAGTACATTTATTACTTTATTTTCTTTAGTTTGTCACTGTATTTCTGGAAAAACTCAAATGGGGCAAAACTCAAATTTGGCCTAGGGCAGCCAAAAGGCTAGAACTGGCCCTGCTTTCAGTGATCAGTCACTCGGATATTTTTCTGAGGGACCTCCTTGAGCAGGGAAAGGCTGCTTCAAGCATGAAGGTGGATGGAGATCAGCTTGGCACTTACAGTAACAGACGCCGCCACAGGTGCCTGTCCAGACTCCCACCCCCCCTTGGATGAGGCTTTATGGCAGCCGGGGTTAGGCACCTCAGGGACTCCCGCTCTGCCCTGTTTCCAGCATGGGATTTGATAGTGGTGTTACTGTTAGTGCTGTCACAGCCTCCATTTGAGCCTCTGCAGTCTAGAGACCAAAAAGATCCTTTGGGTTAAAACTGCTTTGCTTCTCACACTGGCTTCAGGATATGGGGGAGTGTCATGCTCTCTCCATGTACCCATCATGGATGCAGTTTTCAGCTGAGACGGTGGTGATGTTGTGCCCCAATGAGACCTTCACTCCCAAGGGGGTCACAGCTACAGTATGATTCAGAAAAAAAATTAAATCAGCTCATTGAATTGTCTAGCTTTAGCCCACCACCATTGGCCTTGGCAGAGAAAGAGAAGTTAACCAAATGATGTCTGGTGATATGCAGTGTTACCTGGATAGCAGTAAGGTACGGGTACAGCCATCAGCTGTTTGTGTGTGTGTGTGTGTGTGTGTGTGTGTGTGTGTGTGTGTGTGTGTGTGTGTGTGTGCGTGCGTCCGTGTGTGCGTGCGTGTGTGTGCGTGTGTGTGTGTGTGTGTGTGTGTGTTTGTAGGGCTACCTGTAGAGTCAGGTCTCTGTCCAAAGACAGGCTGCATGGAGCACTGGAGACTGGAGGCTGTTGATATGGCTCATAGAAGCCTGGATATCTATAACCTGCATGCACATGCTGCATATTGCATTGCACATCCAACTAGGGCTGTCTGGTCTTCATGGGCCCACCATAGTGATAGTGATAGCCTAATTATAACATATGAAGATAAAATGTGCTGTGGAATTCTTGTAAATAGACACCATACAGGAAAAAAGCAAGGGGATATGGTCATGCATATTCTACTTACCAAATGATATCTTGTTGTACGCTGCCATCTACTGGATATATGAGGAAGTGTAATTTATCCACAGCAGGGGACTGATCCTGTAAACGTGTAAACAAAAAAGTGTGGAGTTCAACACCAAACTGGGTCAGTCAGACTACACCACTGGTCTGCACTTGAGGGGCCACAGTATTTCTGTGGAATATTTAACATGCACAGCAAGCCTGATCTGATTTTTGCTCCACACATGTGTTGGATTAAACTTTAGCTAAAGTATGGGTAGCCTATAGCCTGACATAGCCCGACCATAATACTGCTGTTCATCCGTATTCATGGTCTGGAGGTTCTTTAACCTGACGCGATTATACTGGGACTATACACGCCCCAGAGGACCGTGCCCAGACCATGATACGTATGAACATTCGTATTATGGGCGGGCTATGTCAGGCTAGGTAGCCTATGCCTAACAACATGCGAATACAAAATGCACTAATTATAGAAAATATAACATAGCCTACATTGATTAGTATTTTAAATTCCTCCCAACATTTACATTTCTCTACAATAGACTACCTAGCCTAATTCATCCACCAGCCAGACTGTCAAAGCGAAAGCGAAAGTATTGGGCGGGTCAAGAACTTGTGTTTTGACGTGACTTTCCTCTCAGAGCCGAATGAAGAAACAACTTACCAACCATCAATCAAATGTTGGTATCAAACAGCAGGTAGATTTCAGACACGTAATACAATGGGTGATTTCAGAGACACCGATTTATTATTTAGGGCTGTCAGTTTTTACCATACCAAAGTCAGAGTTAGATGTCTCATTAATTTTAAAAAGTTAATTTCCACCTGAACTCTCTCTATCGCTCTCTCTCTCTCTCTCTCTGTGTGTGTGTGTGTGTGTGTGTGTGTGTGAGTGTGTGTGTGTACAGTACAGACCAAAAGTTTGGACACACTTTCCCATTAAATTATTTACTTTATTTTCATGACTGTTGCCTTCAGTGACAATCTACAAAATAAACAAACTTATGAATGAACACGTGGCATTATGTACTTAATAAAAAAAAGTGTGAAATAACTGAAAACATGTTTTATATTCTTGTTTCATCGAAGTATCCGTTTTTTGTTTTGATAACTGCTTTGTCCTCTTTTTATTTTTTGGATGAGCTTCAAGAGGTAGTCACCTGAAATGGTTTTCCAACTGTCTTGAACAGTTATTCATTCCCAGAGATGCTAAGAACTTGTCGGCTCTTTTGCCTTCACTCTGCGGTCCAGCTCCCCCCAAACCATCTTGATCGGGTTCAGGTCCAAAAGTTTGTCATAATCTCACACTTTTTTGTTAAGTACATAATTTCATATGTGTTCATTCATAGTTTTGATGCCTTTAGTGAGAATCTACGATATAAATTGTCCTGGAAATAAATGAATCGCATTGAATGAGGGGGTGTGTCCAAACTTTTGGTCTGTACTGTATGTGTGTGTGTGTGTGTATGTGTGTGTATGTGTGTGTGTGTGTGCACGTGCGTGTGTGTTTGAGTGTAGTTTGAACAGCAGACCGGACCAAAAACATGGTTCTCCTGAGTTGTCCACTTCTACTCCAGGTGAGAGTTTCTAGTTCCAACAACAGGCCCCCGTCCCCTACACCCACCCATGTGTCCATAAAGAGTCAGTCCATGGATAGATTCATCCATTCTCCAGGAGGTGACTCTTCTACTGGACAGTAAGAATCATCGTTTCATTCTATGTAATCAATCAATGCCAATCATTAGCGAAGCCACTATCAACAATTCAATTCAATTTAATTTGTAGAGTGCCAAAGTTGCGGCCCTTTACAGACAGTATGAGGAGCACCATGAGTAAAAGGCACAAGGAAAAGCTCGCTTCTATTTGTAGCTAACCCAGGGGGTGTCAAACATGTGGCCTTTCATATAATTTCATGATTCAAAAAGCTTGAAAAGACATTTTTAAACCCTTATCTGGACAAGACAACCCCATCAGAACAGTGCTGACAAAGGGAGTAGCTGGTATTGGAAAAACAGTGTCTGTACAGAAGTTTATTCTGGACTGGGCTGAAGGAAAAGCCAATCAGGATGCCCACTTCATATTTCCTCTTCCTTTCCGGGAGCTGAACCTGATGAAGGGAAAGAAAAGTCTGGTGGATCTTATTCAGCACTTTTTCCCAGAATTCAAACATCCAAGAGACTTAAACAAGTCAATGCTTAGAGTGATGTTCATCTTTGATGGTCTGGATGAGTGTCGACTTTCTCTAGACTTTCATTCCAACCCAAAGTGTTGTGATATGACAGAGCCAGTCTCAGTGGACGTGCTGCTGACAAACCTCATCAAGGGCAATCTGCTTCCCTCTGCTCTCCTCTGGATCACCACCCGACCAGCAGCAGCCAGTCAGATCCCTCATAAATGTGTGAGTCAGGTGACAGAAATAAGGGGATTTAATGACCCACAGAAAGAGGAGTACTTCAGGAAGAGAATCAGTGATGAGAAGCTGGTCAGCAGAACCATCACACACCTGAAGTCATCCAGGAGCCTCTACATCATGTGCAGGGCCGGTTCTAGCCTTTTTGGTGCCCTAGGCCAGATTTGAGTTTTGCCCCCCTTTTCTAAAAATATAAGAGAAAAACTTAAGGAACAAAGTAAGAAATGTATTGTGATGCCCCCTTGATATTTGGTGCCCTAGGCGACCGCCTCGTTTGTCTATGCCTAGAACCGGCCCTGTGTGTGATTGTGTGTGATTGTGTGTGTGTGTGTGTGTGAGAGAGAGAGAGAGAGAGGGGAACTGTTGGATCTGATAGGGTTTTAAATGTCACTAAATCATCCAAGGTGCTAAAATTTTGTATGTGTGGCCATCACAGTCCCTCAAAGGTGATCAGAATTGTATTGAACCTTTTGAGTTGACTCTGTTTAGGCCTCCAAAAGACATATTTCATGCCATGGACTTTTGAATTTAATTTAATTATTAGTTTCAAATGTATTTTACTGAGCATATAAAATATAGCTTAGAAGCTACCATCAATACATAACATTTTGAAAATCGAGGGGAGAGATGTTACTTATTAAATCGGAAAAGTATTGGTTTTATACCCAGAAAATACATATATGTTGATGTACGGTGTTTTTACCAAGTTCCTAAGTTAGCAAAATGCTACCAACGAATATAAATGACGATATAAATCATTTCCTTCACCTTATTTTCCAGGTATGACAACCTACTGCTATTCAAGTGGTTGGTATCTCTGTAAACAGTATTTCATTAAAATAAATACTAATAATCGAGTCCTGTAGGGAGCTAGTCTGAATTTCCACAACCTGCCACTGTTTCAGTTGGTGGCGCCTGCCTCCACTTTTGCCTACCAACGTTAAAAGCTCATAGAGAATTCCTCATTATGACATAGTAGGTAAAAAACCCTCAATAATGAGAAATAAATGATTGTTGTGTGTGTGTGTGTGTGTGTGTGTATGCTTGCTGAAAAGAGATTTTTGACAAATATTCATGGTATATTTTTCAGACTTTGGAGGTGTAATCTGACAGCGAGGAGCTGCTCCTTTCTGGCCTCTCATCTGATGTCACCCTCTTCAAGTCTGAGACTGAGCCTGAGTTACAATAGCAAAGAGTTTGGATGCTCTTCAGACCTGGGAGACTCAGGAGTGGAACATTTATGTTCTGGTCTTCATCATCAAAACTGCAAACTGGAGGAACTACAGTAAGCATCAAATCATGTTGTAACTTTGTGTGGAAAAACACTATTTAAAATAATAATAATAACTAGAAAAGCGCTCAGAGAACGCAGACCTCCGCCAAGGCAATGTGGTCATTGTATTCCTTGTCCCATACACATTGTCCGAAAATTTCATCTAAATCCGTGCAGTATTTTTCGAGTTACCCTACTGACAGACAAACAAACAAACAAACCAACGCGACCGTAAACATAACCTCTTTGGCGGAGGTAATAATAATAATAATACATCTACATTTTTTCAGTGTGTTCTCTTACTCCTGTACTATGTATATGCAGGGTTTGGAAAATGAGAGTTTTTAGCATTCCTGATGACGAAAACAGTTTGTTTTTATGAATAAGTCTTCAGTGGTGGGAAGGACTGTAATTTCGATGTGACATTAAACAACTACACAGGGTACTGCCCCAGTGTTCAAATTTCTAGGATTGGATGTTGTTGCATTAAAAGAGGAGAGGGGTTTTAAAAATTTGGTGCTCATGAAAAACTGCAATTTTTTTAAGACTGCGTCTATCCATGTTTGAAGAGCCATATGTCAGAAACTAAACAAGATATCAAGCTGAAAATGAAATAGAAGAATATTTAGACAGAAAATTAGAAAATTCTGAGGACCATGGTGTCGGGTCTGTTTCAAATGATATGAAATTGCCCTATATTATTTTTTTATTGTGTGACCATGTGTGTGTGTGTGTGAGAGAGAGAGTAGAGTTTGATGGTTAATATTCAGATGTATCATTCTTTTAGACTGGCGAAGTGTAATCTGACAGGGAAGAGCTGTTCCTATCTGGCATCTGCTCTTACATCACATTCCTCAAGTCTCAGAATTCTGAACCTGTATGGCAATGATCAGATCAGCTCTTCAGATGTAGAGCAGCTCTGTGCTCTGGTGAAGGACCCACACTGTAAACTGGAGTATCTAGCGTGAGTAAATATCTAGACATCTCACTCAGCTCTTTAGAACAAGAGACCCAACATGGATGCCTGCCTTTGTCCCCCACATTCTCTCTCTTCTGTCTCATTCCTCTGTGTCTTTTACTCATCTATCCATTTCTCTTGCTTTTACTAATCTGTCCGTCTTTCATCCTTTCACTTATCTATCCATTTTTCATCCCTTTACTAACCTGTCCATCTTTCATGGTTTTACTCATCTATCCACCTTTCAAATACTCCAAACACACCAGAATCACCCACACCCACCAGCACCATCACCACACACACACACACACACACACACACACACACACACACACACACACACACACACACACACACACCATCAGCACCATACACTATCCAAATCCAATAGGCTCGAAAGCCAGCAAGAGTGTGAATGTGCAGCCATCTTTATTGGTAGAGTCAGATGCCAATCTCAAAAATGCCTCTGATTAGACCAATGGTGTTGGACTTTAGCTCCACCCTTACTGTTTGTGCTGCTGATCCTGATGTCAGAATAAAATTCCTGTCTCTTATGCAGTCTGGCTCATTTCAAGACAGTTGTCATGGACAATGATTCATCAGCTGCGTCTCTTTGTCCTGTAGGTGGGGTCAATTTCTACACAGAACAATTATTGTCACCAAGGACTCTTAGTGAGCATCAGCGTGTTGATCCATCGGCCTGAGCTGGATGGAGAGAGGATCAGTTCTAAACATGCACCCACATACACACCCTGCTCTCTCTCTCTCTCTCTCTCTCTCTCTCTCTCTCACACACACACACACACACACACACACGCATGCGCACACCCCAGTGTCTCCTGCTGAATGTTTTGGGAGAAACATTTGAGAGACTTTGCAGGAGCACAACAGTGACACATACACAAAGACACACACACACACACACACTCCCTATTTCCTGCTGAATATCTTGGGAGAAACAGATTACGCAGGATTCAGGAATACATGAAATAGAATCTTCATGAGGGGAGAATAGCAGTGAGACACAAACATACACACACACACACACACACACACATTGAGTCACTCAAACATGTGCACAGATGGACATATAGATTGGGCAATATTGGGAATTACAGCACACACAAATACACACACACACACTCACACAAATACACACACACACGTACACATTGAAGAGGACTTGTCACTATCAAAACGTGCACAGATGGACATAATGAACTGGTCTGGGAAATTACAGCAATATCTGCTGGATCTATTTTTTTTTTTTATTACTATTATTATTATTATTATTATTATTATTATTATTACCTCCGCCAAGGAGGTTATGTTTTCGGTCGCGTTGGTTTGTCTGTCTGTTTGTTTGTTTGTCTGTTTGTCAGCAGGATAACTCGAAAAGTACTGCACGGATTTGGATGAAATTTTCCGACAATATGTATATTGGGACAAGCAAGAGCCAATTTGATTTTGGTGGCAATCGGTGAACCAGAACATGATCTGGAATGTATATTGTGTCTGTGACCACATCTGCGCTCTCTGAGCGCTTTTCTAGTTGATTTATTGTTTTATTAGTTGCATTTCAATCATGATCAACTGTGAGTGGGTGGGTATGCGTGTGCTCATGAGAGAATGTGTTGTAGAAGCTGAAGTATGTTATTGTACATAGAGAGAAAGAAGTTCTGTATGTTCATCAAATTTGCATTATTCGTATCAAATGCATTTTTTTCATTTGTGTGTGTGTGTGTGTGTGTGTGTGTGTTCTGTGTGCTTTGTCACTTTTTTGCATTAGTTTATTTGCTAGGGCCTTTGTGGTTTTTCATTTGCTCTGCCTCTGCTGTGTTTTATACCATGTTGTGATTTGATAGTCATTAAGGCTTTCTATGAAGAGTGCCATGGACTTTTCTTCTTTTATTTTCAGATCACTTCTCCATTGAGCACTTGAATGTGGATTTCTATATTATACTGTGTTAGAAATGTGTGTATTTGATTCATTCAGATGCATTTCAACAGCTGTCTTCGTCCATTATCTCATACTGCCACCTAGCGATTTATAAATATAACTGTTTTGGAAGATTAACGAACACCACAAACCACTCAGTGAGCTGCAAATGTTTCAAAATAAAGGTTTTAAAGCCATTATCAGACATGCACAAAGCCAAACATCTGAGACAGGACAATATACTGTATATTTAGTGGTGGGCCGTTAACGCCAGACTGTAATCAGGCAATAAATAAATTAGCACTATTAATCTAGTCTCGAAGCTGTCTCTGTTGCATCGCAAAAGAATCCATTCCACTTGATGGAATAAGTGAAAGCTAGCCTGGCGTTGCCTGCCTACGTACTTCCGCTAAAAAGTCTTAAACTACAGCGTAGACCAGGGGTCGGGAACCTTTTTGGCTGAGAGAGCCATTAATGGCACATATTTTAAAATTTATTTCCATGAGAGCCATACAATATACAGGCGTGTCTTTTATTCATTAATTTATCTTATCTTTATTCGAAAAGTAATCAAAAAGTACAGAAAAAGAGTGTTTTGGCATAATCCTCATCTGTGAATGACTTTCCATTTCCCACAATTGCTATTCCAGTCACCTTGGACTGAAATAGATAGATGAATGGATTGAAATAGGCCTACATGAGAATGATTTACATTTTTAACGTTATTGTTCTTTTATAAAAGATTTGTATGTGAGCCAGATGCAACCATCAAAAGAGCCACATCTGGCTCCCGAGCCATAGGTTCCCTACCCCTGGCGTAGACCAAGGGGATAGCAAATTTGCCAGGCTAAGTGAAAGCACATACCGCTGAGAATCCGTCCGGGTTTTGCAACAACTCATAGGCTGATGAGAAATGTGCAGAGTACCCGAAACAGGAGGAGTGAACGCCAGACCTATTGCCACCTCATAAAATTGTTGTTGTAGAGTAAAGTTAATGTAATGGAAATGTTTTTTATTAAAATTAACTGTAAACACAACTACACAAAATCCTATTTTCAAATGTCTTCACACACTGTAAAAAAACAAAACACTATAAATATACCTAGCCAAGACTTTGGACATTTCAACCTAGCAAGCATAAGTATTGGCTAAAGTAAAAGGAGCATTCAGAAATGTTTTATAGTTTCAGTGAAAACTGTAAAAAAAAGTCAGACTAGATGTCAGTCAGGGGCTTTATCGAATGAACACTAATGGGAGGTTGACACCTGTAATAGCCCCCACCCCGTCACTTTAGAGCCACAGTGCCATGTGGCTGTCAGAGGCTCTTTGTCCTATCATTGGCTCTAGCAGGGCAGTATAAATACTTTTAAAACTCTTCCCACATGATGTACACACACGTACTGTACGGCCCCTCTGGTTTCTGGTGCAGGACTGATAGTGAAAAAAAATCCTGAACCTGAATTTTTCTTCCATCGCGGGGAGGTGGAAGACACGCCAGACATGAATGTATAGTCTGGAGACGAGTGATAGAACCCCGGGTAAAACTTTTAAAATTAATCAGCGTGACTAGCAACTAACCAGCGATTCAAACAACGCTAAGCCCGCCTAATAATTTCCTGTCCAGATATAACATTGTGATTAGCTAAACACCACAATCTCTGATTACAACCAATAGTGTAAACAGCTCAGACTCAATCGAGGTCTGAGCTATGGCTGGTGCCTAGACGTACTCGCTGTGCAAATTCAATTTGCTACCGCTAGAGTGCGTCTAGAGTTCTAGGCTAGAGGTGGGCACGGATGGGGGTGCTATATTTGCATCGCACTTTTAGAACACTACTTGGTTATGAGCAAATTCCATATCTTCAGCTAGTAGGCAGATCACCATGCAAGGATGCACATTTAACTCAGAACAAGTCATTTATCAATTGTCACTTATACTTATATCAGTGTACAATGAGAAGAAAGTGTTTAAATTTTAGTTTAATCCTACTTTAATCTCACCTCTATATCTCAAGGCAAGCATTTCCCACCAGTCATATTAGTACGCCTGAAATCAGGCACAGAGCCTGAATACTATCAGGCCTGCTGGTGAGTTCTGAGCCACTCATGAAGCTCTTCCCACATGAAGTACACCCAACTGTGACAACTTGGAAAACTGAATTCTTACAAGCATTGGGATTTCATAGTGTCCTAATCAGATTGAATATTTGCCAATCACAGCCAAACAATATTAGAGTAAAACTTAAGCATTTATTTCATGTTAACTTCAGTCAGGATTTCCTATAGTGTCAATATGAAGAAAAGCCTGTAACACATCATATACATGAAAGTAGAACAAGTATCAGTAACAGTTTAGTAACAAGTAACAGTTTAACATCTACAGAATCATTAAAAGCATTTCTATATTCTTTTTTCATACAACGTTTACTAAAGAATACAGAAGACCTTCAAATTTCCGATTTCATAATTGTTCACATCATCTGGTTGTGATGGCATTTAAAGCGATCCTATGGCAGTCCGGTGGCGTCATCCAGTAAGTTAAGAACCAAATAAAGATATTATTTAGCGTTTTTGCCAATAATCCTCTTTGTAGAATTGCGTAGTTGTTGAAGAAAGTCGTTAACAAAATGTATCAACAGTTGAATGTACTGAGAAAGCACAAATCGAGTTGTAATTCAAATAGTAAGCTCTAGTTAAGTCACGTGACCTAGCTTGCTTGCTAACCAAAACAAATGGGGTTGGACCCTCCCATTGATCTTGCAAGGGCAGTATCTGCCTCTGTGAGGCACTGACAAGCTTGCAAAGGGGCTCATTTTACTCAGGATGTCATATCATTTATCAATTCCAATGAATTCTATGCAATCTAAATTTTTACCTAAATGTTACAAGTCGGGGCTTTCATAGGCAATGTGCCTATGACAAAAAGTCCACTTTCCATGGATCTGCCCTATGGCTTTCCTCTTGTATGGATCTTCTGGTGCAATTTAAGCTGATCCTGCCGAGAAAAGCCCTTCTGACATACAGAGCAGTGATGTGGCTTTTCCCCAGTGTGGATCCTTTGGTGTTTGGTGAGAACTGAGTGACATCCGAAACTCTTCCCACATAAAGTACACTCATATGGCTTTTCCCCAGTGTGGATCCTCTGGTGTTCGGTGAGACCTGAGCTTCTTGCGAAACTCTTCCCACATGTAGTACACTCATATGGCTTTTCCCCAGTGTGGATCCTCTGGTGTATGGTGAGAAGTGAGCCAGTCTTGAAACTCTTCCCACATGAAGTACACTCATATGTGGTCCTCTGGTGTTTCCTCAGTGTGGATCCTCTGGTGTTGAGAGAACATTTATAATGAGGATCTCCAGTTTGGTTCCTCTGGTGAGCTATAAGGTTACTCTTTTGACGAAAACTCTTCCCACAGTCAGAACACTCATATGGCTTTTCCCCTGTGTGGATCCTCTGGTGAATTACTAACGAGGGCCTCTGACTAAAAGATTTGCCACAGACAGAACACACATGTGGCTTTTCCCCAGTGTGGATCTTCCGGTGTTTGGCAAGATCCGAGCTATTTCTGAAACTCTTCCCACATGAGGAACACTCATATGGCTTTTCCCCAGTATGGATCCTCTGGTGTTTGGTGAGATCTGAGCCAGTCCTGAAACCCTTTCCACATGTAGTACACTCAAATGGCTTTTCCCCATTGTGAATCTTCTGGTGAGTGTTAAGCTGAACCTTCACACTAAAAGTCTTTCCACATGTAGTACACTCATATGGCTTTTCCACAGTATGGATCCTCTGGTGTCGGATGACATCTCCAGTACTTCCAAAACTTTTTCCACATGTAGGACATGCATAGATTTTTTGTGCATGGATCCTCTGGTGTTTGGTGAGATATGAGCTAGTCTTGAAGCCCTTTCCACATGTTATACACTCAAATGGGTTTTCTCCAGTGTGGAGACCCTTATGTCTGGTGAGATCTGAGTTATTTCTGAACTTCTTTCCACATGAAGTACACTCATATGGCCTTTCCCCAGTGTGGATCCTCTGGTGTGTTTTAAGGTTAGTCTTCTGAGCAAAAGTCTTTCCACAGACAGAACACTTGTGTGGCTTTACCCCACTGTGAATCCTCTGGTGAGCTTTAAGGTTCCCTTTACAATTAAAGGACTTTCCACAGTCAGAACACTCATACAGCTTCTCCCCAGTGTGGATCATCTGATGTTTAATGAGAGGTGAGGTCTTTGAAAATCTCTGCCTGTTCCTCTTCCTCTTCTCTGTAGGCTGCCCATGTGGATCTTCACCAGTGGGAATCATCTGGTGTTTCTTAAGAATGCTCTTCTTGCGGAAGGCCTTCCAACATGTAGAATACTGATAAGTTGGTGATGTCTGTCCTGTCAGTTTTGCTCTTTTAGATATCTCCTACAAAAAAATTATAAAAGTAATACATTAGATACATAATATAAAACTGAACATTCTGTTGTGTATAGCAGAACACATATCAAAGATGTAAGATTTATTCTGTACCTTGCGTATATGAGAAGAATCGTTGTCACAATTTTCTCTTAGATCAGAACGTTCTTCAAATTCCATTGGTAAAACATTTTCTTCTTTGATAGCCGAAGTTGGTGATGTGGGTATTCCACTATTGCGGTCATGATCGAGTCCAGGTGGTCCTTCAACTGTCCGAACAACATGCAGATACTCTTGAAGGAAATCGTCAAAGTCTTCCTCCTTAATCTCCTCTTTCACTGTTGTTAATACTTGTGTTGGTTCAGAAAATCCAGACATCTCAGAAGTGGTGGTCTGGTGGTTTGTGAGTAAATCCTGTCAAACTTTAAGAGCAAGATTTTGTCAGGGCTCTCAGCTACAGTGTTGTTCTGCAATAACAGCTATCCTAGTCTACTTTGCCTCAACTACCCAGTTGTCCTCTGGTAAGAAACCAAAGGCTCAGTGAACTCTCTTCAATTTGTAGTGTTCTTATAAGGATTCTCCTATGTGACACATTAGCTTCCTGGATTCAGATTTAACCAATCAGCTGCAGGGGCTTTTGGAATGCAATTGTAGCACTGCACCATTAACACCTCTGATGATCCTAAGGTGGGTGTGGTCAGAGGTATCAATAGATGGGGACAGAGGTAGAAGTGTGAGCTGATATCTATTAATTAGTGGTGGGCCTTTAACGCCGTTAATGTGCTGTGTTAACGGCAGAGTGTTATTGGGGGATAGAACAATTTACAGCATCATTCTATTCTCAAAGTTGCATCTATTGCATTAGAATAGCGAATAGCTGACAATGGTTTTGCATTACCAACAACTTACATATAGGCGTGTAAGTAATGAGAGTTGTCAATAAAAGTGCTGGCTGCCCAAAACTGGGGTAGTGAACACCAGCCCCATTGCCACCTCACAAAGTAGCTTTTGCAAAAAGCTTATTATTTTAATGTATGCCCTCAAAATGAACTCAGGCCATGTTAAATTCATGTTCAATTAAACAATGAGGTAGTATACAATATGCTAAGCTTAGCCTATTCTTGACCGTTTGCCATATAATAGAAGTAATGCCTGGAAATCTACCTAGGAAACCCTACTGATAAGCCCCCTACTGTTTCTCGTGCTGCTGGACTGGGTAACACGCGAATCCTATGGAAGAGATAAGACAGGAATCCAATGGACACTAACCAGACAGTTAGAGGACATAGAATTTGCAGACGACCTGTGCTTGCTAAGCCACAAAATAATGCATATGAGACAGAAAGTTAACAGAGAGAGTAGGCCTCAACATAAATGTGGACAAAACAAAAGAAATGCGAGTTAAAACCCTGCAAATACCAATGATCTCAAATGTGGAGAAGAAACCATTGAGAGAGTAGACCAGTTCCGCTACCTTGGCAGCATAGTTACAGAATCAGGAGGAACAGAGGAAGATGTGATGGCCCGAAAGAGAAGCGCACAACAAATGTTTTCCACCCTAAGCAAAGTTTGGAGAAGTAGAGCCATTTCTTTAAAGACCAAACTAAGGATTTTTAATTCCAGTGTCAAAACCGTTCTCTTGTATGGATACGAAACATGGAAAATAAACAAGGGTATATTGACTAAACTACAACCACTCATCAACAAAAAGCTGAGACATCTATGTGGCATCTGGTGGCCAAACAAAATAACCAACAAAGACCTCTGGAGACGTACTGAGCAGGAAGAACTGGAAGCAACCATCAAAAGAAGGAAATGGAGATGGATCGGACACACACTAAGAAAGCCAGAGTTAAACACCACAAGACATGGGTCATTCTCTTTTTGGAGCAAGATTTCGGGTCAGTAAAGTTGGGGAAAAAATGTTAATGAATTATATTTCCCATACTGTTTTTTTCAATACTGACATGTTAAACTATAAGAAATGCATAATGGCCCAGCTCAAAGATGAATATAGTAATAATTACAGGTAGTTTTATTAAATGTTGTCGCTGAAAGTGTTCCACCCTGTTAGGGACATTCACATTTAAATTGTACATAGTTAAATATGTTAATATTGATGAATAAGGACATTTTCCTAGAGAGAAATTGTCCTTTTTGATTACACATTATTCTTTAGTAAGAAGCTGTGAATGTTTTTTGTAATAATAAAGAGGTATATGGCTGTATCCTATATGAAGTGACTTTTAAACATCCTTTTTACAGTCAGCACTGAACAAATCACACATATCCACAAATATATCCATATATATCAATTTATTGTTCCTGACTTTCCAACATAACACAAAGATTTTAACCGGATTTAATGACTATGTCAAAATATTTTTAAAAACATTTCATCTCACAGGGTGGAACGGAAGCCAACAGGGTGGAACAGAACCTAACAGGGTGGAAATCAACTGCCGCATACAATTACAATGACATACAATACAATGCAATACAACTTATAACAAAAAATATTTCACACATTACAATTGATTGTTGAGGACTAGATATGTGCGTCAATGACAATAAAAGCAATCACAATAATCACATTTAAAATTCAAAACTCTTTACCAAAGTCCACAAGTAGTTTCCATGTGGATGGATCTAGCTCCAGGTATCTTGCGTGAGCCTTTGGCTCGGTTATCAGGCAGAGCACCTGGCTGTCGTCATACCACCCCTTGTCTCGTCTTGGGCTTGGCCAGTAATACTTGTTGACACCCTTTTATGGAGGCAGTCAACTTCAACGTTACCATCCTCCACCTGAGTGATGATACCAGGGTAGAAGTCATCGTCGTACTGCACCACAACCCATCTGCCAACATGGTCAGTGCTGAGTACATCTGGCCGAGCTTTTGGCACGTCTTTGGTTGCTTCTTGCGAACCCTTTTGCAGCACTGCCTCTTTGAGGTCATAGCAAGGGCAGTCCATCACTCCCTGCTGTCTTCTGCAAAAGCAGGAGATGTCTCTGAAGAAGATTTTGCCCTTCTGTTTGCTGACGACTTGGTGGATTTTCATCGTCCCTTTAAAGGGCATATGGCAGGTTAACATTTACTTTTGATATGGTGTAAAGAGATTCACAATGACCTGAATTTCATTAAAATGAAAATTTTAAATAATATTTACAGCCATTTTGTAACTGACTTTATGAACATTCCAGAATAGAACCCTAGGTCACGCAGGGGAGACGGTGAAAATTTCTGGTAGAGAGTAATTGATTACAACAGGATCTTTGAGACATGCTTTGGGCAAAAAACATAGCCAAAACTCATGTGCATTCCTATGAATTGAAATTACGAACTTTTCTGGCATCTAACAGAGGAGGATTTGGATAAATAACTCCATCAGCGAATTATTCATTTATTGTTCAATCAGTTGTGGGCAGTGGGCAGTCTTGGTGAGTAGACTCGCTGAGCTAACATAATCTATAGGCTAATTATTTGTTAGGCTATTAGTTTGCCATCACTTCAGAATATAAATTGAACAAGTTTTTAACAGAATTATGTCTGTGTTAAGACGTAGCCTAGAGGACGTAATCTTCCCAAATCTACCACTGTCTACCGCTCCATCGGCCTAGCCTAGCATACAGGCTATGAGCTGTCTAATCACCAGAGATGTATAGTAACTAAGTAGAACTACTTAAGTAGCCTACTTAAGTACTAAAATGCACTATCTGTACTTTACTGGAGTATTCTTTTTTCTCCTACTTCCACTTTTACTTCACTACATCTTTTTGATGAATTTAATACTTCTACTCCATTACATTTTTGATGTGCTGATTAGTTACTTGTTACTTTTATAATTTTTTTTTACGAATCATACCACATCCAATGATAGTCTATCAATGCCAGACCAGACCATCACCAGGTTTTCATTGTCATTATTGGGCGATTCAAGCGGTATAAGAGACCTCAAGCTCCCCTTCGACCTTTCGCAGTACTGAATGAATGCAGTGAATTGGGAACGATTAGCAAGGGTCAGTCTACTGCTCCATTTCGAGATGGAAGAAAAACACCAAGTTCTTCAACTTCAAATGATTGTAGTGACGGGAATGGTGGTGACCATCCCTGGCCCTACTTAGAGTCCGTGGCTAAACAGACTATTTCAGCCAAATAAATGTAAAACAGTAATATTCAAACTTTTGACTGCTTTCTTTAATATACACAGTACTTCTACTTTTACTTTCAGTACTTGAGTAGCAATTTTTTAAATACTTTTACTTGCAATACTTAAGTACAAAATTTTTGGAATACTTTAGTACTTCCACTTAAGTATGGTGTTTAAAGAACACTTTTACTTCCACTCAAGTCATTTTTTTCATATGGTACTTTTACTTCTACTCCACTCCTCTACTCCAGTACTTTATACAACTCTGCTAATCACTCACAAGCACCGTGACCGCATGACGGGACCAGATAGGCTATGGTCGCTTTGATGACTTTCAGCAAGTGTATAGATTTGCCATAACGCTTTAGTTGTTATCATTTTCGTCCCCGTTCGCATTTGCGGTCTTATCGTCATATCTTTAACTTCTTGCAATAAAATTCAGGCTGGTTATTGCAGCTGGCGCTATGAAATTGGAAGTTGGCTTTGATGTTCACTGGTTAGCACGATGAAATTGGAAGTTGGCTATGATATTAGCTGGCTAGTTGTTTGATGGGTATGGATGGACATAGATACAGGCATCGTGTATGTTTTGCCGATTGATTTATGTGTTAGTTGACGTGCTTTTCTGAACCTGTTGCCTACTTCGTGCAAAACATTATGATTTCTATAGCCTACTAGTACCTGAGATCGTTGTCAGACTAATACAAACAGTCCGCATCTAGGCAGTGATCTTTGAAAAGACTTGTCAGCAAGTGCGTACATTTTCCATATTGCTTTCAGCAGTTTTCATGTTCTTTCCCCTTCACACTACATTAGCTGTCTCATGCATGCATCAAACTTAGGCTATTGCAGATGTTGCAAGCTACTATGTTTTACGAAGTAGCCCATGTTTGATAGATTATATTGCATAAAGACACGGTGTATTTTCTGTTGATTCATTTATGACTTGCCGTATAGCTCTTTTTAAAGCCAGTAACCGGCGGATACTTGTCCAAAACAGATATTACTTCGTCTTAGTCATGGGAACCGATTTGACCCACGAGTCTGTCTGTGATCATGTTATAGCAATCTGGCCTATTATTAAGTTGCAAAAACGATGCAAACATACTTTGGTAATGTTTTGTACATTTAAAAATTACTGTAATGTAACTGTAGGTGAAATAGTTATGCCTGATACACCATGCAAAAGTAAGTAGAGGCAGCCACGACTCCCCTACGTGACGTAGCACCACCTTTAGAATGTTCATGAATACTGCATAAAAATGGCTATTAAAACCGTTTTTTTCCCCTACTCGCATTCATAAAAATTATAAAATGATTCACAAATGTTTCTACGTACATTACAGAACAATATAATGTCTAAATTCACTGAAAATGTAACCTGCCATACACACTTTAATGGCAGTCAGTGGGGGTAGCTATTTAAAACACAACAGAAAAATGGCAAATTAGTCTCAGAGTATATGTCAATAAAGCTCTGAAACAACGGTAATCTTTCAACATGTTCATCACAAATTCATATGATAGCGGGTGTCTTCAGGATCCAAAAGTAAGTATATTTGTCTACAACTAAGTGCATACAACAATTACTTTTAGTGAGTATCATTTATGAATTTGGTAAGTATTAGTGCTTTTTCAGGTAAGTAGTAAAGTAGTAAGTAGTAAATGTCACATATGACAGGTGCTTTTATTGATAACCTTTTACCTTTGGTAAGTAAGTACCACGCTGTTCCTGAATACTGATATAGGTGTGGCACATTTTTTTTGTAGTAGTAAAGGTAAGTACAGTAGTTAATGTCGCATATGAGGTAAGTGTAAGTGTAAGTGAGGTAAGTGTGGCACTTTTCAGGTAAGTAATAAAGAGTAAGTACAATGAAATAGTTAAGTAGTAAACGCAAAGAGCAGGTGAAAACTGTTACCTGTTGCATTTCATTGACCTTGGCCTCCACAGTGTCCTCCCTCACAAAAAAAGCTGTACAGCTGATTCTTGCTCCTTCAGCCTCCGGTACAGCACTTCAGCATTTGGAATGTCCATTCCCCTGCATACAAGGCTGTCGGCTGACCGTTTAAGGGTGCCCCCAACACCGTCTGGAGCCCCTTTGCCATGATTGGCTTCAAAAAAGTTCCAGGACACCTCATTGAAACCTCTTTGGAATGTTTCAGATGACAAGAGAAAAAAGTTTCCCTTCTGCCTGTATTGTGTGGTTGGCCCATCACTGAAGAAGTGAAGACAGCTGACCTCAGGGAAGCGTTCCTTGACCATTTCCAGGACTGGATGCAGATGTGCCCAAATTGCTGGTGGGTCATGTCTTCTGCTCGGTGAAATGGAGCAAAAGGGAAGGGAAGCACTCTGCGTGTACAACATACCTGTGTGGAGGGTAGCTTGTTGGTGGGACCCCCCAAAATGTACAGACTGCACCTCACTGCCATACTTGCAGACATAATTTTCACTAAAGTCCACATGTATTAAGCATTCGTTGCGCTGCAGGGTTTCCCTGACTTCCCTGTAGGCTCTGTATTGCCAGCGGATGTTAAAAAGGTGGCTTCGAAATTTTACCATCCTTTCCTGGAATTCATCCAGAGCCTCATCCTCTGTCATTGTGCGCTCTTGTTTGACTGTGATAATGGACCTCTTGTCATCGTCAGAGGGAATGGTCTCTGAAGCCCACTGGAAGAATCGGATGTTACTATTGTTGGCAGGCCGGAGTGTTGGAATGGCTGTGCTTTTACAGGTGCCACATTCTCCATAGGCACAGGACTTGGAGTCTGCGTTGCACATGGATCCATCGGCCAACTCCTCAACATTTTGGCTTGACAAAATCCCGCATTTGAAGAGAGGGCCTGCCACAAACTGCAGGTTTTCATGAGTTTTACAGAGGCAGGTCTTCCTGTCGCTCTCTGTGGGTTGAACCACCCAGAATGGTCTGGTCCTACAAAACACAGAAAAAGAGATCTGTTCCGATGGATTTTCAGACAGAAATCGTTGATGGAGGTGTTTAAGGGTGTGTAATAACAGCCTCTTCTGCTTTTTCAGCTTCTTTTTTGTGATGGTCTCCTTTTTTCCTGTCGTTAGCCGGCTGACATCGTCTCTCAAGAAGAAGGCTGTTACCTTCCCTCTAGTTGACGCCCTCAGGTTTCTTGCCTTCCATCGGAATGCCAGTAGGCTACCCTGCTCTTTTGCTCTCCCCTGGGAGAATCCAAATGTCTTCTGTGCGAGTGACAGCAATTTGTATTTCTTTATTATGCTCCCCATCGTGACTCTCGCCAGCATCTGCTTCTCTCTCTCTCTCTTTGCATTTTTATATTTCTGCCGGATTTCCTCCACAACAGTTGCATGCAATAGGAGTCTCCTGCGCAGTCGTTGTGGGAGAGTATGTTGGGACAGTGCTTCATCCAGTTTTGCCAGAGGGGAATTTTGATTCGTTTTTGGCTGGCTTCGTTGCCATCTCTTTCTATACTTTTCCTTTTTTGATCTTTCTTTTTCCAGGAGGGCAGTAAGCTTTTCAATCTCCCTTTCCAATCTTTTTCGATTTCTTTTTCTCTGTTGTGTCCCAACCTTCCTTTGCCTAAAACAGAAAAAAATACATAATTAATATGCTATTCCAAGAATATTAAGATGACATTCTCTTGACCCTAAGCAAAAAGTATACTATAGTAAACTACAAATAGGGATTTGAAGTATTTAACAATGAATAAATTGCTGGCATAATGGTAAGGGCTGCTCATGGCCAGAGTAGCAGAATTCAAACCTGGAATGCTCAGATGAAGTGAGAGTAGTTGGGGGTGAGCTGCCTATTGTAATTTCAGGAGCATCAATCGTTGCCATGTCTGGTTGGGATTGGTTGGTGGTGGTTGGCATCATTTCTGTGGGTTCATTCTTCTTGGCCTTTTCCTCTCTCTTTCTCTCCCTCCACTTTTTTCTTTGCACCCGTTTCTCCCTTGGCGTCATATTCGCGATGCCTTTCTTTTTGCCTGATGCCTTGTCGCGCTGCCACTTTTCTTTCTCTTTCTGAAGGTATCTCGCTCTTCTCTCTGGGTCAGCATCTCGCTTGGCCCTGTAGCGCCGTTGCATCTCCGCTGCACTCAGCGGCATTTCCTAATCAATACATGAATTTAAAAGTTTTATATTGTATCTTAATACAATATACTGTAATAACATAAAAACTGACAAACTTCCTTATAGGGGGACACGATTAAAAGTTAAGTAGCTATTACCTAATTTCATGTTAGTGGCTACTTGGCTATTGGTTGTGTCTCCTTATAGGAAGTGTTCCCTAACATAATAATAACAATAGTAACAGATTATATAAAATGTAATGTGCAGTATATGCAATGTGCATGTAATCATGTAATATAATAATGCACTGCACTACACTACATATTAAAACAGATGTATCAATAACAAATACCAATTACAAATACCAACAATACAAGTGATATAATAACATAATAACAATATCAATAATGTAATAATTAATAATATAATATTATATAGTATAATAAATAAATAATAATAATATAAATAATAAATATACACACACACACATTCATACATACACATTCATACATACACAAATGTACTACAGATATAATGACAACAAGAACAATAACAACAATAATATAATATAATATAATATAATGTAATATAATATATAATATAATATAATATAATATAATATAATATAATATAATATAATAATGATTTTCCACCCTGGAAGGATCCCATTCCCCCCTGTTAGGGCTCATAGGCCTAACAGGGTGGAACCCGACAGGGTGGAATTTTTTTGGCTAATCTCATGCTAGCTCTTTACCAGATGAACTTTTAGCTATTTGACCTTCAGTAGATTAACACTACTTTAAGGACTAAATCAAATATGTATTTTTTTTAAAATTAGCTGAATTAACATTCCACATAAACTACCCCAACAGGGTGGAATTTTAAGCTTTCCCCAGAGGGGTGTGGCAGGTTTAAGACCAATTATGGTAAAGAGGGAGTGTAAGTAGAAGCTTACCTCAGTTTCCACAGTTTGAAAGTCCCACCAAAATGATGTCACTTCCTGTAGATGGCTTGTTTGGAATTGACCGATCCCAAGCCCCGCCCACTTTTAATATGTCACAATAGGGCCCGCAGCGAACCTCGGACAAGCTCGGACAACTTCTCCCTTTCCTGCATAATAGTAGACTATGAGGCTTGCAGCTTTGTCTTGAAAATAAGGTGTAATCTCATATCACAACGGTGGAATATGTGTTTGGGGACCTCTAAGACCAATAGCTTATTTATGGATGTGTGGGAATTTTTTTTATTTTTTTTCTTTAACCTTGCCAATTCGCTCGGGCCATGCCTTCCTTTTCATTCATACAAGAAGTAGCCTCAGTCAGCCTCGGCTCTCTTCAACCTGCTAAACAAGTTCAAACTTTGCACTGACATGGCTCTAATTGTAATACAATAAATAAACAAATAATACATGAATACGGTGAATAGGCTTACGCAAAGTTGCAGCCACGTAGGTAACATGAGAAATGGAGACGACGGACGCAATTATCTGCTTTGATGTTACAGCATCAGTGATAGTGACGGCAATGTTAATTTTTTTTACCCTCAACACAAATGCATGTTCTCTCCCAAAGCCTGTGCTTATATTGACACCGTGTTTTAACCTCAATCATGACAATTATTAGCTTATCAACCAGCGTCCCCCAAGGAGAGCCTACAGTAACGTTAACGTTAGCTGTGTGTAGTGCGTCTGGTAACATTAGGTTACGTCTGATCAGATCATTTAAAGGAAGAACTTTGCCGCTAACTAACGTTAGGTCTAACATCACAAGAAGAATCGAGAGTTAAGGGAAGGCTTTTACACCTTTTACACTCACAGATCAACAGTTTTGTAAGTTTACACGAAGCTAAGTAGTATTCCTTACGTTAGCTTACATTAGCCTACATTCAAAGATGGGCTACATGGGGTGGGCTACGCAGCAGATTCAGTGTAAAACATTAACGTCTTTACAAACACATAGGCATACAATGTCAACCCCATCCAGAAAAATTACTTGACATTTTGAGAAAGTTGCTAGGGATGCAATTTTGCTTCTAACGTTATGCTGTGTAGGCATCTAGCAACTTGGGTTGGTTAGGTTAACTTTCCCCCCCTGACCAGTCGAAATCGAAATAATCTGAAATAGGGAAACGGTGAACATTCACAGAGACGAACCCATCACGTTGTCTACTGTTGTTTTTATTGCTGTTCACATTTTCAAACGATAACATTCAGGCTATCTGGACCGATAGCCATCACAAGTGAGCGTATTTACACAGGCATTTCCAGCTCCAGGCACGCTGGTTTTGGCCAAAGTTGTCCGAGGTAGCTATACGTAACAATAGATGGGCGGGGCTTGGGATCGGTCAATTGTAGTTTTTTCTGACACCGCAATAACTAACATCCTAACAGGGTGGAACATAACTACTGGGACATGTAAAGTAGGGATTAAATAGTAAATAAGAAACAGAATTTTATCATATTAAATTACATGAATAAATAAAATATAGTGTGGCCTATTTAACTTTTAAATTGCTTTTTAATATATGTAAGAAAAATTCTCTCATTCCTCTACTTGAAGTTGGTTACCTGCACTGTGGGACACACCAAAATTGTGTGTGTGTGTGTTACCAAAAGATGGATTAATTATGAAATAATATGTTAATTGCATTTGAATTTAATCTAATGTGTAAAAGACAGTTGTTACACCATTGATGTACCTTATTTTTAATATTTGACACAGTTCATGGAAAAATACGGCCCAGCAAAGCATGCGGACATGAAATGTTGCTCCAAAAAGAGAATGACCCACATGCGCTCGACTGGAACCCCCAAGGTACAAGACGCAGAGGAAGGCCCAGAGACTCATGGCGAAGAACCACCAGAGACGAACTTCAGAAAATTAACACCACCTGGAATGAAGCCAAGAGAAAAAGCCAAGATTGTGTTGTCTGGAGGCAGCTAGTAGAAGCCCTATGCTCCACGCAGAGCGAAGAGGAATAAGGCAAGGTAAGGCAATGCCTGGAAACCAGTGTTTTTTATTGGACTCAGTTGACTGGCTACATCAAAAAGCCAAGCCTTGGAATGTACTGGAGTGTGGATGAGGTTGATGCCACTCCCTATTTCAGCAAGACCATGCATGTCAAAGAACAGATTTCAGATTATCTGGAGGTTTCTTCATTACAACAATAATGCAACACAGGATGACACTGACAAGATGTACAAAGTCCGCCCAGTGTAAGATTACCTTGTGGAAAAGTTTAAAGGAGAGTACCGGAGTGAATTCAAACATAGCCCTGTTGAAAGAGCTTGCTAAATGCGCTAGTTAGCGAGTGGAACAAAATAATTTGGTACAGCTCAGACCGAACGCGAACGCAGAAGCGAACATGCACTTTACACTGAATCGATGGGACCTGACTGTTGGAAACCGAAAATAAGATCTGAGGTTACATTGACTCAATGTAAACTGTTTCGCATTTGCGTTAGGTCTGTGCTGTTCGAAAATTTTTAATTTCATGCGAAATATATTGCTGTTAGAAGGCTCGTGCAGCAGGGCTATGCTTAAACTTACTCCGGTATATTGCTTTAAAGAGATGTATCAGCCAGGGCAAAACATTTGCATTGATGAGGGTATGATGCTGTGGCGATGGTGTTTATCTTTCAGGGTGTATAACCCACAGAAGCCTGTGAAATATGGAATCAAGTCATACATACTGTGTGATTCTGCCACATGGTACTACTTTAACATGCTGCCTTGTGTTGGGGAAGCTAGTCCTTTCAAGAAAAGAAAAGAAAAACACGCACAACCGTCTAAAAATGTTTCTGAGTGCAAGACCAGAAAAGTTACATGAAAAATTGAAAATAAGATCTGCACACAAAGCTCCCGTTATTCTTGATTTATTGTGACGTTTTGGGCAACCCGCCCTTCATCAGACATTACAAACATATAACCCACAGAAGCCTGTGAAATATGGAATCAAGTCATACATACTGTGTGATTCTGCCACAGGGTACTACTTTAACATGCTGCCTTGTGTTGGGGAAGCTAGTACTTTGCCAATCATTGTGTTCTCTCTCCTTGATCGTCTCACAGGTCATGGTTACAATTTGTACATGGATAATTTCTACAATTCGGTAGCACTGTGTGATCGTTTACTGAGAGCACAAACCAACGTCTGTGGAACGCTCAGAAAGAATAGGGGGGAGCCTCCGATCATTGGGGATTTGCAATAGACTGACCTGGAGGCAGGGGGAAAAGTTGTGCATCACAATGAGAGGGTGATGGTAATAGCATGGCAGGACAAACGGTTGGTAAAGATGGTGACAACCTGCCACCAAGATAGGATGCAGAGGGTTGATGTGTGGCAGAAGGGACGGAAAGAAAAGGTCTCTCAGTTCAAGCCGGAGTGTGTCATTGCGTACAACTCATTCATGAATGGGGTGGATAAGTTGGATCAAAACATTGGATACTATCCTTTCATCCGAACTTAAGGTCATTGAATTGGTCCAAGAAGTTTGTAGCCTCTCTCATCCAACTATGCATGTTTAACGCCTATATCCTGTAACAAGCAAGAGTTCTCTGAGGAAGACGCACTGCGTCAAAACGTTAGTCAATGTTGTCGCACCTCAATAAAGTACATTTTTAAAAAACTTCTGAGTGCTCCAGACATCCCTGGGTCTAGTCTGTTTGTAAATTAAAACCATTTCAAGGTGTTTTTTGTCGTTTTATTGAAAGAAAATCACTTTCAGATATTTGAGGTGTCACTAAAGAAATAAAAAATAGTGTCAAATGCATTTTTCTGCTTATCTGCTTGTCTCATGTCTCTTCACAAAAACCTTGTTTTCTCCTTTTTTATTAAAAAAACTGGTGTTTTTGGTGAAACCAACCTATGTTCTACTTCTTTTTACTCAAGAACGAGAACACAGAAAAGGGAAACAAACCTTTCCTGATGAAAGTAGAGACTCTACTCTTTCCTTTGGTGGGTTTGGTGTTTACATAGTCATAGCGCATCATATTCTGTGACTCTTTAAAAATCAGTCACAATACTCAAAAACTCTGGCAATATGGAGCTCTCCGCTCTGAAAAAGGCTGGCAGTCAATGAGTTAATGACAGATCCATGACAATGTCATGTCATGTCATAGTTAATGACTATGTCATGTCAGTCTTATGACAGTACCTTCAAATTAAGTGTAGCCTAACCAAAAGTTCTTCTGCAATCGAAATATGTGTTCTCTCCTTGTTGAAATGTTAGGCGTGAGAAGAATTCACATCAAAGATCAAACTAGGTTCTATGAGCTTCGTTAGGCTATGTATAATTGTTTTTTTTTTATTAAAGGTCACTTTTAGACTTAGATAGCAGATGAATGTATGTGAGAACCAAGCCAAGTCACTTCCTAGTTAGGGTCAGGACTCAACTGTAAGACAACTGTATACAGTTTTAGGAAAAGGAGAACATCCCTCTTCCATCTAATATTAAAGGAATACTCTACCCTTATATGAAATTGGGCTATTCGCCTGGAGTTACATATGTGGGTAAAAGCATTTTGGTCTCAGTACTGTACATGCATTTTCCTAGTTTGGCCATCTCCAGCAACCTCAAACATTTTGGTTTCAGTGCATGCATTTTCCTAGTTTGGTAACCTCATGTCTCAGGCGCCTCCTCCTTGTATTACCCAATCAGCGTTCACACCTCTTCCCACCTTCACTGACCCCTTTTCATTCAGTTAATACTCCCACACATTAGACCCCGAAGCCACCGCCAGGAGCCGCCATTTGGGCTTTCAGCCAAAGCCAGCCAATAGTTTTGTAAGCCATTAAGCCGCCATTGGATAGATTTTGGCTAAGCCAGCTAAAATTATTTGCATCAAATACAATTCCTTTTATCATGTAAGCTAGACACATGTATTGGCTACACACGTGAAAAAATAAATGATAAACAAAACCAATTTTGCACCTCAGATTCTGATCGCCGCACGCTCTATTGGTCGTTGCTACGATACGCATGACTCAAAATGTAATGACCCTTTTCCGATTCAGAGTGAAGACGTTAGTAGCTTAAGCAATGAGATTTCCCTGAGTAGACTACACGTTGAAATGGCAGAAAGAAGCAGAAAAGGTCATTTTGTTGAGCCCACCTATAGGTTACACACTAAGACTAGAAGTAAGTTAACGTTAGCAATGTTGATATTAACTCTAGGATAACTTTCGTTTTGATACCGTTTGTACTTGTAGGATGCGGACTTCACAAATATATCAGCACACCACGCACACATGTAATGAAGGATTCGGGATTGACATGGAGACCTCACTGTACTGATTCTCCTCGTAGTCTTCGTTCACATTTTTGGACATATATTGGCGATGCCTATGTGGACAACAAACGTATTGATGAGAAACTTTACTGTAAGCTCTGCTTTGACACAGAAATGGCGAAGGAACAAGGCATGTTATCAAAAGTTTACTGCTTGGGAGAAAATACATGTAGTGGGAACTTCCTTGCTCATGCAAAAGCTGTACGCAAGGAGAGTGCGATATTTCTCAAGGCCCAAACTAGCAAATTGACAAACTGTGTTCAAGCAGTGCCTAAAGGAAGCCCAGCTACTTCCCAATTTGATGTAAACGGTGACATTGTGTTGTGGCTGTGCCAAGACCTACTTGCCTTTGAGTTGATTGAAAAGGAAGGTTTCCAAACCTTCAACAATAAAAATATCCACCTAAATTTGCCAACAAGCAGAACTCTTGCAACAACAGCCCTGGCTGATGTTTACATGGCTTTGAAGACCAAAGTGCAAGAACTACTGGCAGACATTGTCAGTGGTACCATGATGTTAGATGGCTGGACTGATGCACACCATCGATACCCAGGGCCGGACTGGGACCAAAAAATGGCCCGGGCATTTTTGGTCATGGCGGCCCACCATGATTTTATCCAATATAAAATGAGTAAATTATGACAGCCCCTGCCCAAAAATGACCGTCGGCCCACCGGGCATTGCCCTGTATGCCCTATGGCCAGTCCATGCCTGTCAATACCCATATGTTGGTGTGAGACTCTGCACTGTAGATGTGAACTGGAATTTTCTTCTGGTAACACTTTGTGTGAAACCTGTAGAGAGCCACACTTCAGAAAACCTCACAGTGTTTGTGAGAGAATTACTTTCTGAATTCCTCCCCAAAGATAGGAATGTGTTGCTCTTTGATACCACTGATGGAGCAGCTAATATGGTCAAGTTGTAACGGTTGCTGGGCCATGAGAGAGTAACATGTGTAGCACACAGTCTACACAATTTACTTATAACTGACACTCTCACTAAAATTCCGGAAGCACAGGAATTAATTTCTCAATGCAAAGAGATTGTCAATGCATTGCACTTCAAGGCACATCTCGTTGATGAATTTGTGTTGGAGCAGAAAGAAGCAGACGTGTATGCCAAAATCCAAAAAATACAGAATGAAATTGATGCAGATTCCAGCCATCCGGTTGGTGAAATGAATAAGGAAGGGGAATTGGGAACTGGAAAATCCAAACAGGACACACACACACACACACAAAACACTGAAGACCACAGTGCCAACACATTGGAACAGTGTCCTCAACATGATAAGAGGCCTGGTCAGCTTGCAGACAGAAGTCAATGAGATCCTGAATAGGATAGGAAAGCCCTTGTTATGCCTCCTGCCTGATGACATCAGCCTACTGGGTAACTTGGTTAGCTTTTTTGAGGACTTCGAGAAATTCACACTTATTGTCAGTGAAGTCAGTCCAAATCTGAGTGCAACACCACTAATCAGAGCTCGAATTAAGAAAATCTGTGCAGCGGCTCCCAGAGACCCACCACTAATGAAGAAAGTAAAAAAACGAATAGTGAAGAACATGGACAAGCGGATTCCCATTACAGATCTGGTCAAAGCCTCTGCAGTGTTTGATCCAGCTGTCAGAGACATCACCATGACGAAGGAGGAAAGTAGAGAGCTGCTGCAGAATCTCCATGAGAAACTGGACTCCTCCAGGTAGCATTTACATTTCAATTAATTTTCTAACCTCTTAGCGTTCGGGGAGCTATTATCGACAGGGCCAGGAGAAACATTCTGATACATTTTGATAAAAATTTATTTTGTAAACACACGTTGTAGGTTAACTTACTCAAAACAACGGATTATTGAAGTTGAATTTGCCCTTTTTCACTATACCATTCTCTTTTTCTTCGAGTGAAATACTAGCTTCCGTTTTTAGCGTTTACGATTACGTTGACGCCTCATTTGCATACATTTTGGGTTACGCCTATTATCGGCCACTTCCGTTCAAACGACTCACCTCATTGGTTTTCGAGATATCTAGCTTCCTCTTTCACAAGTAAATACGACTGACAAGATGAATTATGATCAAAAGCGTTTATTTTAAGTAAATAAATAAAAATAAATAATTAATTTAATAGATAAATAAATAATTTTATGAAAATAAATACACAAACATATACACAAAACAAAATAAATAAAAATAAACGTGGTTATATATATATATATATATATATATATATATATATATATATATATATAAAAAAGCAACTATTGTTCAATGGAGGACATGAGCCGAGCCCTTATCCTCTGACACCGAAGGCACTCAAAGTCATTCTGGTTGTGTGGGTTCCACCTTTCACACGAACAGTGGAACCACTCGTCGCAGAGGGAGCAGCACACCCACGGCACCAGGTCTTCATCTTCGCCGGGAGGGCTCTCTTGGTGACACCTCCCGCACAGGTCTAGGATGAACACATAAATACAGATTGGCTGTTTTTTTATACTGTATGGCATTAAGAATGTTGATATACTTTTTTTATAATTATTTAGGCTAGGGTTACCTTGAGGTTGGGCCGTGGGTGCTTGCCTGCCCCTCGCTGGCTTCTTTGTTGCCTTCGGTGCCAGGGTCTTCTTCTTCTGCCCTGTAGTTAAGTGAAAAGTGTATTAACACCAGTTTCTGATTTCTATAAAAAAATTTGTTGTTAATTTTTTTTCTTCACTTACCAGTTGTTGTGGAGGGGTTGAGAGTAGTGGCTGCAGGGTGTGAGGAAGAAGAGGTGGAGGAGGCACTGGTGCTGACGGTGGCGAGTGGAGCTGTGGTGGTAACAGGTGGGGCCGAGGGACTAGAGCAAGAGCGTGGCTGTGGCGGCTGGGGGAATTCCCAGAGGCTTGGACGGGGGTCTTCCTCTTCCTGGCGGCGGCCCTCTGCTCCCTCTGTTCCACCGCCATCCTTGCATTGTCCTCTTTCTGTTGTAGGAGTCTCTCATACTCCTCCCCAGTGACGACTCGGGCCTCCCCAGTCACTCTGCGAAAGGTGGTCTTCTTCTGTTGGACCTGGATGAGGAGCTGCGCCAAGTCAGGTGGTATCAACCCTGCTGCCACCAGGGGGTGACTCAGCGCAGCTGATGGTACAGGAGTCGCCACTGGAGAGGGTGCACGGGCACTGGCGGCGGTAACAGGATCCTCTTCCTCTTCGATGTCTGTCAGGTCACTGTCGGTGTCCTCAGCGGCGGCAAGATCTCCCGGTGGTGTGGGGGCCCCTCCAGGCATGTCAGCGGCCATGGTGGTAGGGGGCCGCTGGGATGGAAGGAGCTTGGAGGGTCGTAAGGGAAGATGCATAAGGGTTTTAGATGGGTCGTAAGGGAAGATGCCACACGCTTTAAAGCCCTTGATGGCTTGGCCCCCTGACTTAACCTGCTGGTATGGACGATGGAAAATCCTGGCGAAGTTTGACCTGCTTACCACGAAAAAGTTGTTAAATGAGGAGAGGTCACCAGCGAGGTTAGCGAAGTGTGTCTTCAGGGGGCCAAAAAAACTCACGTCCAGGGGCTGGAGGACGTGGGAGCAGTGGGGTGGAAAACACAGCAGTGTGACACCCTCCCTCTTTGCCGCCACTATGACCCCTGAGGTGAGGTGTGCCTTATGCCCATCAAAGGTCAGGAGCAGAGGGCGCTCTTTTCTGGCATAAACGATGAAATGGTTAAACCATTTGAGGAAGAGCTCCCCGTCGATGTATCCAGCTCTTGATTTTCCGTAGAGGTCCTCCTTGGGTGTAGGGGTCTCCGGGAAAGTGCTGTTTGTAGATGATAAAGGGTGGTACGTCCTCCCCAGCCGCATTAAACCAGGCCAGTACTGACAGGTGGTCCCTGGAGCCCTGGGCCTGTTGGTATACATGTTTGGCTCCCTTCGCTGCCAGTACCTTGCTCTTGCTCTGCTCCAGACAGAAGCCAGTCTCATCACAGTTGTAAATTAATTCCGGTTTGTCCCTCAGCCCAAGCTCATCCAGAGTTTTTGAAAGTAATTGGAAATATTTCGCCACCGTCAGCCTCCTTGCGAAGATGGCCCGCCCTCGGTCTAGTATGTCGGATGTCCTCATGGCGATTTCTGACAAGTGCCTCCTCTTAAATCCCAGCCACCACTTTTGGCCCAGTGGTGGTGTGTCGATATTGCCGTCCCTCTTCCTCCTCACAGCAGTGGCGTAGGCCAGGAATCTTCTCTTGTTGAGCAGGTACCCATGCTCAGCACAGTAAATGCAGTAATGCACCAGGGACATTTCATCCGCTGGTGGTGGCCCAGATCGATTGCCCGTCCACGCACTCGGTCCCCCAAGGTGTTACGGGGGACATCAAAGATCCTGGCCGCTTGTCTAATGGGCATCCCTGCAGCCACTTCCTCTAGGGCTTGGTCCATGTTCTCCTTGCTCCACTGTTTCCTTACAGCTTTCATTCTGTGAATATTGTACTACAAATTTGTACCTTGTATATCTTTCCAAGTCTACATATTAAGTTTATATTGTTTAGTTTTGTACATTTACATGTTTCAGCGTGGGAAGCTCATAATTTTACAAGAGACTGGAGTCAACGCACCGCAAATAATGAAGGAATTAAGGAATTTTATTTGACACATGCATATAATTACAGGTATAAAATGCAATAAAATTGTGTTTGGTGTCAGTTTATTTTAATGTTAAATTTAAAAGGGTCACTAGATGGCAGTAATGCACTTTCTATTGTCAGCGCTGCATTAGGCTGCATTAACACGACATTAGACATAACTTCCGCCTTACAAACGCTCGTCCCGGTCATTTTTGGCCCAAGTGAGCATCCGTAGTTACACTACGTCATGCTAAATCTGTTAGCTTTTGAAATGACAGTTGAAAATGTCGGTTTAACATAATCTCGGGGAGACTAATTTGGATAGTACAGCAGCGAGTCAGAGTGACAATATCGTCGCGCCAGTGAGTGTTCCACACTGAAATGTACCCGGAAATGTACAACGTTACTTCATATACTTGACGTAAGTGTACTACGCTGTTTTTTTCCAGATATGTAGTTTAAATACCTTATTTAGTATGGAGCCTCCCACTTTTGACGTACGGTTCACCGGTTGGTCGCGAGCGTTGACGTAAACATGACACAGCGGAAATGGCCGATAATAGGTGCTATGACGATAATAGGAGCACTTCCGCGCATATGGCATGCCCAATTTTCCTCATTTTTAGCTTTAGCTTAGCATAGGCGCTTGAATGTAATGTGTAACGATAACAAATCTTTGGCGACTTTACTTTCCAGCGCCTATGCTAAGCTAAAGCTAAAATTGGGGTTGCCAGACTAGGACAACACATGTACTGACAACAAAATGCTCTTACTCACATGTGTAACTGCAGGTAAGGGGGTGAATAACCGATTTTCATAAAGAGGTGAACTATTCCTTTAAGGTGGACTTCCTGACTGGCCTTTCCACACTCAGAACGAAGAATAAAACAAAGAAGAATAAAACAGCTTCTCTCCAGTGTAGATTCTCTTATCCTCAGTGTAGATCCTCCTAATAGTCTTTCCTCACTCAGAACACTTTTCTCCAGTATGGATCCTCTGGTGTTTCTCCAAACTACACTTCTGGCTGAAGGCTTTTCCACACTCAAAACACGGATAAGGCTTTTCTCCAGTATGAATCCTCTGGTGAGTCTTCAGATGGCTAATTTGACTAAAGGTCTTTCCACACCCAGAACACACATATGGCTTTTCTCCAGTATGGATCCTCTAGTGTTTCTCAAGTTCAGCCTTATCATTAAAGGCCTTTCCACACTCAAAACACTGATAAGGCTTTTCCCCAGTGTGAGTTCTCTTATGTCTCTCCAAACTACCCTTCTGGCTGAAGGCTTTTCCACACACAAAACACTGATAAATTTAAAGAGTAAAATATATGCATAAGGCAAATGGCTGTTAAAAGAAAAACATAATAAAGAAATTAGCACTAGGAAAATGCAAGCACTGAGACTAGTGCATTCCATTTAGACTCTGAGGTTCGGATTTTCGGATTTTTCGGTGCTAAAAACAGGAAGTTTTTGCCTCCGACCCAGAGAGCTTCGGAAATTAGGACCAGCAAAGAGCACACCGAGTTTTAGACGCCCATTGAAAGAAGCACTGCTGTGGGATAGAGCTGGTAGTCTGATTCAGAAGCCTACTTTTTGTATCTCACAAATTTGAACAGTAGGCTAATAATCCACACGTTTTCGATATCATTACATCATTGCATCATCATTTTGGAATCATTTTCATTTTTGCCCAAAATAACGTTTCAGGGTGGGCAAGGTGACAGCAAGGTGCTGCTGTTAGCAAGCTAACGCTAACGAACTAGCTAACACCACTTGTGGCATTTCAAATGACAACCCCCTGGATTACATGCACAGAGTAAAATAAAGTTTGTGACATGACATGTAAGTGTTTGATATCATTTCAAGCCCAGCAGTTTAGGCTATGCTGTTACTGTTCGTTTTAGGACTAAATGAACTTCCATTTCATTGTCGTCATCACACAATGCATTCTGGGTTTGCCCCGGAATTAGACTCTAGCAACAATCTCTGACTAGACTTGCAAAATATTTTAAAAAATTTCGGGTGAAAAAAAAATGTGATTGGGTGTATGAACCGGAGCTACGATGGGGCCGTAAAAAAGTTACAGCTTAACCAACTGCTATCTCCAGGGCAAGATGGCGCCGATTATGACGATTTTGACGAATTTTGGCAATCCCTATTGTCAGACTATTGTTTGTAGCGAGCTAACGTTAGCTAACTAACGTTTTAAATTGAGAAGTGGTATTTCACTGAATGACAACTAACTAGATAACATTATGACATTAGTTTTAGTGGACAGAGCAAAGATAAAGTTAGACTGCAACAATCTAGTTTAAGCAAAGTCCAAAAACAGTCAGCTCCCTGCATAGGTAGCCTAAGCTACTGCCAGTTCCTACTCACTAGTAAAGTAGCCCAGGGATTCATGGTTGTTCTAAAGTGTTATTTGTTGGTGAAATACTTGATTACAGACAGTACACAGAATTATATTGGTATTATACATCATTCATTATAGTAAGATTGTAATGTATTCCTCTGTCTTGGTCAATATTCAATTCATTTTGCTTCCACCTTCCATCCGAATTTATCAATGAAATGGAATGCAATCGAGACGAAGTTTGGTGTGTTTTTAGCGGACGTGACGTGACGTCCGTCTGTCCGTCCATCCAAGTTTCCAAGACAAATGGAATGCAGAATAATATGCTTTTACCCACATATGTAACTCCAGGTGAGGGGGTGAATAGCCATTTTTTTTAAAAAAAAAGTAAACTATTCCTTTAAAGAAATATCATGGAATCGATCCAAGCCTAACCGTGTCAAAAGTGAATGGTCTTTCCCTGTGATGATAGAAATGTCTTGTCTTGTTGTGTTCACGTACATAGCGTGCTTGGTCTATGTAATGATGATGTGTTTCAGTCATCAATAATGAGATGAAATCAAACAAAGGTGGTGGCTCTGCTAAGATGATTAAAGGAAAATGGTAAGAACTTGATTAAAGTAGAGATCCGGTGTGATTCTGTCTTGAAATATGTGATTGGAACACTGACGTTACTGACGTTACACTGATAGTTCACTTGTATCCGACCCTTCCTTTTGGGAATATGACAAATTAGCCGATTAGCTCCAAACAGGCTTACCGATGGGGTGGATGAGCACCGCGATAGTCTGAAAGTGTACTGTAGCTCACCTCCATATTTTCCACAATTGACGAGGGTCGAAGTTACTTCAGATTTCCTTCCGTAGATAAAAGGCTTACAGGCTTTTGCTGCCATCCTGGACCAAATTAATGCTAGATTGATATGACTTAGAGGTGAAATGATATATTATACAATGGCCTACTCTGACTTACTACTGTTTAGGGGGCTGCCCTTTGCGGCAGACTGCATATCCCTGCTGCACGAGCCTTCTAACAGCAATATATTTTGCATGGAATGAAAGAATTTCGAACAGCATAGACCTAACACGAAACACTTTACATTGAGTCAATGTAACCTCAGACCTTACTTTAGGTTTCCAACAGTCAGGTCCCATTGATGCAGTGTAAAGTGCCTGTTCACTTCTTCGTTCGCGTTCGGTCTGTGCTGCACCAAATTATTTTGTTCCACTCGCTAACTAGGGCATTTAGCAAGCTCTTTCAACAGGGCTATGCTTGAATTCACTCCGGTATTTTCCTTTAAGGACAAATTGGGGATATGTTAAAAAGTTTCAATGACTCCATTAAAACAATTTTGGTAATGGGATGGATGTTCTGTCTTTATCTTCAGATGCTTGGACAGAAAAAGACTATGCATCCTGAAAAGTGTATGTGTAGGTCTACAAAACTTGTATGCATTTTAACATATAGGTCTAGCCTGTATTTTATTATTATATTATCAGTTATATCAGGTACAACCTTCATTGTGTATCCTGTAGGCTGAGCTATTAGGTCATATTGCCTACTTGAGGACCATTAGATGTGTGGACAGTATTTTGTGGTACAATCAAAGGTGTGACTAGCATATGTTGTACAACCTCCATTGTGTAGATTCTGCAGATTGACCTTAATGACCAAACTGCCAACTTGAGGACCATCAGATGTGTGAACATTTCTCACACTTATGAACAATGAACTCAGATTAATCCTGATGGATATGGTTCCACTTTCATGGCATGTATAATGTTCAATTTCAGATAGAAAATGGCTCGACTATCAAGTGAAACTATACAAAGATTATGGCCTAGCTCCTGACTGTCCAACAACATGTTTAGGGAATCCTTGGAGGTAGTGAACAGGTGTGAATTGCCCCATTTGAGATGATCAAAGCCAACTATTTAGTATCAGGTCCTTTACAGGGCAAAATAAGGATCCAACATATCCTAGCAACCAAATTCTTACTGGAGGAAATGAGTTGCGATTAAAAGTGATTAATCACAATTAATCATTGCAAAATGTTGTGATTAATCAGATTATTAAATCATTTGACAGCACTAGTATTTTTTTCTTGTATACGTATCTTATTGTTGTGTCATAAACAAATGTACAACTATTTCCTGTTTACCTGCAGAGATTTACGAGTAACCATTCATACCATTAGATGGAAACCCATGCCCAGATAAGAGGCTCATCATAACAAAGTATTGACACAACGCTCCCTCATGATTTATTCTACTGCTTAATGTTGTGGTCTAGCTCTGTGGCAGTCTTCCCATTGCATATTATGATACTAACCTGTAGTTACAGTACTTATTTGTGTCAGGGACCTGATTAGTTTACAAGAAGTGGTTTCTGAATTGTGACGTTTCACTGCAGTGCCACATGTCTCCAGGCTATTGCAATTGTTGAAGTACTGGAGATTGTTGAACATTTTTTGTGTTTAATTGATGTGCCATGATTAATTTGACAGTTGAACCAAAAAGCAATCATACTTCTGGCAGTTGCAAAGGGAATATTTATGTTGTAAATCATGTGACTTGTGGCATGCTAGAAAGAAGAAGTGTTTAAAGTACAGTTCCACCCATTCATCTCCAAACACAAATAATGTCTACTTTCATTTCATTATGAAGCTGCCAGATGTAATGCTGGTCTATTAAAATACTTTGTAGCAAGTTGGTATTCAGATGTGAAGGTAAGCTTTGGTACTGCAGTTTGTTGGATTTCAGTTGTGAAGAGAATATGTCGCTAGATCAGCCTAGCCTGAATGGTAAGTGAACGGCTAATAATTAAAATGGTTATGTTGTGGAGATATAATTCTCAGTGGGATTGTCTTCATATCATGATAATATTTAAATTTTAAGAATTGATGGTGTTTGTATGCTGCAGAAAGACTATTAAAAGCCTAAATTAGCTCTAATGTAGAACATTTAATACAAGGTAAAAACTGAACTGAAATGATTAAACATATATATGTTTATAATTTCAGTTCAGTTTTTACCTTGTATAAAAATATATAAATAAAACAAAGCATTACTTCATAATTTGAGGATAAGAGGAGATCACTACCAACCACACATATAAAATATCTCTTTTGCTGTCTTTGGAATATTTCTGTAACTCATGATTGAAAAGGAAGCAAACATGTTGATCACGTGCAGATGTGAGGAGACTGAAAAGTTCTTGGTTTCTTTTGATTTCTGGAAAGGACTAATGCAAAATGTCAGTTCCAGTAATATATGTACAAATACACTCATAATCTACACAAAACAAAGCATACATCTTCATTTTCATTTATTTTTTCAGACCTGAAAGTGGTATTGTTGGGTCCAAATCATTCTGGCAAGACAGCTGTGAAAAACACTTTGGCAGAGTTTTTGAAAACTGCGGCTTGCAAGAGTGAAGAAAGTGAGGTCACTGGTAGGAAGATTATCTTTATTGACACCCCAGGCTGGTGGAGGAATAATCTATTGTCTGAGAGTGCAGAATTGATCAAACAGGATCTTGTGCTGAGAGTCTCTACGTATGCATCAGGGCCTCATGTCTTTCTTCTGGTTGTTGGCAGTGATGCCCCATTCACTGAGAGGAACAGGAGGTCTATAGAGGAACACTTAGGGCTATTTGGAGAGAATGTTTGGGAGCGCACCATAGTGGTGTTTACCAAAAGTGAATATCTTGGTGCAACCATAGAGCAGCACATTGAGAGTGAAGGGAAGGCTTTGAAGTGGCTGGTAGAGAAATGTGGGAACAGGTGTCAAATGATTTATATTAATTGTAATGGCTGTAATGAAGTAGGTAAGTTAGTGGAACAGATTGATGTTGTAGCAAAGACTAAAGGCTGTTGTGAATTTGATGAGAAAGAAACAAAGGACAGAGAGGAAAAGAGGAACACTTGTAAAAGTAGAGCAACTCTGAGGAAGCAGAAGGTTATTGAGCAACGTCAAAAACTACATAATTATGGTGAGTGGCTTAAATCATTTAAGGTTAAATATATTGTCAAGGAATTGTCATTTTATTCATTATTTGTTTAAATTTACCAATCAATTATAGCTATTTCACAAATGGAAATTGTTAAATCTGCTCATTTAGGGGTAGTACCCTCACTACGAGAAATACGAATTCTCCTGTTGGGATGGTTGTTCTCTGGAAAGACAAGTGCAAGCAAGACCATTCTGGGACTAAGAGATGGTGTTAAGAGAAGCAGAACTTGCCAATCTGAAAGACACTCTGGAGAAGTTGCTGGAAAGAAAGTCTCTGTGGTAGACACTCCAGGCTGGTGGAGGTCCTTTCCAGCCAAAGACACTCCAAAATGGGTTAAGACAGAATTACAAAAAGGAATGAGAATTGATTCCAAAGCTCCCCATGTCATACTTTTAGCTGTCCCTGTACACTCCAAATTTGTTGAAAAACAGAGAAAAATCACTGAAGACAACATGAAGATGTTTGGTGATAATGTTTGGAGACACACCATGGTGCTGTTCACATATGGAAACTCGCTAGAAGATACAAGTATTGAAGAACACATTGAATGTGAAGGGGAACATCTTGCATGGCTTGTAGAGAAATGTGGGAACAGATATGATGTTTTAAGTTGGAATGATAAAGAAGATAAGGTTGTAGAACTGATTGAGAAGTTAGAGGAAATAGTGGCACTTAACAGCCTATTTTTCCTTGACACGACACAAATACAGAGAAATGTGCTTAAAGACACACATGAGGAGGTAGAGGAAGAAAACTGGACATTGGTTGATTTCTTGAACCTGGAATGGCAGAGAATGGATAATGTTGTGGAAAATAAGATTGAAAAAACACGCAGCAACACTCTGCCAAGCCTGATAGGAAGCAAGAATGTGGATATAGACTGTGAGTTTCTGTTTTGCCATTCTTTGGAAATGATGACAATTTTTTTGTTATACTGTTTTTTAAGTTGACACTTTTCTATGATTGGTTTGTTGATTGATTGAATGAATGATTTCACCAACACTTCCATCCAGAGATATGACAGTATCTTTCTTTAGCAACTTATAACAGTTCTACTTGTTTGTCTTACAGAATCATGTATTTGTTTGAAACATTCTTACAAGTAATACAAGTAATTTTACAATAATGCAGATGTTTTAACAGATTTCTCTCTGAAATTAGTTAGAGACAGTAACTCAACAATTCAAAAGACTTCGGAGAATTCCAGACAGCCTGTCAGTCCACTGAGCCCTTGTGAAGCTAGGCCCCCCATTGAGGAATCTGGTATTATGAATCACAATACAGGTATTACATTTTGCTAATCTAAAATGTAACAATGTAAAACGTGATGTCCTCATACTGATCCATGTAACCATAGGTCATGAAGACCAAGGGCACAGCTGTGGAATTAATGCTGATCAACTCAAGTGCATGATGGAGAGGATGGAGAAGGAGTGGAGCTGGAGGGAGATTGGAATCATGGAGAGATTTCAGTTTATGCTATCATTTCTCACGGACAAAGGTAAGACTTTCGATTCAATTTTATTTATACTGTAGACCTTTAAATACAATACAATTGCCTCACAATGCTTTACAGAAGAGAAGCACCAATGAGTGACAGGAGCAAGGAAACGCCCTTCTATTTGTAATAATTCTTTTTAGGAAGAAATCTTGAGCAGATCCGCAACTCATGGCCTCAACCCAACTGCCAAAGGCCCAGTGAATTACCAGTGCAGTCAGTGGCTCAGTGACAGATCACAAATTTTCCATTGTTTTGACAAAGCACCAGAGTAGCATGATTACATAATATTGTCACACAATATTATATGATAGTCAAAACAACGTTTGTTGCCTAAAGTTCTGGTTGGACACCTCAAAAGAAGACGAAAGTCAGTCCTGGGGCCTCATTTATAAAACTCTGTGTAGGTTCTAAGTTTCGAATGTTCAAATCTTAGAATTTACATACGCAGTCTTTTTATGTATGGCAGCTGGTTATGCCAACTTGACTGGATTTGTGTGTGCACGCAGTCTTTTACACCTTCCATTATCGCTCCACAAAATTCGTGAAATGGTCAATACAAGATAGTTCATGAATATGCAAACATATACCAGCAGCATTTTAATGGAGAATCGTTGGTGGTGGGATAGATCAAGACATCAATTTGACTGAGGAAGTAGAAGTTTGGGGGAAAGCAAGAAAGGTCACGGCAAGAGCAACTGAGAAAAAAAAGGCTTGGTATTTTGCATTGTGTTCAAGAACATCCGTGATTGTCATCCTTAATAGCATACACATATCTTCATAAAATCAATGCAGGTGGCTCGATATTTCGTGTTACTTAACACAGGTCACTAAAATGCTGCCTCGAAAATGTTGAGGAAGCCTAAAGCACGATTCCATGTGTGGTCAAGAGGTTGTGGAAAACTGGGAACTTTTCCACGCATACTGAAAAAGACGCAAGACGCAAGTCTTTATAAATACTGACTTTTGTGAGAAATGTTGCGACCGCAATTTTCACTCTGCTTCATGTAACTTTTTCTTGCATAACTGGCTTTATAAATGAGGCCCCTGGTATGGGCCTCAAGTGAAGTTGTTTTTGTCCCATTAAGGGGGGTTGCTGTCAGGGAGAAAGGAAGCGTACACCAGAGTTGGCACTCACCAGAGCCCATGGGTTGTCATTGTGACAGCCATCATTCACACCATATCTGCATGCTGAGATATCTTAGCTATGCAACCTTCTACACATTTGCCTCCTTCTCTTATAAAATTTCTTTGTTGGCATTGTATGAAATCTTGAAAGAGAAAGCAATGAAAGCTTTAGGCAGTCTAAGAAAAAGGCCAATTAAAGCAAAGCTTGCTTCCCAAAGATATGTTCCAATGCTAATTAGAGGTTGACTGTCCCAAGTAGTTGTCCTGTGTTAGAATAGCAGTGGTGAATGGTAAATCAACCCATTGCCCCGATGTCTGTAGGTCACTGTGTACAGTCAGTATGAAAATTTGGAAAATATGGTACAACATAGACTCAAGCCGTCTGATAACAACACTAGCTGAATAGATGAAGCTGAATATCATGAATTTACATAAACTCTGCAGGTGGGTCATCTGGAGTTGACGTGAATGATCTGGAATCCTCAATTAGAAAGGTCCTCAGATGGTTTGAGGGTACATCTGGTTATGGCTCTTCAGGCTCGGTCATGGATGATGACAGTGGAGAGAATGAGTAATGCATGTTATGCATTTCAGCTGTTTATGCTTAATCATCAAATAATACTTAATCATGATATTATACTTAATAATTTTTTTTATAGTATCACTGTAATCTGTTAGGTATTTGTCATTTAACATTGTATTGTATGTAATTGGTCTGTTGATACCGCTGTGGCTATGGTTTGGCCATATGCATGAAGCCAAATTCTATTAATAGTTTGACCAGACCTAATTGTTGTATGGCATACAGGCATATGCTTTCATTTAGACATATTTGATGATTTGTAAATTCAGAGATTTGATTTTCTTTTAAGGGAACATGGAGTTTTGTTGTTTAGTCAATAAATATACATTTTGTTGATAAAATGTCTACAGTGTATATTTGATATAAAAATAAAAGTGAAATGTACATTTATTGTAGCAAACAAGAGTTCTCTATGTGTGTGGGTGCGTGGATGAATGTGGCATTGAAAAGGACAAAAACATGTTTTTTTGCAACTCTAAAAAAAACTTACACAGGGGTGCCATCGTCACCAGAAATCTCTCAGGTAAGGCAGCTGCCCTGTTGCTGATCTACATCAAAGTCCTTTTAAGGCAAGTCCTTTCACTCAGCAGCCAACTTAGGTACGCCTTCAGGGAGTTATTTGAGATTAGTAAGTGCAAGCTTATCTAAATGAATGGGGAGATATCCATATATCCAGAGGAGCAGGTTGCATTAATTTAAAAAGCATATTGTTTGAATCCATGTTTAAATCGTAATTGAATGCTGTCAATATTGTCACAGTCATTTCCCAAATAGTAGCCTGGCTGGCAGGCCTTCCTATATCATTGAGATGTATAGTCTGGCATCGAGAGATAAACTGAACTCAATCGTGGGCTGAACACTGTGCTATCTTTCAAACTACTTCTGGACGCAACAGGATAGCCTATGGCCAATCGCAGGAACGAACAAGATCGGCGAAGCCTGCCCTAAACACATAGAGCGTTGTGATTAGATGTCGCCAACGGCATCATCCAATAAAAATCCCTATTGCTTGCTACTAGACATACAGGCTGAGCAAATTAATTTACCAAATTAATTTTATTAGGGTTTCTAGGCTACCCAAATAGCGCTTTAAAAGGCTTTATTCAAAACACAAATATTACACAAATATTGCTCACTGAGTCTGCGCAAACATTCGCCACATGGCTATTATGGAGGGAATAAACTAAAAGGTAAGCCTCCGAAGGTGTTACGTCATTGGGAGGACGTGCTAGGCTAGTAGGTGTAGCTCTGGAGAAACTGCAGTCCTGCCTGATGTCCCTTTAAAATTAATTACATTTCAAACTCTAATGGTGATAGCCTAAATGAACAAGAATATGGTGATTAGCAGTTATTTTGCTGCAAGCAGATCCATTCACATCCCACAAAGACCTCTGCAAGGCTCCTACTCCACCTGATACACCCTACAATTGCGGTATCATCACTGAATTTCTGCATGTGACATAACTCAGAGTTGTATTTGAAGTCAGTGCTCTATGTGAACAGTGCAGAAGAGAGAGCAGTTCCCTGTGGCGCCCCTGTGCTACTGACCACAGTCTCAGATGTGAGATCCCCCAATCTAGCAAAGTGAGGCGGTTCAGTGAGGTAATCGGTAATCACCAGGCTGATGTCCACTGGGGTTGGATGGTACTGAAAGCTTCACCAGTAATTTTGCCTTCACTTATCTAGCAACTATGCTTTTGAGAAGTGAACCCTAAAGTAGTAGCAATTTACATGGTACCATGTTGGTAGGTGGGGCCATGTGACTTCAGCTGGCCAATGGCAGCCCTTCCTCTCCTTTTCCCAAAAATCCTTTTCCTACCAATCACTACACAGCACCTGCCCTTTTCTACCCAATCGGAATGTCCCTGCCTGACGTTTTGCCAATGAATATCCAGTGGCGGCTACAACATTTTCTAAGGTCAGCACTCAGCAGAGTGCATCGCTGTCACATAAGTGAAGCTTCAAAGTAGGTTCAATTTTACTATCCTTTTTAAAATTATTGCTGATACATTTATTGAAGCGTCAAAGTAGGTTTCATTTTACTGCCCTTTTTAAGTGCAATGTTAAGGAAGTGGATAACCCAGGCCTATTGCAGGTTTAGGCAGTGGATGATAACAATTAGGGAACAGGCCTGCCCATATGGGCACATAAAATGGCACAACCTCTACAGAAAGGTTAGGCTTACATTAATAGACATACACACACACACACACACACACACACACACACACACAGAGAGAGAGAGAGAGAGAGAGAACAGTGTATAGACATAGCTTCTGACATTGAAATGGAAGACATACAAAGTTAAGTAGGAATGAGGAAGCATTATTTTGCTGAATTTGGCTGTTTAATTAACATTTACATCCCATGCAACATGTTTGTCTTGTCCACTTCCAGGTGAGTTGAGTCCAGGCATTTCTGTGTGGAAATGCATTCAGTGCAAATAAATATGAATTGTTTTTTCATCATGTGCCCTCGACATTTTTCCTCTGATGAAACATTGCACAGATATCCCATAGTATTTTACTTTTAGTGCAACATTCAATAAACCTTCATTTGAAACCATCCTCTCTGTGAGTCACTTCTTCACACATTTAAAGGGGTCAAATTATGCCTTTTTCAAGCTAACTTTTTTAGCTCTAATGATCAGAACAGGCTGTTTCTCATGGGGGCATGCACTATGTAACTACAGCCAACAAATTAAGGATTTTCCGCAGTGACAGGCCACCCCTAATTAATCAATGAATCATTTTTAATTGTTCTCAGTTGCAAAATGGCTGCCAACTTTTTGTTTTTGCAATTATCCATTCTCATTACCCTCGGCTGCTTGTGGCAGCCAATGTTGTGGTACCCTACCCACCTTATCTTGTGACATAGGCCTTAGTTAGGAAAATTCTAAACAGGTGAACGGTTTCTAACAGTGTAAATTATATATATATATATATATATATATATATATATATATATATATATATATATATATATATATATATATTTTTAAGTCAAACCTACAGTGTGTGTAGAGGCAGTATAGACCCAAGAAACTCATTCAAAAACCATTAAAAGTGATTTATAACCCCTTTAAAATCATGAATGTCTGTGATGGTACACTCCACTGCATCGATAGGCCTAACGTTACATTGCGGCAACAGAAGTCATTGAGGAAAGGCCATTCAGTGCCTACTTTCACCCGAAGTTGGAAGAGTGGGCCTAAGGAGCAGGACTGAAAACCTTTGCGGAAAACTGTTTGCACATGGTGTTGGACTCACGTGTAAATTTGAGGAGACTATTAAAGAGTAACGTTAACTTTACAACTTTAAATTCAAGCACCAACGTAGCACGTTTCTCTGCTTGGATTCTCCAGAGCTGCTGTGTATTAATAATACTTAAGGCTATAAAAACTACAGGGGATCTTGGAGGAAACCCTCTGCGCTCTCTGTGTTTTTTGATGAAAATCGCACCAGTGCGTACTTTGACAAATCCAGAGCTCAGCGATTTCAACTCAACTTCCACCTTGCAGTGCTCATGCTTGTTATGTGGCCATGTGAGGATTGTCACCACAAGTCAGGTGACAACGTTAGTTCAGTCACTGTTGTTTACATAGACCACAAGAGAGGAAGTAAGTATCTTGCTCACATTAAATTACACAGTGTGAACAATACCAATTCAATATGCTATGTCGCCAAAATGGAATGAAGAACCAGAAAGTAAGAATCAGAGATAGGCCAAGGTTTGTGGCAATATTGCTTGCAAGATTGTGTTTTCATTTCTAAGCAGATTTCAGTGCACTCTTGCCTGGTTTTCACGCAGACCCTTCGTGCATCTTTGTTCAACTTCGTGAGCTCGCACGAGGGTCTGGGCGCGGCTTGTTGAGCCCGAAGTCTTCGATTACCCCATACTCGAGCCCGCCTCTATGCCATAGATCTAATCACAATCGTGGGGCGGGTAGTACGTCGAAGAAGTAGTACGTGACACGCAAATTGAATTTTCCAATCAGGTTCGAAATTTTTTTGAATACACCCCCCGCCCTGTCACAGCAGAAAACAGCTAGGCAACCGACAGAATTCCAGATGGATGACAAACATCCATCTGCGTGAGAACCAGGTTAGTGCACTCTACCAACAACCACAAATCATATTGTGGTCTTTGCTAAAATAAAAATTTTCTAATGTTGGTTTTAATGACTGCCTGGTTCATAGGTAGGCTACCAAAATGCTCTATGCAATGCCATACTTGAAAATGGCGTATGCTAATGTGCCTCCGCTAATCTGCACACTTGTTTGTTTCTTTAAAATGGGTATAATGTATCATTCATGCAAAACTGTTGTCCATGATTAATTTGAAAGTTCAAATAAAAAAAGCATTCAGACCTCAGGTAGTGATCAGAAAGGAAATACAGTATATATTGTGTGGTCACATGTTCATTGTGAAATATAAATAAATTGTCACATACTGTAACTGCAACCATCTTTATCAACATACTGTAGGGAAGCTTACATGTGACTCATGGCGGAAGTGTTTAAACCATTGTTCCACCCACTCTGTCATCAAAATCATTTCTGCTTTCTTTTTCCAAATAATGCTGGTGTATGGAAACATACACTGAGTAGAACAGCATTCCGGTGTAAGAGGGTGAGCTTTGGTACTGCAAAAGTGTGTTGGATTTTAGTTGTGAAGAGAGTACAGTATGCCTGTAGATCAGCCAAACCTGTGTGGTAAGTATATTTTGAATAGTTTAAATAATTATGTTGTCATTATATTATGTTGGGGACATGATTCTCACTTGATTTTATTAACTATTTTTTAATAGTTTTTGTCAGGACATGTCAAATGTTTTGTAACAATTTGTCATGTAATGGGACCAATTCATTTACAAAAAATGGAAACATCATAAACATGCTTAATACATCACTTTAAGAACTTTATATCTGCATACTGTACATACATGTATCTGTGACTACATCAAAAACATTGATCTTGTAAATGGCAATCATGCTAAGAGAAAAGAGTGAGTGATAAATGGAGCTGGGCATTTCATATTCACATTTTTGTACCTCTATTTATTTTTGTTTGTTGTTGTTGTTTTTTGTTACTTCCTCAAAAACAAGACAATTTATATTGGGTTGTTAATAATGACAAAAAGTCGAAGACATTTTGTTAATATTTGGAAAATATTGGCACAAAAATGTTGTGCACATCTATTTTCAAGTAGGGTTAGTTGGTATTTTTTTTGTTTATTTTGGTTACATTATAAAAATTTGTGGTCAAGGTGCCATCTGGATTCTGTGTGCCATGGTGTCCATTTTGTGTCTTGCTGCCATCTGTGTTTTCTTTGTGCTTTGGTTAGCTGTTGTCACAATTGCTTGTCTCCTTTTGCTCATATGTTGAGGCTCCTTGTGTTTGTTTTCGTCATGTGTTCTCATTCACTTCCCATCTTATTTTGTCTTATCAGTTGTGTCACATGTCTCCTGCCTTGCTAGTTTCTGTATTTCCTGCCTTCCGCTCTGTTGAACTATTGATTCTGACAGGATTATCTGTATACGTTTTGGATAATTCTTTGTTTGATGTTGAAACCTGATTGTCTGCATGGAATGTCAAGCTGCTTAAAGGGCAACAAGACAACAAGAGGTCTATTGCTCAAGCTACTTGAGATTAGCCAATACTGAAGACACAAGACATTATGGTCCAACCATATACTGTAGGTTTCCTTGAACAGAGAATAATCACTTACAACTAGCCCAATGGGGCAGATTTTTAAACTGTGTTTTCAGCATCTAAACATGCTCCAAATATCACCCCAAATTATGTAACATCATCAGACACATTACAACATACCACTGTATAGTGTTTATGTAGCCTGCCCGCCCATAATACTGCTGTTCATCCGTATTCATGGTCTGGAGGTTCTTTAACCTGACGCGATTATAGTGCAGGGACGCCGCTAAGGGGGGAAAGGTTAGGACGATTCTAAGGGCCCAGCACTGACAAGGGGCCCTTTCAGGGCTGTTAGTATTACTTCAAACAGTATTGGCTTGAGAAGACTTTTGAAATGAAATATTTCATTGTATTTGTTCAATTAAGCAAATTAAACATTGTTGTGATATTCTATAATATTTCCCACAAATAATTTTTTATATAGTCGTTTCACCCCTCTCCCTTTTTACCAAATGGTATGGTCCGAATCGTTCAGCGGTACACCTTCAGCTTCCGCTCCGACAAGGCTGCTTAGCTGCAAGGTGTTCAGTTAGTTGCAGCTGCTGGTGAGCATTGTTTGCCAAGTGTGGAAACAAGTTGGTAAATTAGACTTGTGGTGTTGATGAACTATGAAGCCTTGTTACCCCAAACACAAAAGGACAAACAGCAGAAATATAAGAGCGAATGGCACACGCATTTGGCACGCATGGCACACGGTGGGTGCGCATATGTCCAAATTCACCAGTAGCCTACTTCTCGATTTAATAACTCGGAGAGTTTTTCTCTCTCCGATGCTGTACAGATATCATTTTAAAGTACTTTACAAGGGCTACATAACCGTGGTGGTTACTAGTTGCGGTAATAAACGGTTTACAAATCAAATGAATTAATTGTGAAGACAGTTGTATTGTGGAAACAGTTCTACATTGTTGTCAAATACCTATATTTCTAAAACTGTGGAAGCCATAGGCATATCTATTTATCTGTAAGCCAAGATAGTGGGTTTTTGTTTGCAACTAATAACACCACTGCACCAGTCACAGCTGTTTTAGCAGTCAAGCTGATGTAGCTTTTAGGCAGATAAGTGAAATGTTGGTCAGAGAATTCCCTGTGCTATTTAGGCTACTCCTGCAGATTATGAATTACAAGTTGGTCTAGGCTATGTCTTTCAATGATTAAGGCATAGGCTACTTTCCACAAAGCAATCTACATAACAACTGAAATTGAAAATGTATGCCTCATTTTACAGAGGTGTGCAGTGAAACAAGTCTCAAATTTTAAAAGTGACTGCACATTGGGTGACTGACTGACAACTAACCAACTTGGATAAAAACATCTGCTAAATGCATAAATATGAATGAAAATGTAAACTACAACTGTTGGTCAGGGTCATTGTCAGTATAATGCAGTATTAGCCTACCTCACGGAGCACTGTAATGACATGCAATGGAATCAGCTAAGGCATTGAATTAATTGCTACAGGCAATGTGATCTTACTACAGGGCTCTAGACTAACTTTTTGCACTGGTGCGCCTAAAATTTTTCTTAGGTGCACCAGCACAAAAGTTAGGTGCACCCAAATTTCCGACCACATCGCAGGTTTTATAGGTTGTCCATATGAATTGTAAATTATTAACAATTGTTTGATGAAAACTTAACTTAGTAAAATGGTATTGGTGCTTTAAGCTGATTTAAACTTAAAAACATATCAAGAGAAATGAAATAAAAATAAAATCTAGGCCTAATTCAGAGTGCAAGTCTTTTTAAGGGCATCAAGCTACACATCTCAACACTCAATGTCTTAGTCAGCGCCTATCCTTATTGATGTTTGGCCAATTTGTCACTCTAGCATCTCCCAGAAATGTTTAGTAGTATTAGTATGAAGTATCTTTTTGTGTGATTTTGATTGCAAAATTTGTCAGCCCCACAATGCAACCTAGGGCTGCTTTTATTTTTAGATTTTTAGATTTCCAATAAGGCATATGGTTAATGTTGTAACAAGACGGTAGAATATTTGTGTAATATGAAATAACATGTCTTAATATGCTCAATCTAAATGTCAATGCCAATCAGTGTTTACCTCACTCGCGTCAGATGATGCGCTATGTAGCTTTAAGCCACTCCCGCATCTGACATGAGTGAGGTAAAATCAGTGTGCTCACCGGACGCAATGACAGCAGTAAAACATGCAAGGATGATTATGGTTTTAAAAGGAAGATTTGCGATACTCGATTTGCGCCAAACACTAGAATAAATTGATAACTGTCAACCAGAATGAGTTTACCCGACTCATGCTAACCGAATATTGCCAAAACTCTTTTTAAAACTACCTATATTGTTTTCTGTCTCCGCAATTTGCCGACGTCTTTTCATCTGCGATTATTATAAATTGGACGCATGCAACATGATTGCTATTGCCTAGGTTGGATATACGTTCAAAACATTTTTCTTCTGAATAATTATTTCGATCTGAACTATCGTAGTAGGCAACGTTAAACTCGATAATGATCTCGGACTTGTCTGATGACTTTGTTGCTGCTGCCTGCCCCTGAAAGGCACTGGGGAAAGAGGAGCCTCCTCAATCGGAGTTTCTATGCAAACACTTGCCCCCTGCAAACGGCTGGTCGTACCGGTGCGACCTCTGATTTTCTTAAGTCGCACCATTGAGAGCCCTGTACTAAATAGTAAAATACACCAGAATGAAGGGAACGGCTATGAGTTCTTAACAATTTTCATGGGGGTGACCCCCAGACCCCCCCCCCCTTGCTCTCTAACAGTTGCTCATTAAAAAAGGAAACCATGGATTATTCTTTATAGTAGCCTATAGGTTAATTTTCACACTTATCTTAAAATGTTAAATGTTAAAATGTAGTTCATCACATGCAGCATACTTAGTGATGTAAGTTATGCTACAGGAAAGAAAGTGCCATCAGGTCAATACAAGCGTTGAGTGCCAGCCAAAAATCTTCACTTGCGCTTGAAAATTTTACTATTACACAAATCGCTAGGTGGTGAGGGGGCCCTAAACTCTAATCTTTCATGGGGCCCAAAATTTCTGGCGGCGCCCCTGGCAGGGGGCATTCACTTCTGGTTTTGAAACTATTGGACAACTCGTCTAATCAATTTCGCTTATTGGTCAGTTGTCTCTCTACCAATGTAAACCCACCAGAAGACCGTCCCGAGACCATGAATACAGATGAACATTCGTATTATGGGCAGGCTATGTCAGGCTAGTGTTTATGACTACAAATGTCTGACAAAGTGGTTAAAGAAGTGTTTTTATGCAGTGCTTAGAAAAACCGTTTTGTAAACAAACAATGTTTGGCTGCTTGAATAAACACACAATTTTAACACTTTTTCACATTTGTAGTCATACACAATTTCTGTGTTGTAAGGTGTTTGCTGATACTTCATAGTTTTTTGTGGTGACATTTGGGGTATGTTAAGATGTTAAAAATACAGTTCAAAATTCTGCCCAATTGGGCTAGTTGTAAGTGATTATCTTAGTATTGGCCAATCTCAAGTAGCTTGAGCAATAGATCTATAGTTGAAAATGACTGAAGCAAGATATTGATTTACAATCAAGTTAAAATCCTATTTTCTTCATTTAGCAGATCTGCAAGTGGTTGTGTTAGGTCCAACATTGTCAGGTAAGACAACTGTAATAAACACCTTACTCAACCAGACAGAGTGTAAATCAAGAAAAAGGACGCGTAATTGTATGAGGAGAAAGGGAAAGGTTGGAGGTAGGACAGTAGTCTTCATTGATACCCCAGGATGGTGGAGGCAGTATCCACTGATTGACACACCAGAGGTCATCAAGCAAGAGCTTGTGTTGAGTCTGTCCAAGTGTTCACCAGGACCTCATGCCTTGATTCTGGTCATTGCCACCGATGACCCATTTTCTGAGAAGAACAGGAGGTCAATGGAGGAACACTTGGGGCTCTTTGGGGAGAACATTTGGAAACACATTGTGATTGTGTTCATCAGAGGAGTATCCTGTGAGGTTGAACATGTAGAGCAGTACATTGACAGTGAGGGAGCACCTCTGAAATGGCTGGTGGAGAAATGTGGGCACAGATGTCACATCTTTGATATTCACAGAGAAAACTTTGATGAAGCCGGTAAGCTTCTGGAACAAATAGATTATTTAGTAAAGACCAACGGATATTTTATTTATTGTGAGAAAACATTAACAGCAGTTCAAAGGAAGAGGAGAACAAATCAAGACAGAGCACTGTTGAGACAGAAGAAGGTTTCGGTCCAAAGAGAGATGTTGCAAAAGGGTAAGTAGCCTATACCTGTCGATAAATTATGCCTTTGATGGATTTACTGATTCCTTAAATGCAATGCAGTAGGACAAATTTGTTAAAGCAATATACCGGAGTAAGTTTAAGCATAGCCCTGCTGCATGAGCCTTCTAACAGCAACATATTTCGCATGAAATGAAAGATTTTCAAACAGCACAGACCTAACACGAACACGAAACACTTTAATTCGAGTCAATATAACCTCAGATCTTACTTTCGGTTTCCAACAGTCAGGTCCCATTGATTCAGTGTAAAGTGCCTGTTAGCTTCTGCGTTTGGTCTGTGCTGTACCAAATTATTTTGTTCCACTCGCTAACTAGCGCATTTAGCAAGCTCTTTCAACAGGGTTATGTTTAAATTCACTCCGGTACTCTCCTTTAAGAATGCATAAAAGCTGCTAAGTTTGAACCAGACACAAATATTCTGATGAAGTTACATTTCTTAATATGTTTAGAGGTTGGATGGTCACTAACAGAAGTCGGGATTCTTCTCTTGGGGTGGTTACTATCTGGAAAAACATCAGCAAGCAAAGCCCTTCTAGGCCATGTACGTGATGAAAAACAAGGTAGAACAGATCACTGTGAGCGGAAGTCTGGAGAGGTTGCTGGAAGGCAGGTCTCTGTGGTGGACACCCCTGGTTGGTGGAAGTACTTACCTGACAAATGTACCCCAGAGCAGGTGAAAGCACAGCTTGAGACTCTTGAGTTCAGAGCACCTCATGCCATACTACTTACTGTCCCAGTGGACTCAGCTTTTCTAAAAGAGCAGAGGAAGCTAACTGAAAGGAACATGAAGATTTTTGGTGATAGAATCTGGAGACACACCATGGTATTGTTCACATGTGGGGACATGCTGGGTGACAGGAGTATTGAGGAGCACATTGAGAGTGAAGGAGAACCACTGCAGTGGCTCATAGAAAAATGTGGAAACAGATACCATGTCATGAGTTGGCATGACAAAGCAGATAAAGTCAAAGAGCTGCTGATGAAAATTGAGGAAATGATTGTCCTTAACAGTTTGTTTATGCCAGAGTCTGAGGTACAACACCAAGCAGACACTGATGAAGAAATTATAGAAGTTCCTAATGAGATGGTGCATTTTTTGGATAAAAAATGGCAACGAATGGACAGGTCAGTAGAGAAGATGATATCGACCTTCCACAGTGAAAAAGCTTCAATGCAAAAAGAAAGCATGGATGATTCTCCCGACTGTAAGTTTGGATAGTATTTTTAGAAAACCTACCATGGCGCTTTGGATGAGATGATTAACTGGTTTTACTTATAGCCATGATTGAAAACATTGTGCCGCCATATTTAAGGCGGCAGTCTTTAACCCTATTGGCAGAAAAATATACATTTACAACCACCTCTCCCTCTGTTCACTGATTGGCCAGGATGAAATGTAGCCTGACAAGCCAGACTGTCACATGAATGTTTAGTCAGGCGACGAGTGATAGACCCCTGGGTAAAATGGCTAAAACCTAATCAGCGTAACTAACATGCGATTCAAACTACGCTAAACCAGCCCAATAAATCCCTGTCCAAATATAACGTTGTGGTTGGCTAAACACCACAATGTCTGAATACAACCTACAGTGTAAATAGCTCAGACACAATCAAGGTCTGAGCTATGGCTCGTCCCTAGACATACTCACTGAGCAAATTCAATTCAGAGTGCGGCTAGAGTTCAAGGCTCGATGAAATACCTCCTGAGACATCAAACTTAATGGGACAAAACCAAGGTGGAGCACTGAAGGGAGATGACAATTGAGCAGAGTTGTGGAGGAAGGCATGTCCAGGCTATAATTATACCATCAAAATCTGCAATCGTCTCATCCTTAGCTTTAACAAAATAAGTTTACAATGTGCACTGTTTTTCAAATCATTAAAATAACATAGGGATAACATCCTGTAAGGCGGTCATTATTGTGAATTATGACCCGGTGGAATGGAATACTGTTTTCTGATTGGCTGACAGGGTGTCCTTTATTTCTTTATAACAGGACACATGGGACATTGTCCGATTAAAAAGTTACGCCACCGTTCCATATCAATGCTCTTTAGAATGGTAACTGTAATGACAGTAAACAGCCTTGTGGATCTTCTTTCATATGAAAATAGTACCCCAATTGAATTGGTCAACTTCTTTCAAAACGGAGCCACATGTTTCTTTTGTGTTTTTAACTCCAGCTTACCGTCTATCCGATAAGCGTGATAATGGCCTTCGAGGTGTCCCAATATAAGGACACCTCATTGCATTCCGCATCATGTTTGTCATTTGCTTCCACCTCGTCCATTGTTACCTTATATCATCACACCTTGGCAGCCCTTATCCCTAACATGTCTCCCTTCAGAGTCCGTCTTACAGAGCGTTATTCCTTATCCCATAGAACCAAACTTGTTACAAGTTACAAATTATTCTATGATAAAAAATTACGGAAAATGCATGCTGATGCATTTGTTCTTTAATCAGTTAATGATGATCACCCATGCCCTGAAAATGATGATGAGGAAATCCAAGCAGAAACCAGCTCAGGAAAGGTTACTTGCCCACTGAAGTCGCCTGAGGATGGATCTTTCATCAATGAATCTGATATCAGGGATGCATCCAAAGGTATTTAATTCATATTGAACTCATCTGTTTATTACCACTCTATTTAAGTTGATTGTCTTTGATTGTCTAAGCTTCTGTCTTTGGGTTCATCCCAACTGTTTGTGTGTCATTTGACAACTGAAAACCTCAAATCTGATGTTCTGTATCTCTGAAGTCTATTCAGAACCTTTTTTTTTTTTTCACAATTGGTGCTCCACTCTGGAGAAAAGCAACTGTATATCAGGTGCACTGAGCTACTACTGTTTTCCTGGTTGCTACATATGTGCCTTGTGGTCTAGTGGTTGAAGCTAGAAACTAGAATAGTCAGCTCTTAAGGACTTCCTGTGCCTTGTGGTCTAGTGGTTGAAGCTAGAAACTAGAATAGTCAGCTCTTAAGGACTTCCTGTGCATGTGATTTGCTTCCTTAAGTTTGGACTAACATAAATTTACCATCATTGCCATCATTTTCATACAAATCCATGTAACAATGATAAATCCAACCATCTCAAAACAGGGTTTAAGCAAGAGCAGATCTCTGACAAATATGCAGGTCAACCAGAGAGACTGAGACAGTTATTTGAAAGAGAGTGGGGGAGACGAGAGGCATACCTCATGGGGAAATTTCAACGAATTCTGTCCAATCTAACAGAAACAGGTATGATTGCTAATATGTACTGTTATACAATGTTGATTTTTTGATGTGTGGTATTATTCTAGCTGATTTTATGGGCTGATCAAACAAATCTTATTTTTTTCCATCTACTAACATTAGCAAAATTAGATCAATGATGTCTTACAAAGGAGTAGAAATGCTTATGAAGCACTTTGTGACTGTGTTGTCTGAAAATTGCTGTGTCAATAAATTTTACTTACTAATATGTTGTATGTATTTCCCCAGGGTCTGAAGCTGATGTCTCTGAACTAAACAGGTCTTATAGAAAGGTTGTCGGGTGGTTGGATAGACCATCAGGATTTTGCCCACAGACATATACAGATGAAAAGGATTTAACAGACTGAACAACATAACTAAATAGATACAGTAAATTAATCCATTATAATTCCCTGTGTCACTTCATGTTGTAAAGGCCTATGAGTAAAGTCACAAGTAGCCTATGTATAAACAATAACAAATGCTAATGCTCTATGAATGGAGTATAATATATGGTTTTATACTAGACAAAATCAACGCCTTCACTCAAGTGATCAATCCAAAAAAACTCAGATTAATCCTGATTGATACGGTTCCATTTTAAGAACTTGCATTTTGTTCAATTTCAGAAAATGGCCATTTCCTGAAATTGAACAAAATGCAAGTCCTTAAAATGGCTTGGCATGGCATGTCAATGGCTATCAAGTCAAACTTGGCTAATACTTTGGACTACCTCCCGTATGTCCAACAACAGTGGAGGTTGACATAATGCATCAAAGTAACATTGTCCCCTGACCTTTTTCATATTGACATGTCCATTGTGTATCATGTTCAAGATGTTACTTGAAGTTTGGGAAATGAGTGGGGGTAGGGATAGGTGGGAATTGCTCTGTGGAGACCAAAGCCAGCATCAGGGTTTTACCAGGGCAAAAAAAGGATGCAACCTATCCAAACATCCAAATTATTACTGAAGGTTAGTCATGAAAGGGAATGTGATTAATCAGATTCTTTTTAATCATTTCACAGCACTAATTATAACTCTTATGTGTATGAGTACCAAGTTCATAGAAAGTATCAACCCATGTACCGAGTGTAGAAAGTGTAGATTTACCCAGCATATATTTTCATTTAGCCTATAGGCGTACACTGAACTATACTGTATGCACTGTAACGTGTTTTTGGTTATATAATGTGTCTTTTCTGTGGTCTTTACAGTATGGTCACTTTTGCCCATTTCGTTTTCTGCTCTGTAAATATACATGTCTTTCCTTCACAATTTCGCACTCATTACAGGTGAGAAATAGCAAGGACAGACATGTGGTGTTTTAAAGGAGAAATCTGGTGTCAAGCCATAGCCCTGTTGTTTGACATGCTGATTGTAGAACCAGAAAATTTGATGCAACATACAGTCAATATCCTTGTTGTTCGAGGTACCTTAATAATGTCTTTAAAAGAATGAGAAAATTTGATGCTACAGCACTTAGACCGAATAACAAACCGATTACCAATGCTGCCTGAACGGGGCATAATGAAATGAAACTGAAAGTAAATTGTCATGCCCCATTCACTTAGTGTTAGTTGCCAGTTCACTGCTCAGCCTATGCTGTATCAACTGTTCTTTTTCCTACTACAGCATTTGGTGAATTTGAACAACAGGGCTATGGATTGATTCACACTGGATTTCCCTTTTAAATGAAAGGGGCATAGGGAATTGGTTAGCAGCAGATTTGCTGTTTTCTGTTGTGTCAAATTCTCTTGTTCTTTTCCTTCTGATTCCTGCCATGCATTCAGCTTTATACCATTATGTCTACCCAAATTGAAAAGTAGCCTATACTAAAGTGTAGAAATATGATTTATTTTTAATATTTATTAAACAAGTCTACCAATTCAATTGTACTACTAATGTTATTTTTTCAGTCACAAGTAATCTAAGTAATTAATTCATTATATGGCTGTTTCTCATCAATGAGATTTTTCACGTTTGTTACGGACAAGTCCGTATGCCGCCCCCTGTTGGTCTTGTTGTTTTTCTTTTTGTGTACAGGCTGGAGTGGGAGGGGACTGTCCTGACCAAGGTCATGTGACCAATTGATGTAATTGGCCACAGGATTTAAGGATTGCTGTTTGGAGGTTCGGGGTTCCTCCTCTCCGCCAGAAGCGCATGCATTTTGGATTTTTGTTTGGCGTTTTCCACCTACCTGATCTACACTACATTTTTACTTTGTTCCAGCGCATTTATACTGACTTTAGCCTTCATTTCATTGCACCACATTATTTACTTTCCTATTTTCAACTTCATTTACTTTAATAAATATCTTTTATTTAAAACTTTATATCCACGTGTGGACTCTCCTCAATGTTACGGGCCAAAACGAGCCTTGGTCCGTAACAGATGGGAGCTCGTCCTTTAAAACGCTTCGTAGGTTCTTTGGTTCTTTGTGTAGCTTATGCCATTTGTGGGTAAGTTATTTTGCTGTTTTTGTGAATGGGTGGGCGGTCCTAGGACGCAACCCGTAGTAGTCGCTAATTTGCATGGGCAATTGGTTCAAAGGTGTGCTTGATTGCAGCCTTCCCCTAGACACGAAAAAAACATTTTGAGAGTTCAACGTGGATTTTTGTTTATTCATTTCTTTGGATTACTTTTCCTGCGCGCTGGAGAGGAGGAAACCGGCTTAGGTTGCACTGAGCTGTTTTGTTTTGGATGACCAAGGAGAGGTGAGTGCATTTTGGCATTGGTGGTGATCGTTTTGTTTTTGTGGAGTAATGCTATCCCTGTGCTAGATTGTAGGCCGCTCTGCGTTTTTTTTAAGAAGTTTGTGGGGGGCGTGCGAAGCCCTGGGTTGAGGACACAGCCGTGGTTGTAGACTTGAGGGGCTTATGCCCGGATAGATCTCTCCCAGCGGTATCGTGTAATAAAAATCTCAGCTCTTGGGGATCGCAGGAAGACGCAGGTTGTAGCTTATTTAGTGTGTTTGTGAGTTAGATACAGGGAACTCCTCACTCGTTTGTTTTCAGTTATCGCAGTCAATGCCAGCTCTGCACTTGATCTGTTTGGTTATGGTTTAATCAGTCACGTATTTGCTATTGAGTTTTGTGAGATGGTAGTCAACTTTGCTGTAAATTTGTAATTTGTTGGTTCAGATTTGTATTTCGCCACATTGAGAGTTTGTACGGTCACTTAATTTACGATGGATGCAGTTGATAAATTACCGAGTGCAACTGAGGGATTAACGTATGAGCAGCGTAAAGAGTTAATACGTTTACGCTATGAGCAGAGTATGGAGTTAATACGTTTAAAGCATGAACAGAGGATCTTTCACATTAAGTGTGAAATGGAAAAATTAGATCGTGAAAGGGAAGAGATACTGGGTCTAACTCCTGAAATGGAGGAGGAAAAACTGACGCATGAGTCGGAGCGTTTGTGCGTAAAGGCAGAGGGGATAGGAGTGCTACTTGATGATTTAGCGGGTGGGAAAGTTGTGCGTGATGCGCCACCACCTGTTGCAGTTAAAAATGTGCCATCTATCTCTGAACCTGATGCCTGGGTTGATTTTCCAGAGGTGTTTCCATCTTGTGCAGTGACATGCGAGAGGAGCTGTTCTGTGGATACTGAGGACTCTGGTGCGGTTAGCCATAAGTCCGAAGAATCTGTTTTGCCATCTTCACTACTCATTTCTGTTTGCAGTGGCCTGACTGAGGGTAATGAACTGCAAGTCTCGTCGGCTCCCTTGCAAGATTCAGTACTGAGCTCTGAATTGGGGCAAGGTGAGGTAGAAATTGTGCTTGGTCCGTCATTTTCTGTGGGGGGTGAAGATGTGGAAAAGTTGGCAGAGGTAACCTTACCTGTTGTAAAAGCCGCGTCTGATGTCATGAGCGGTAGCTCTGATGCAAGTGATGTCTGTATTGAGCCTGATAAGTGTGAGTTGCCTGTTTGTCTGCTTTCTCTACCCACTTTGTGTTACAGTGAGCTGCCAGTAGCCCAGAAGGAACATTCAATCCTGGAATATTCGGTGGCCAAGTCTAAGGAGGTACCGGAGCCTTATGTTTGTCAGCCTTCTGTACAGGAGGCTGAGAGTAGTACAAGGGTGGTTGGACTACTGGTAGTTAGTGAGCAGTTAGTCAGTCCTAGCATGGTGGCAGCAAGCTGTGAGGATGACTATGCTCCTAATGACCTTGTGTTGCAGTTTTCAGTTGAGCCTGAAGATTGTGAGAAGTTGGGAAATGTAGAGGGTCTACTCTGTGGCCATTTTGTGAAGATGTCTTTTCAGTCTGCACAGCCTTTTCAGTCTGCACTATCTGTCTACGTTCAGTCACCGTTTGGTGATGTTGAAGACTGCTTTACAGGGAGAACTTGTGTGGTGGTCTCGGGATGGGACAAACTGTCTTTCATTGTGAGGATGAGAGTGTATTTGTCAGTTTGTTTTTGCTTTAATCCTCTCTCCTTTTTGCAGTGTACCGCTTTGCGTCTAGTGTTGGGCCTACTACACCCGTGTGGCCTATGGATCTGGCCCATTGGTCCCATGGATGGACTGCGGGTTGATGACCTATGTGACCCTGGTTAACTTCTGTTGTGTGGTTACTTGTCGTCTTTCTCTCTTCTCTCCTTAAAATGCTTTTTCCTAGTGGCAGGGTAATTGCTGGAGATTGAGGAGTGGAGAGCGACAAGATGGCTGCATGGCTTTTCTGTATGGAGATGAACTTTTTACTGTTCTGCTTGTTATTGGACTATTGTAGTGATGCGTGACTGATTGACCTAGGACATTTGAAATTTATAGTTTATTTTGGTATTTGTGTTTCTGTGAACAGAGGTCCTTTGTGGGCCCTCTGTCTTTATGGGGGGAGGTGTTACGGACAAGTCCGTATGCCGCCCCCTGTTGGTCTTGTTGTTTTTCTTTTTGTGTACAGGCTGGAGTGGGAGGGGACTGTCCTGACCAAGGTCATGTGACCAATTGATGTAATTGGCCACAGGATTTAAGGATTGCTGTGAGGAGGTTCAGGGTTCCTCCTCTCCGCCAGCAGCGCATGCATTTTGGATTTTGTTTGGCGTTTTCCACCTACCTGATCTACATTACATTTTTGCTTTGTTCCAGCGCATTTATACTGACTTTAGCCTTCATTTCATTGCACCACATTATTTACTTTCCTATTTTCAACTTCATTTACTTTAATAAATATCTTTTATTTAAAACTTTATATCCACGTGTGGACTCTCCTCAATGTTACGGGCCAAAACGAGCCTTGGTCCGTAACACGTTACTACAGTATATCCATACAGATTAAAAATTAAAAAGACAACTTCATGAGATGGGAAAAAAACAATGATTTGTGCCTACTCTGTATGTAGAAATGAATTGTTGCATCAGGAGTAAAGATTGAAAACTCGTCACATCACCAACCTCAGGGTATGAAGGTCAAGTGCTCTAACCATTGAGTCACAGCACCAAATTAGCAATACTTATTCTTTTATACAGGATGACAAGCTTCTCTGCACCTCTCTTTTACAAATGCATGATGCATATCTTCATATTTAACAACACTACTCATTCCTTGTCTCTTGTACAACATAATACATGTAGCCTACATTAACCTAATGTACTATCAGATGCAAGTAATCCACAGGAATCGGAAGTGTCTTGATTTATTGAAATTAATACAATAAAACGTATGGTTGTTAATCGTGTCGTCTCTGAATTTAACAAACATGCAACATGAAAAACAATGGCGTTCAGAGAGGTGATTCACCTTGCGGAAGGCGTAGCCTCTGCTACTCCCTGACACCACAGTCAGAGCCACAGTGGACTTAGACTGCCTCCTAGTGGCTGTAGTTGTAATTACATTATGTTACACGCGAGCCCTTGCCTCACGCAGAACATCATGACACTACCCATTCTTAAGGCGCACAAATGTCAACCATGGAATATGTCGCATACATATTCAGTTAGACTTGCAGAATTCTCATCACAAAAATAGGCTGCTGTATTGGGCACAACAATCGAAACAGCAAAACCAGAGCTTTGTAACACTGCTACTCATTGGGAGGACTTGCTGAGTGGAAACGGCAGATAAACGCAGAGTATAAACACACTCCCATTAGTTGCTGGCGGCCCACCAGCCTCACCTCAAAGGGATCTCAACTCTCATACAGACAGATTTTTGTGTGTGGGAGGGGGGAGGGGGGTCTCCTTGCTCATAAAGAATGCTGCCTCAAGGGGGGTCATATTATGTAAAATCCCCACATACAACAGTAAAGGTAAGAGGGAAAAAGGAAAGAGTAAAACAAAAGAGAAAGAATACATGATATGCAACCCTTTTCTATCTCTTTCACTAGCTAGCAGGTGTCTACATTATCCTGCTTGTCCTAGATGTTGTACCTTGACTTTTCATCTACATGCTTCTGTAGTGAGCTTTTGAACTTGAACTCAAAATAGTTGTTAGGACAAAGAACTCTAAAGTAGAATGATATGACAGAGTTGTAATGTCATGTCAGACCTTTTTCCTGCCCACTGCAGTATTTGTGATCCATTTTCACTTCCCTGTTGTTGATGTGTCATGGGCATGAGCTTATGCAAAATAAAATGTTAAATAAAAACCTCCACGTTCTGATACTTTATTGTGTTGAGCAGGCATGGACTGACCATAGAGCATACAGGAAAATGCCTGGTGGGCCAACGGTCATTTTTGGGCAGGGGTTGTCATAAAGTACTCATTTACTGTCTAATTTCTCATTTACTCATATTGAGCCAGTAATTAAATCTCTCATTTATTGAATAAAATCATGGTTAAAAAAAAACCCTGGCCATGTTTTGGTCCCACTCCAGTCCTTGTGTACTTGCCCATAAAGAAAACCGTGTGGTGTAGGCCTACTATATATGGCAGTGGGTAGTTTTGCATGCACCAGTTTATGAATTGGCTAGTCAATTGAATGGGGGCCGGGATATAGTGACTCTCTGAAGGTATATAATACCTCCATGATGTAAATCTCAGGCATGCAAACTCCTCACTTTTCGCCGTTTTAAAATCAAAATAGGTCATCCACGCAATTTATGCAGATCCGATGAGAAAATATTTTTTGGGAGGGTGTGGTAGGTCAAACGTGAGTTCATGAACATCAAACAGGTAGAAAAATTTAAATAACTCTTGATTCCAATCTAACTTTTAAAAAACATGTTAAGAAGTTGTGCAATAGTAATTTAATTTAGCAAACTTCAGATATATTAGAAACTCTCTTACCACTGAGGCATCTAGTACATACTTAAATGCTATGCTCACCCCTCACTTTCTTTATTGCATCACATCTTGGTCTCAAGCAAGCAAAACAGTTATAAGACCTTTAGAATCTCTATACAAAAACTGTCTCAAAACACATGTTTTGTCATCATCATCATTGTCAAATATTGGCTAAATATAGTTTACTGAGTTTCGACAATCTAATAAAACATTCAAATATATCTTTACTACATAAGCTCATTTACAGTGCTACTGCTCCCCCTTTGAAAAGTTTGTTACACTCTGCTCTGAAAATTTTGAGCGAACCACACGCCGTGTCACAAGGGGGTAGTGTAGCATCCCTCGTTGAAAAATCCAATTTGGGAATTCTGTATTGAATTCTGAATTCTGTTAAGTAGAAATTCCCATACCTTTTCTTGCTTGACTAAGAGGTGGATATTGAGTAATCAGAGTTGCACACATTTTTAAATGATATGTGAGTGAGTGGGTGAGCATTGTGTGTGTGTGTGTGTGTGTGTGTGTGTGTGTGTGTGTGTGTATGTATGTCTGTCTGTGTGTGTGGGCGTTTATACACACACGTTTATGCTGTGTGTGTGCGTGCATGTGTGTGTGTCTGTGTGTGGAGCTGGATTGTGCTCAACTCACTTTGGTTGGGTGTGCTGGGGAGGGGGAGGAAAGTGTGCGTGGGCTGCTGGCGCCCCAGTTCTATTAGCCTGCTGGTAATACTGTGGCCATCTAAACACCTGTAGTCCTGTCTTATTTATTTTATTATTACCTCCGCCAATATATGTTTTCGGTTGCGTTGGTTTGTCTGTCTGTTTGTCAGTTTGTCTGTCAGCAGGATAACTCGAAAAGTACTGCACGGATTTGGATGACTTCTGACAATGTGTATATTGGAACATTCGATTTTGGTGTCGATCAATGATCCAGAACATGATCTGGAATGTATATTGTGTCTGTGACCACATTGCCTTGGCGGAGGTCTGCACTCTCTGAGCGCTTTTCCAGTTTTATTTTAGTGTTATTTCTTGATATGCTTCTTTTATATTTTTGCCCAGGGACCACAGGTGCAAATTAGCATTGCTGCTACAACCTGGTGCATAGCATATTTTCCTGTGTTACAGGATAAATGTTTTTTGTGAACTGTCCCTGTTTTTCAAATAAACAGATTTCCAATTAAAGCTTTTGGAAAGGATTGCAAAATAGTGTACTCTTACACTGTGTTTCACCTTCTCTATGCATTGGAACTTAGGCCTTCACAAAAGGAATGTCATCAGAGGAATGTGATTGGTGCCATGGAAGGAAGATAATCTTCTGCTCTTCCACATAGGGAAGAAGTCATGCATGTCAACTTGTTATGGTACAGTGAAGACACACAGCATAACCAGTTTATTTGCTGAAAAATAGCATTGTGGCATGTGTAGATAATCTGTTCATGCAAATACCATACATTTTTTTCTTTATAAAACAATGGTGGTGTGTTTCCAAAGCAAGACACACTAATACACCTAATACAACTGTTGTAAAATATCAAATATATGTATATTTATTTATTGGCAATTCCAGCGTTATGGACATGACATTTGCATGCATTATTGATGAACAAAATGCCACATATCCCCTGCAAGCCTAGTAGTAGTTCACAATTTTGTTATTTTTCTTATGCAACTCCATGGCTGAATTGGCAAACACAAAAAAATCATGTCATGATGTACATCATAAGAATATGAGCCTTTCAAATTGCGTTATGGACGTGCAGAAAAAATGGACATGGGATCAATCATGGGATTTATGGGAGATTACAGTTTTCCTATAGGGTTAGTCTGTGAAAATTTCAGAGAAACATAAATATTATTTCAGTCATAGCAAACAGGACACCACAGTGAACACAGAAAAATACTTAATTTAAATGTAAATGTAAAATAAGTTGGTTTTGATTGGGGTCATTTTGGGAAATCTGTATTATGGATGTGATGTCTAAAATAGCCTTCCAAAACCTACAAAACAAATGTGAATGGTGAATTTTAACCTGTAACAATTGAAATAGTGATATTAAAATATAAAATAACTGATAACATTGTTCAAGTTCAAGTTCAAGACTTTTATTGTCATTGCCAGTTGCCTGGACAATGAAATTTAGCTAGCTTGGCCACAGGGTGCAAATAAAAACATATAAAAATAATTATAAAAAGCATAAATCATAAATAAGACAATAGCAGCTGTTTTAAAGTGCATTTAAAGTTCTGATTGCCCATGGAAAGAAGCTGTTTTTGAATCTGTTGGTTTTGCATCTGAATGAACTGAACCTTTTTCCTGAGGGTAGCATGGTAAACAGGTGATGGTTGGGGTGGTGATTGTCTTTTATGATCGCCTTGGCTCTGGTGAGGCACCTAGAGTTGGCGATTTCATCAGGCGCGTAACTACCGCAGGTTCAGCGGGTGCGGCCGCACCGGGGCCCGTGGCTTTGCAGGGCCCGTCCGTCGCCACTTCTGAAGAGTTCAGTAACGTTTCTATCAGAACACTTTAGATACGTACGGGCCCCTTGAAAGAAGCAGTGAGCCCCTCTATGTAACAGCGTTAGCCTGAACATAAATTACTTGTATTTACACAATGTCGACGAGACACATGCAGATGTTTAGTTTGATATAATAAAATGACCGCTAGGATTATATAGGCGTAATTTACCCTGAATGTCACTTCATGGTGACACCTGAAATATTGTCCAACTTAATAGGGCAATGTAAACTATAGGCAAATGTGTATAAATTGTTATCAACATATAGAGATAATAATCAGCGAAGTGAACAAAAACGTGTATTTTGGTAGTCTAATTTGCTTTAGGCTACTAGGGATTATGGGATAGCCTGCGGTAGCCTAATGAACCTGCGCATTAGGCTACGTGCAGAGTTGATAGCTATGAGTCGAAATATAAACAGAAGGGGTTTTCATAAAAAATCTGATCTCAACATGTATAGCAGGATATCTGTAACGTAGAATATTATTTGAGGTGGCATCTCTCGTTTAAATGAAGGCCAGTTTCAGTCACTAAAAATGGCTGGGCTACTTTTGAAAAGTTTACTATTTGCAGCAGTTAGACGGTAACGTTAGTGAAGGTTTTTTTTTTCTATGGATGAGTGGAGAGTTTTCATACGTGGAAAAGAAGAATCGAGATAGAGACAATTTTACTTAAAATCAGACGAGGACTGCTCAAAAGTAAGTTAAGAGTTTTGTGCATGGTGCGCCATCACCAATGTTTCTCCTCTTTATTTAGGCTAATGACTTAATGGTGCGCTCGCTGTCATCAATTTGTGTCTTTGGTGTGGTAACGTTAACGTTATGATTAGCCTGGGATAGGCCGTTAACGTTTCATCATCTTCTCTGGCATTCGTGGACATTGTGCTTAGGGCAGTGGTTCTCAAACTTTTTCTGTCATTCCCCACTTTGGACGGCAGAGAATGTTCACGCCCCACCTGGAAGGCTCGATTTGCACACTCTATCTCTGTGAGGAATACTTTGCGAGTACAGGATTTTTTTCAATGTTGGAATTTTACTAATTCAAAGCAAATTTCTCGAACCCCTCATCATAGCAACTAGTAACACCATTGGAAAGCTCAATTTACTGTCATATGCGTGTATCTGACAAGTAGCTGTGAATTCAGGGGGCATGGTGCGGCCGTTGATCGAACGCAAAGAGATGTCTCGCGCCCCACCTGTCATGTGTCTGCGCCCCACTAGTGGGGCCCGCCCCACAGTTTGAGAAACACTGGCTTAGGGGGACCACCTTGATAATCTTGCTTGAGCAGCACGGGGCAAGAGAGACTCAGCACTAACGTTAACATTTGTGCATTTAGCAGAGGCTTTTTATCCAAAGCAAGGGTGAAGTGCAAGAGGGTGATCTTGTGCATAGTTGGCTACATTTGTCATTTATGTGTACATTGAGTCCGTTTTGACGTTTGATGCAGATGATGAGTAATAGCCTACATGTAAGCTAGAGTTAGGCTAACACCAGAGTCCATTTAGGGATATGTCTCCATAATTTTTTCTTGGGCTAAGGGGGGCCCGCAATGCACAGTCGCACCTGGGCCCGTGACAGACTTGTTACGCCACTGGATTTCATCCAGGGAGGGGAGGGGACTGCCAGTCACCTTCTCTGCCGTTCTGATGACCCACTGCATCCAACTTTCTCTCGGCCACTGTACAGCCAGCATACCACACTGGGATGGCATGCACCAGCACGCTCTCAATTGTCATGCTGTTGCAGTTTGGTACGCTGTTGCCTCTTTTCCCATCACTCCAGTTAGTCTGGTTCTTCCATTCTTCTGAGAGATTTGCAGCGATATGTATACCAGGCAAAAGTTTCCAGGCACCACAGACACAATGAAGTCAACAAGGTTTCGTAGCTGCGCAAAAGGACTCGAAGCTTAGTGAATGTGCAAGTACTGTATGTGTGACCCATATGAAAAGGAGACTCAAATTGCTCAAATGGAACATCACAACAAAAATGGTAAGAAAGAATTAAATGTAAATGTTGCTTCTCTATACTGCTCAAATTAATTTCTCAATTTCAAGTTTGTATTTCTATGAACCTCAATCAGTGCCAAATGTGATTCAAAGCAATCACTGATCGAGGTTCATAGAAATACAAACGACTTGAAATTGAGAAATTTCTACCATAAGGCAAAAGGTTAAAGAGTATGATGTCCAATATCACAATTCTCAAATAGCTCATATTTACAATTCACAACATTTGAAAAATCCTCTGCTCCATTGAAATTAAGTTATTGTCCCATTTTAACTCTATCGCCTTCTGTTCATTCCAGAACTGCGGATGGTGGTGTTGGGTGCAATGTATTCAGGGAAAACCTCCCTGATGAACTCTTTACTGGGTCTACCAGCAACTGAGTGTGTAAACAGGTCAAATGGCACCATACAGAAAAAGGGTGAAGTCAGGGGCAGACATGTAGTAGTAGTGAAATCCCGGGGATGGTGGAGGACCTTTCAGTTGATTGATACAGCAGAGTTTATAAAACAGGAGCTTATTTTAAGTGTGAGTCAATGTGAACCAGGACCACATGCTTTCATCCTAACTGTGATGATTGACATACCATTTGATGAGGAAAACAGGAGGGCTATAGAGCAACACCTAGGAATTTTTGGTGAGAAAATCTGGGAATACACCATGGTGGTGTTCACCTTTGGTGGATCTCTGATTGACAGAACCATAGAACAGTACATTGAGAGTGAGGGAGAAGCTTTGGAGTGGCTGTTAAAGAAATGTGGGAATAGATATTGTGTCTTTGACAAGCAAGCTAAAGACCAAAACCAGATCACTCAGCTGCTGGAGAAGATAGAGGGTATAAAAGCAGGTAACAGTGACAGACATTTTGAGCTTGATGGGAACACATTATGTAAGGTCAGGGAGAAGACGAAAGGTGTCCAGGAGTATGTGCAAGCTAGATGTATGAACCAACATCCAAAAAAACTCAAAAGAGAAGGTATGTTTATCATCAACCCTTTTAGATATAATTCATATCACAATATGTCATCGGTGAACTTTTAAAAAAATATTTAAATCAACCATTTTCCTTTGAACTATCAGTCCAGGTTCAATCAATGTCAGAAATCAGGATTCTTCTTGTAGGCTGGGTAAGCTCGAGAAAAACCTCAGCTATAAACACCATTCTGAATAGAGAGGACTATGTCACCAGAATAACTACCAAATGTACTGAAGAAACAGGCAACGTTGAAGGACTTAAAGTTTCTGTAATAGACACTCCTGGTTGGTGGAAGTTTTTACCTGCCTGGTACACTCCTGGCAGGGTGAAGACAGAGCTCCAGAAAAGCCTGACATCCAGCTCTGGAGTACCTCATGCCATACTTCTTGCAGTTCCAGCTGACACAACATTCCTTGAGGAGCAGAGAAAGATTACAGAAGACAATATGAAGATGTTTGGTGAGACTGTCTGGAATTACACCATTGTTCTGTTCACATGTGGAGACCTGCTGGGAGACACAAGCATTGAAGAGCACATTGAGAGTGAAGGAGAGCCCTTAAAGTGGCTCATTGAGAAATGTGGAAACAGATATCATGTCCTTGACAATGTGAACAGAGAAGATGAGTCTAAAGTTCCAGAGCTGATGGAGAAGATCAAGAAGATGGTAGAGGGAAAACGTTCATATGCTTATGATGCACTCAACACAAAGATAAGAGAGAGTAGTAAAGAACTTTCAGTGGATGTGGATATTGGAAATTATTTGTACGAACAGTGGGACAGAATCGATAAAGGGATCGTGGAGAGGATAAAAAAACTATTCAAAAGAGTTGACAGTCTTCGTAAAGGTCCTGATTGTGAGTATTCAATGTGTTTTAATTAAGTTAGTGCTGTCAAACGATTCAAATTTTTAGCCACAATCAATCACATTAATGCTGTAGTTAACTGGTAATTAATCGCGATTAATCACATTTTTTTTTTTTCAAATCAAATAAAATTCTTTTTGTCCCATTTTTTTTTTTTTTTTACTTATTTATTTATTTATTTTTCATTTTAAATCTGTTATCAAAATGGATAGATGGAGATAAAAACCAACTCAAAATAAAAGAGAACCTAGTTTCAGCTTAAAATTGCTACTATTTTGCATTTTATTATTTTACTATTTAAACCTAGCCTGACACACCAGACTCACATGAATGTATAGTCTGGCAGCGAGTGATAGACCTCCAGGTAAAACGGCTAAAACTAATTAGCACAACTAGCAACTAACAAGCGATTCAAACAATGCTAAGCCCACCCAATAACTCCCTGGTTACATATAACATGTGATTAGCTAAACACCACGATGTCTGAATACAACCTACAGTGTAAACTACGGTGGCCTGGAAGTGCAAAACAACTTGACATTAATAATAAACAAATGTGCTATAGTTTATTAACAGATTTTACAAGTTTTTAAACACATTTACAAGTTTTTAAACGCATTTACAAGTTTTTAAACACATTAACAAGTTTTTTTTTAACACATTTACAATGACTGAACAAATGTACAAAGTTCTGAAACAAATTCAACAAAAAGACGTTTTTAACGGAAGGGGCGGGTAAAAACTAGCCTGACAAGCCAGACTAGAGTGCGTCTAGAGTTCTGGGCTAGGTACAAACGACTGAATTCAAAGACCAGCCCGGTCAAGTTCATACATAAGCATACAAAACAGTGTATCTGTGAATGTAAAGGGAAGGTAGCCTCCCCTTAACTCTCGATTATTCTTTAGATGTTAGACCTACAGTCAGCGGCAAAGTCCTTCCTATTAAATGGTCTGTCAGACGTCAGACCTACCAAACGCACTTATTCTTATTCTTATTCTTTATTTGGCTGAATTAATGCAAATTCAGCCAATTCTTTAGCTTCCACCAAAGTCGATCCCTGGGGTCCACCATTAAAATACTCAAAGTACATTAGAAACACAAAGTACATTACATCAGAAAAACAAAACAAAACAAAATACAATTGCCTAATCAATCACAGCAGCATCAATACATTATAGATACAAAACATGACAAGAGACAGAAAGAAGAAAAGAGATGACACAGAGAGAGACTAATAATTAACCACAACACATATTTAGAAGGTAGGTTTTCAGTAACCTTTTGAATGATATGTTGTTCTCTGTTTGTTTGAAGTTTAAACTATTCTACTTTATAGAAGCCCTATAGAGAACAGTTCTAAGCATATAATTTGTGCGTGGAGCTGGGGTAACTAAAAGACCAGAAGCCACTTGTCTAGTGATATGGCAGGAGCCAGCTTATACCAGTCTCTCACAGAAAAAAATGGTGTCTTTTTCCAACACTGCACTGCACACAGCTAGGCTATCCTTGGGGGAGGCTAGGTTGATGAGCTCATAAAAGCCATGATTGAGGTTATACCAACATGCAAGAACCTCTCATATTAATGATGAAGTGTGATTTGATGATGAGATAGAGGTCATATGTTCAGGTATGCGTCATTAATGAAGCTCACAAACATTCTCTCTCTGGCTTGTGCTTCTGTCGCCTCCCTCACTCGCTTGTCCCACTTTTAAAATAATTCTGCAGCAATTTTGAAACTTGGGGTGGTAGTGAAAGTAGTTCAAAGTAGTTTAATTTCTTACCAGTACTACAAATTTATTGACCCTTAGAAAATAAATGAATAAATCATAGCTTACTTTAGTGGGCCCTTGTGTTATGTAAACTCTAGTATCATCGCTTTTGCGTGGATCTAAAGGTTGTGGCATACTAGACTTGATGAAACTAGATTGTATATGATAGCCAGGGCAGTCGCAACAGGCTGAAAGGGGCCCCCAAGATTGACTCTTTAATCATTTTAGTAGTTTAGTTGCTGGCATTTTTCAACAAAAATGACTTTAAACTGGAGTTAGACAACTATACAACACAAATAATTATATTGAAGATGCTTGAAAATTATAACAATGTGGTTCATGCAGGTGTTTATGGGGGGTGAAGGGGCCCCATGTCCTGTTTGCTTGGGGCCCCCCAAGTACCTTGAAACGGCCCTGATAATAGCTTACTTGTTATGACAATCTCCACCTGACATGTAGAAAACACCTGTGCAGGGCTCTTGGATGTTGGAATAACCTCACAATATGACAAAAGATCTATTTGAAGCAAACTCCCGGACAAAATACGATGGACCAGAAATAAATGTGCTGTCTGCAGTATGCATGTGCAACACAGATAAAAATTGCTGCAGGAATATTTTGACTTTTGCCATTCTATGAGCAGAATATTGCGAACTTCCAATGACATATTGTTGGTTATTACGTGGGATTTGGACCAGGGCCGGTTCTAGGCATAGACAAACGAGGCGGTGGCCTAGGGCACCAAATATCAGGGGGGCATCACAATACATTTCTCACTTTTTTCCTTCACTTTTTCTCTTATATTTTTAGAAAAGGGGGGGGCAAAACTCAAATCTGGCCTAGGCAGGCGCTGTACCGCAGGTTCAGCGGGTGCGGCCGCACCGGGGCCCGTGGCTTTGCAGGGCCCGTCCGTCGCCACTTCTGAAGAGTTCAGTAACGTTTCTATCAGAACACTTTAGATACGTACGGGCCCCTTGAAAGAAGCAGTGAGCCCCTCTATGTAACAGCGTTAGCCTGAACATAAATTACTTGTATTTATACAATGTCGACGAGACACATGCAGATGTTTAGTTTGATTTAATAAAATGACCGCTAGGATTATATAGGCGTAATTTACCCTGAATGTCACTTCATGGTGACACCTGAAATATTGTCCAACTTAATAGGGCAATGTAAACTATAGGCAAATGTGTATAAATTGTTATCAACATATAGAGATAATAATCAGCGAAGTGAACAAAAACGTGTATTTTGGTAGTCTAATTTGCTTTAGGCTACTAGGGATTATGGGATAGCCTGCGGTAGCCTAATGAACCTGCGCATTAGGCTACGTGCAGAGTTGATAGCTATGAGTCGAAATATAAACAGAAGGGGTTTTCATAAAAAATCTGATCTCAACATCAGCAGGATATCTGTAACGTAGAATATTATTTGAGGTGGCATCTCTCGTTTAAATGAAGGCCAGTTTCAGTCACTAAAAATGGCTGGGCTACTTTTGAAAAGTTTACTATTTGCAGCAGTTAGACGGTAACGTTAGTGAAGGTTTTTTTTTTCTATGGATGAGTGGAGAGTTTTCATACGTGGAAAAGAAGAATCGAGATAGACAATTTTACTTAAAATCAGACGAGGACTGCTCAAAAAGTAAGTTAAGAGTTTTGTGCATGGTGCGCCATCACCAATGTTTCTCCTCTTTATTTAGGCTAATGACTTAATGGTGCGCTCGCTGTCATCAATTTGTGTCTTTGGTGTGGTAACGTTAACGTTATGATTAGCCTGGGATAGGCCGTTAACGTTTCATCATCTTCTCTGGCATTCGTGGACATTGTACTTAGGGCAGTGGTTCTCAAACTTTTTCTGTCATTCCCCACTTTGGACGGCAGAGAATGTTCACGCCCCACCTGGAAGGCTCGATTTGCACACTCTATCTCTGTGAGGAATACTTTGCGAGTACAGGATTTTTTTCAATGTTGGAATTTTACTAATTCAAAGCAAATTTCTCGAACCCCTCATCATAGCAACTAGTAACACCATTGGAAAGCTCAATTTACTGTCATATGCGTGTATCTGACAAGTAGCTGTGAATTCAGGGGGCATGGTGCGGCCGTTGATCGAACGCAAAGAGATGTCTCGCGCCCCACCTGTCATGTGTCTGCGCCCCACTAGTGGGGCCCGCCCCACAGTTTGAGAAACACTGGCTTAGGGGGACCACCTTGATAATCTTGCTTGAGCAGCACGGGGCAAGAGAGACTCAGCACTAACGTTAACATTTGTGCATTTAGCAGAGGCTTTTTATCCAAAGCAAGGGTGAAGTGCAAGAGGGTGATCTTGTGCATAGTTGGCTACATTTGTCATTTATGTGTACATTGAGTCCGTTTTGACGTTTGATGCAGATGATGAGTAATAGCCTACATGTAAGCTAGAGTTAGGCTAACACCAGAGTCCATTTAGGGATATGTCTCCATAATTTCTTGGGCTAAGGGGGGCCCGCAATGCACAGTCGCACCTGGGCCCGTGACAGACTTGTTACGCCACTGGTCCTAGGGCACCAAAAAGGCTAGAACCGGCCCTGGACAGCTGAAACCCTCTTCTCTTACCACTAAAACGTAGCATCTGTCAATCTTATACTGGTACGTATGCATGTCCGTACCGGCCTACTTTCACCCCTAATTGTAGGCTATGTTTCTGCATAGGACAACAAAATGGTCCAAGACTTTTCTATTCTATAATGCATACAAGGAATAATTCCAATGCATAGCCCTGTTGTAAAAGAGCAAACACTAACTGATAAGCGCTGTTTCAGTCATTTCCTCCAAGATTTAGTGACAATCCCCACATATTAATTAAAACTTTGCACTATTGACAGAAAAAAGAAAAAGCAAAGCTGTGATGCAACACTGTATATGGCTGCAGAGTCAGACACTAAATGTTAGGAATCCTTGTGTTTGCCTTGTGAAAAATAAAACAAATAGTGTCTTGAAACCTGGATGCTTTTATGGCTTTACCACTTGGACCCCCAAAATTTGTGCCAGCTAAAATAACATTGACCAGAGTTATTACGATATGTAAATTATGTAAGGGATAATGAATGACATGGCATGCTGAAATAGAAAAATAATGTTCGAAGTGGTATCAAGGCTCTGATGTGGAGCAAAGGAGGCTTTACTCTCCGATAAGTGCATTATTTGTCTTGGACTTTGTAAATTTTGGAGGTTTCCCATACCTCCAAACGAAGTGTAACAGAGTTAAAAACAATTGCGGTCACAAGTTACAATATTGCAGTGTCATGAGTGTTGGTCAGGCGACTAAATTGTGATCCTGTGTTACTAACGTGGCAGTTCATGTAAAAGTCAGAGCGAGTTATGCTTGATGTGCCTGAAGTCTAAATATGGACGTAAAAATGGAATGCAGTTATCTGAAAAATAATGCTGAACTGAATTCAGACTGTGAGCATGTACAGTATGTGTTTTGACATGTACAATTCATAGGGATTTCCTTCGAATGACACAAGGTATCTTGTGCAGCGGTCATATGTACTCAAATGTAACAATGGGGCCATTTGTTGAAATGTACCTTCATGTCCCTTTATATTATCATACTGTTTAGATAAAGCTATTGTAGAGAAGAAAGCCTCAGGAGATTAATCAGATGAAGTACAGCAGGTGCAAATAACCAGCTGAATAGAATGGACCAATGAGGTCTCAATTTGTCCCTGCATTCAATGCTCTGTGAAATAGTCCCTTTGATTCACATTTTCTCCTCTCAACAGTTGCAGACACTGAACATGCACAGACTCATGGAGGTAACACATCACCAGCAATGTCTTTCACTTCAGAAAGTTCCTTTGGAAACTCAACTTCAGATTCAGGTTTTTTAACTGATTGCTTTTTGTCTTTCACCAAGAGTTTTCATTCTTGATTCCAATTATTGGTGTAACAGTTTATTCTTATTCTTATGATTCACATTTCACAACAGAAGCCTGCAATGGCAGCCATACCTCTGGGAAGGGCCTGCAGCAGTTTTCCAGAACTGGAACTACTGCAGAGTATGAGGGAGATTCTTGATTGTGAATGGAGCCATATGAAAGTTATCACTATGAAAGAAATTCAGGAGCTGTATTTGGGGATGACCACACCAAATGGTTAGCCACCATTATAACACATCATGCTTCTGAATGCTGACATTAAAGGGACAGTTGTACAGAGAAATTATACACTTAACTTTATAACCCCCAGAAACTGAAATGCATGTTTTAAATATTGTGTGTTTTAAATAATGCCTATTTAGCGAGGCTAGCGCCTATCCATCTTTGCAATTTTTCATTTAGCACCACCTTTGCATGAGTTGATCTGTAAGCTTATAGGTTACCACTCGCTCTAAGATGTGTGGGCCAATCAGCAAAGAAAGGGAGGGTTGAAATTGATGACGTTGAACACAAATATCAGAGTCTTAATGGAATAACAGGGTTAGTGGTAGCTTTTATTCAAGGCCCACCGAAAGTAAGATGTGTGTCCTAGATGAGTGTCCTAGCACACCAAACCTAAACTAAACAAAGCGTAAACACGCAATAACCACATTAGCCTGCATTTGCCGGAGACATTACAGTTAACACAGATGTAGGCTGTGTCTGCCTTAAACAATAACTAAAATGGTATTGTATCGTATTGTGACCTTAATTCATATCATGAATTGTAAAATATTTGGGTGGATAGAGTGTATCATCACATCTCTACTTACTCTTGTAATTCTAATTATTGGTGTAACAATTTCCAAAATCTTGTGACATTTCACAACAGAAGCCTGTGATGAAACCCATCTCCCTAAGCAAAGCCATCAGCAGAGGAAGATGATGGAGGCTGTGGAACGTGAATGGAACAGACGAGAAATTATAACCATAGAAAGAGTTCGGGAACTGTACTTAGATATGTGCTCATCACATGGTAAGCAATGCAATGACATCTTGTCAGACTTTAAAGTATAAGTCCGGAGTAAGTTTAAGCATAGCCCTGCTGCACGAGCCTTCTAACAGCAATATATTTAGCATAAAATGAAAGAATTTCGAACAGCATAGACCTAACGCGAACGTGCAACACTTTACATTGAGTCAATGTAACCTCAGATCTTACTTTCGGTTTCCAACAGTCAGGTCCCATTGATTCAGTGTAAAGTGCCTGTTCGCTTCTGCGTTCGCGTTCGGTCTGTGCTGTACCAAATTATTTTGTTCCACTCGCTAACTAGCGCAATTAGCAAGCTCTTTCAACAGGGCTATGCTTGAATTCACTCCGGTATTTTCCTTTAATGCTTAGGCTAATGATATTTGCATAACCAACCCAATCTGTTGTTTGAGGTCAGTTGGTTTACTAATCGGTGGTATTGTATTTTCTTGTCCTTTGCCTACATCATTATTAGATTAACTGTTTTTTTTTTTTTTTTGAAAGGGCTATGAATATTAGGCAAAATGACACAATTAAGCTCATTTAAAAATCTGATTTGTTAACTGCAAAGATGAGACATAACACAAAAACATTTTTTCACCTCTGTGAAGTTACATGTTTAGGATGCAGTTACTTATACCCCTTTAATGTCTCCAATACTCAGGTTCGCCATCACTCACACAGCAGCAAACACATTCAAAGGTCCTGAATTGGATCAGTGAAGCTTCCCAAATTAATGAATTAGAATTATCACCACCCTACAGGATGTTAGATTGAATTTAAATTGGGAGGGGGTGATGCTAGGGAGATAATGTAAGTGGTGTATAATGTATAATGTATGCACAGTAGGTGGTGTATAATGTATAATGTATAATGTATGTAGGTGGTGTATAATGTACTGTATGTACAGTATGTGGTGTATAATGTATAACGTATAATGTATAATGTATGTATGTACAGTAGGTGGTATGTAGGTGGTGTAGGCTATAATGGTGGTGGAGGGATAGTGATGTATGCATATTAAAGATACTTTACTGATGAGTTAATGTTCTGTGTGGGGGGGCTTACAGTGTGATGGTGGCAGGGGAGATGATAATGATGGGAGTAGTAGTAGTGTTGTTGTTGTTGTTGTTGTTGTCTGTGTCTGTCTCATGATGATGCCATGATGATGTTCTGTTGTATGTGGGGAGGGTGTGCGCTGGGCACTGGCAGTGTGCTGGTGTGTGTGTGTGTGTGTGTGTGTGTGTGTGCGCGCATGTTCAAGGGACCTTAGTGTTGAGTATAGTGTTGGTGCGTGTGTGTGAATGTGTGTGTCTGTCTTGTGTACAAAATAGCTTGTAAAGTACTGGGGAAATTTGGACACTGTGAGTAAATACTTGTAGCTGATCTTAATCTTTCCAGTGTCCACACAATTGTAAAATTGTAAATTGTTTCTGAAAGACATAAGACTGTTAATATCAAGATTTTTCTTTTCTGTGAGTGCATACAGTACTTCATTCAGGGAAAACAGGAGTGTTATCTAGGCCTACGTCTTGTAACAAAGTCTTGTAACGAAGCGTATTGCGTATTTAAGCGTATTTAGCTTGTGTTTTTTTTCTGAGAAAAGATTTCAGATTTTCTTTGACTTGTCTCACCAATGAAGGCTGTAAATTTGTGTGCGTGGTCAAAAATTCTGTTGTGCAAATGCAAGCATTTACAATGTATTTGCTTAAAGTTAAAATAAATGTCAATAACATTATGCAGACTTGTGACTCAATATAACATAACAACCTTGTTATACTACAGTGTGTTGCTATTTAATCCTTTTAACTTTCATTGTGTGGCAGAGCAGGGCAATTACATATGACTACGACACCCAGGACATAGGTTGATTCAATCAGGTAACACTTCCTGGGACAGACATGAGTTCAGTAAATAGAATTTAGAATTGTTTGCATAAAAAATTACAATCCCAGGAAGGGTATCAATGATATCAAATCTAGACAATATGCTTCGTACACCACAGAGACACATAAACAAATAACACTGCACACAGTCCTTAAAGGGGAGGACAAGAAATAGTGCAAGAGCTTTTTTACAACAGGCAGGAACACAAAATCAAAATTGGGAGGACTCGAGGAAATATAAACTAAATGTGAAAAGCAAACACAGCAAATCAAATTGCATGTAGCAACACAAGACAAGTAACTCCACCACCCTTACGACTGCGCCTGTCTAACCAGGTAGAAAAACTAAGATTATAGTAATAGGATTCACTCAAAGAAAAAAACCTTCATTTAATATGCATTGTTAAGGTAGATTAAGTTAGATAACTGTCACTTCACTTATTTGTAAATAGAGGAACTGGAGACTGAACTGAAAGGTCAGCCGAGGATGTACAATCTTTGATGTCTCTCTCTCTCTCTCTCTCTCTCTCTCTCTCTCTCTCTATCTCACACACACACACACACACATATAGTTTTTACCCTACCTACCACACTGGTGGTAGCACTGGAAGTGACGCTTAACAGTGTTGATTCTGTAAACACACAGTACAATCTGTTCCATTTAGGACGTTCATCTTGTACACAATTGTGTGCATGATCTCTCATAACACTGTCAATGAGGTCACGTGTCAGAATTTCGATCTGTATCTTTACTTCAACTTCAACATTTTAAAGCATTGACATAAATTCCAAGTCAGACAAGTCTGGTGAGATGAAAATATGATACAATAGGAGATCATAAGCGGTGAGTCTTCACTAAAGTATTAAAAATTTTAAGCTAAATCTGTAAAAAAAGTCAGTTAAATTGCTGTTGTTGAGAAATTAGTGGCTGATACTGCACTGTAGTCCTACGGTATGTGCTAATAGTTGTTTTTAGTCTGAAAAAAAGATCAGAAGTTTCATTGGTGAAAATAAAATAAACACATCAAGGGCAAAGGACATATGCCTTCTACACAATGTTTTTATGTAGCCTATTATTGGGTTTTCATTTTATCATAATTTATTATTAGGGTTGCCAAGGCTCAGATCTATTTTGGATAATTTAGGTACATTTTCATTGTTCAATATCAAATTCTGCTTTACCTGTTGACAAGCTTGTCCTTTCTCATAAATATAAACCATGGGCAAGATGTGACGCTGCACTCTGGGCTTAATGACCTTTAAAAGCGAAAGTTTTTCAAAGGGACTGTGCAGGACACTAGGTAGTTGCACATAGTAGTTCATACTAACAGTGTAAAAAGAAAATCTATAGCAGGGTGTATTGAGTGTATGAGCTGTATTTTAGTGAATGGCTTGCATGTGGCCCCCGGGCCTTAGGTTTGCCCACCTCTGGGTTACTCCCTGGTGGAGCCCTCTGGTGGTAAGTTGTAAATTGCATCTCTTCTACAGGTCAGAGTGGAAAGGAAGTCTGATATGGGACTGTTGGAGGAAGAAGGGTTTACAATGATTACAGTCAGGGGTTAAAGTGGGAGGGAACGCATGATACTGGCACCTCAGATAGAAGATATCACCACATTCTTCTTCTATACATTTTCTTTTGTTTGTGCTGACACAAAATTTGAGAGTTCCCCCTCCTGCCAAATCCCACTTTAACCACTGATTACTGTGACTTTGTTTTTCATTGTCTAAGAAATATGGTGAGGAATAACTAGAGAAATAATCTTCAGACAAACAATCTAATTAATGTTTTGTTGACTGGTTGATAAACTATAATATAAGATGCATATCTTTGCTCGTAGAACAAGTAGATCAAGTCAGTTCCAATAAAATTGGTCATATTATGAAAAAAAGAATCCATTTTTATGGCTTTTGAATGTGTTTCTTGGGTCTATACTGCTACTGTATGTCCTAAACTAAAGTAATGCTTCCTGAGTAACTGGCTATAGGCCTATAAAAACATAAAT